>VXBJ01002987.1:72525-96284 GCA_013400055.1 Nycticryphes semicollaris
CCCCCGTTTCACAGAGAAAAGTGTATGTTAGGTTTTTCCCCCTAATTTCATGAAGCAACACATGTGATATTTTGGGGAGGAGTCCTGTCTTTCTAGTGAGACCAATTCCAGCTTTTTTAATGTATCAGAATATTGATGAGAAAAAAAGTGTGTAGAAGAGGCAGACACTTAGATAGTTGAGGTGGAGAGGGGGAGGCACAGGGACAATACAGTCTTTTGCTGGACTTACCTGAATAGCATTAGCAGTTGGGATGTCACAGGCTGGAAGAACAGAATATCACCCAGAACATAAAGCTATGAAAATCTCTGAAACATCATTACTGAAAACAATGTTGTCACTTGCCTGGGATTTAGGATGGTATTTTGAGGGTGGAAGGGGGCAGGCTGTTCTTTCCTAGTCCACGGGCATCTCTATGTTTGTTAGTGCTTGGAATAAAATAAAAAATAAAGAAAAACTGTTGCAAAATTCTGTAAATGATAACTTCTCTTCAGCTTCCGGAGAGGGTTTTGACATGCCATGATGTCAAAGAAGCATTTAACTCTGTATTCCCTTGTTTTCCTAATGTGTTGGGTTGTTTCCAGCCCTTTGAGGGGCTGCAGATCATACCTTTGCTTAACTATATTTGACTTTTGCATACAGCCTGGTTTTATAGCTCTCAATAGCACCTTAACATTTAGACCTATATTTCTCTCACTCTGAAGGACAGACATAACTCCAGTGCAAGCAGGAAATTTTAAAGCAAAAATTAAACCTTACCCCCAGGCCTTTCTGTTGCACCCTGCAGGGGATTGAAGTAGCCAGCCATCTGTTTTCCCAGACCAGCTTGTGTTAGGAGACCATCTTTGGGTTTGTGCAAGGTACCTGTGGTTGGGTTGACTTCTCTAATTTCACAGCTGTGGAAAGCCCACTTTTCACCGCATCTCTCCTGATAAGTACAGTAAGATCCTGACTGTAAGGAAGGATTGTCCATAGCTTGTTTTCCTTTGCACAGAGGCAAGTAGGTGTTTTTTGCCACCATCACTGCCCACAAAACCAAGATATTTTGGCTTGGATTTCTTTTGGTTGTTGGGATTGCTCTAGTGCTGTTGTAGTACTGTTGCTCTATACCTTCAGCTATATTAGCAAATACTTCTGACTCTGGCATGCAAATTGATGAAATGTCCTAGGTGGAATGACTACATTTATCCAGTGTAATTGAAGCAGTCCTTGGCCTGATTATTCTAGAGGGATACTTCAGTTGTGATTAGTGTCAGACCTAGCCAAAAAGCTGTCAGACCAGCTTGTGTGTCTTTAGTTCATTATAAATGGAGAATTATCTCTTTCTCCAGGGCTGACATCCAAGCCTTAAAAATGATTAAACAGCAATTCTATCTTGGTGTTTCTTCTTCCCATGTATTTAGAGGATAGCTTTCTATGTAGTAGTACTTTCTATGTTTGCTTACCTGTTTTGCATCCGGATATACGTAGGTAGTTGTACCAAATGTTACATGGTTTTGGGTCCCTCTTTAATAGTCTCTCTGACATCTTTGGCAGCTAAGAGTAAATGCCACCCAGGCCCTGATGTCCCTGTCTTTAGGTGAGGCACAGATTGGATCAGAGCAGAGTGAAAGGTTTAAAGGAACAAGCAAGGCTTTATTTGCATTGAACAGTTTAGCTATCAGAGCTGAAGAGGCTTACTTGGCAGTACACTTGACAGCCTGTGGCAACACTAAGAATCATCCCCCGTTTTAATCCAGGCTTTTCCTCTTCCTCACTGCCACCTTGAGCCTCTACTAGTAGGTAGACAAATATTTTCTTTCCAACTGAGGCTGGGACTCAGCAGGGTAATGGCAGTTTACAGATGATCCAGTGCCTAGTGAAGCCAGTGGGAGCCTTTCTCCAGCTTCAGCTACATCTGTCCTTAAAGCATGGTTCAGTGCCGTTGATGTCCCAATTGTCTTGGGCAAAGACAGACAATTCTTTAGGCAGGACAGGGCAGACAGAGTCACCTAAGTGCATTTTGAGGGGGGAAGGGGTTGGAAATGTTACAGAAAGAGGAAAACGAAAGGGCAAAACCTTACTATTGCATACCTCAAATTTCTGGATGATAGATAAAGTCTTTAGTGCATCTGTTATCGAGCTGTTTCCTGTGGCCTAGTTTGTTTCCTGAAGTCAGAGGAGAGTAGGAAACGTGAATATTTCTGGATGGAGATAGGTATTACAAGGAAACCAGATTGAATTTGTGTGATTGACAGCCACCGGTTTATCAGCTTGGTTATTTTTCTGAATAGCGGTCTAAGCCTTTTCCCACCACACTGCATGAAAACTTTCTCTGAACTTCATAGAATCATAGAAACACAAGGTTGGAAAGGACCTACAAGATCATCTAGTCCAACCGTCTCCCTATCACCAATACTACCCACTAAGCTACTAAATCACGTCTCATAGCACCTCGTCCAGAAGCTTCTTGAACACCGCCAGGGATGGTGACTCCACCACCTCCCTGGGCAGGCCATTCCAGTGCCTGACCACTCCTTGAGAGAAAAAGTTTTTCCTGACATCTAATCTAAATCTCCCCTGGCGCAACTTGTGGCTGTTTACTTGAGTCCTATCATTAGTTATCTAAGAGAAGAGGCTGACCCCCTCTTCTTCACAACGTCCCTTCAGGAAGTTGTAGAGTGTGATGAGGTCTCCCCTGAGCCTCCTCTTCTCCAGACTAAACAATCCCAGCTCCCTCAGCCATTCCTCATAAGACTTGTGCTCCAGACCCCTCACCAGTTTTGTTGCGCTTCTCTGAACACGTTCCAGGGCCTTGATGTCTTTTTTGTAGTGAGGGGTCAAAAACTGAACACAGTACTCAAGGTGCGGCCTCACCAGAGCTGAGTACAGGGGGATGATCACCTTCCTGCTCCTGCTGGCTACACTAATCCTGATGCAGGCCAGGATGCCATTGGCCTTCTTGGCCACCTGAGCACACTGTCGGCTCATGTTCAGCCGATCGACCAACATTCCCAGGTCCTTCTCCTCTTCACAGTTTTCTAGACACTCTGTCCCAAGCCTATAGCGTTGCATGGGGTTATTGTGGCCAAAGTGCAGGACCCGACATTTGGCCTTGGTGATCCTCATCCCTTTTACCTCAGCCCAGCTATTCAGCCTACCCAAATCCCTCTGTAGGGTCTCCTTACCCTCAGGCAGATCAACACTACCTCCCAGCTTAGTGTGAACTGCAAACTTACTGAGGGTACACTCAATCCATTCATCTAGGTCATCAATAAAGATATTAAACAAGATAGTCCCCAGATATTAAACAATCTGACCCCTGGGGGACATCACTTGTAATGGGATGCCAGCTGGACCTAACTCCATTAAC
The DNA here is from genome assembly GCA_013400055.1 of Nycticryphes semicollaris. Classification (NCBI taxonomy): domain Eukaryota; kingdom Metazoa; phylum Chordata; class Aves; order Charadriiformes; family Rostratulidae; genus Nycticryphes; species Nycticryphes semicollaris. The sequence continues at coordinate 75,876 of VXBJ01002987.1, forward strand.
CACGACCCGCTGGGCACAGCCCTCCAGCCAGTTCTTTACCCAGAGAAGAGTATAACTGTCCAGGCCACGGGCAGCCAATTTCTCCAGGAGAGTACTGTGGGAGACCATGTCAAAGGCTTTGCTGAAGTCTAGGTAGACTACATCAACAGCCTTTCCCTCATGTACAAGTCTGGTCACGTGGTCATAGAAGGGGATTAGGTTGGACAAGCATGACTTAATCCGTAACCTAGACAGCAATGTGTTCTCTCCTTTCTCTATAACATTTTGAAATGCCCATGTTCTTATCTAGGTATCTCTTCTTCTAGGGAGCCAGGAAAATCAGGAGATGTATGTTTTTAACTTGACATCACTCACTGAGTCTGAAAACATCCTGTCAGCTTCTGTGTATTATTATATCGGTGATCTGCTGCCTTCAAAGTGGAATTGTTCCCAACCCAGAGACTGTTCTCCTCACGGGCACAGGAAACCTGAAATTCAGATACATCTTTCAGTTTGGACCTTTCCTTCTGTTGGGAACCAGACTCGGAGCCTGGGACATTTCCTAATAAATGTCTCCACCATTTACCAGGATGCCCTTTCCTGGCAGTGGAAGGATATCACTCAGCTCCTGCATGAAGCAAAACAAAGCAATGAACTCCTGATCAGTGTCAAAATGGATCTGACCAGCCGTCATCCCTGGAAAAGGGCACCTTCTCGCTATGAACCTTACATTCTCATTTATGCCAACGACTCTGCTATTTCAGAGCCAGAGAACGTTGTCTCTAGTTTGCAAGGGCACCGTCAACCTCTGGCAGGGGTCTTTCCCAGGCCAGAAAACCACATGAGGAGCAGCCTTGGGAAACGGCGGCGAAAGCGCTCCACAAATGTCCTGTTGCCATTGCAGAATAATGAGCTTCCAGGAGCTGAGTACCAGTACAATGAGGATGATAGATGGGAAGACAGAAAACCCTACAAAACCTTCCAGCCTCGCTTAGCAGAGAGGGCAAAGAGTAAGAAGAAGCAGAGGAAGAATCATCACCAGAAGAGCCAGACTCTCCAGTTCGATGAGCAAACACTGAAGAAGGCAAGGAGGAAGCAGTGGAATGAGCCAAGGTATTGTGCCCGCCGCTATCTCAAGGTGGATTTTGCAGACATTGGCTGGAGCGAGTGGATTATTTCCCCGAAATCCTTCGATGCCTATTACTGCTCAGGGGAGTGCCAGTTCCCAATTCCAAAGGTATGGTCTTTATTGATGCTTGTGCACTATTACCCTAAACTATGCATTTTCTTTCCTGTGTCAGTAAAAGGCAGCTGGTCACCTGCTACATGTTTGGGTCTGGTAAATAAGTGATATCTTTGTCTAGTGCTGCAAGGAGCAGTGGTTAGAACAACTAGTAAAAAGACAGGCTTGTAAAAGTAATTTAAAAAATATCGCATGGTATTAGTTTTTTTGTCCAGAACCCAAATTGCCATAAAACATTTCCTGAATAGTGCTTATGATGTGTGAACTTGTTGTTAACCTGTTTAATAAACATAATACAAGTCAGATCCTGAAAACTGCTTATTATACAGTGGTTGTTATGCCTTGAAGGAGTCTCTGCTGCCAGGCCCGTGCTGGGGTCAGTCAGCATAGCATGTTCTAGGAAAAACATGTGCCTTGTGAGGCATGACTGCATGATGACAGAGAGACTCTATGGAGCTGTGGGAGTGGCTGAGTTGCTGCAAGCATAAGCAAAAGAGTCATGTTTTAATCACTTCTATGATGGACCAGGTAGATCCAAAAGCAGTGTATCCTGGCCAACTGACTTTTGAAATACCCTCTGGTTTTTATGAGATTTTTGCATCTGAGTAGTGATGTGCTCCAAACCCTGTGACTTAGGTGGGTGAACTCAGCTCCTTAAAATCAAAAGCCCAATCTCCTTATTAGCAGCCTTGGACCCTCCTGGAGTCTAACGAAACCAGAAAGTAAGATGCGGTATTTATGGCTGGCCTAAAATAAGGGTACACACAAATAACGCCTACAGGAAAAGTCAGTAAAAGTAGGGCTTTTGGTGTCACTGTTACGTCATGTTTAAGGGTCTTTATTCCTGCCATGGTGAAACCTTAGCAGTTAGTTCAGAAATTGGTGTGGCATTTCAGTGGCTTAAGGACCAAAGGGAGTCACCCTTTGAAAATGGCAGGTGGAGGGATGTTCCAAAGCTGAGGAGGCAGGACTCTCTCCCTGAAGGAGGAGATGACTTACTTTACTGCCTGCAATGGTAATGGCTGGCTTTCAGGTTTCAGATCAAAGGGAGAAATGAAAGGGAACAGGAACAGATAAGAGTCATTATCTTTGAATACATTGCACTGGGCCTTTTACTTTATTGTTGATGGGAACCATGCTCTGTCAAACCAGCAAATCAGCACGCAGGTTAGAAATGTTTAAAGCTCCGGACTGGATTTCTTCCATTCTAACTTCAATGGTAATTCAGTCTATCAGTCCCAAAGGAGTGTTGCTTCTCTTCTCCACTCTGCACTGCCTGGGACAGGCACCTACACACTATCAGAAGTGATTCCTGCCCTGGAAAAAGCTTATAACTGAAAAAAAGGTGAGAAATAAACAGGAGGGATGGGTAGGCAAATAAAGCAGAGAGTTTAAATTACTTTGCTGACATGAAGCAGAAGGTCTGATTGCCATGAACTAAGCCTGTAGCACAGGCCTGCAAGACTACAACCAGGACCACAGTTTTCCTCTGCTACTAGAAGGCCTAATCTGGCCTTTCTGTGTGAAATTCTCTAGACTTGGTTGGGTGAAGAATTATAGCAGCAGAGCATTATGGTTATTTAGACACTGTGAATCTAAATATTTGCTGCCATGTACTGCAGAGAGTGTTAGTTCGTTATGAGAGCAGGTCACTGAAACCCATCGTGAGTCTGGTTCCCTGAAAGCAATTGGTAGATTTCTGTCTCTGTTGGAATTCAGATTGTTCCTTTTGTGTGCAAAATAAAAAAGACCTTGTTTTCCAAAGAGAATGAAAAGCTAAATTATATTTAAAAAGTGAAGCAAGCATCTCCTGGAGCCATGCGTTCTTGAGCCATGCATAATGTCTGGTGGTACTAATGAGACTGTGTTTGCAAAATGATACCGTGATCATCAGGCAATAATAAGCTAATCTGTGCCTGTGGAAATGCAGTGTTCCCTTACTTGGTTCTCTGAGAAGCACTCACATTCAGGTTTTACTGCAGTGTAGTTAAATTCCCATTGGCAGAAGCAGAGTTATGCCAAAGTTATCCCCAGGATCGCACCATTGGGGCAGGGTATTCAAGTCAGTACAGAGGATGTTCTGTGCTCTACCATACCCGTGTCAAATAGAGATACTTTTTTTATCATACAATGACAGAATATATCCGGGCTATTCCCATTTATAGCCAAGGCAGTATCTGAAATCAGTTCTGTACAATTTAGCATTTTAGTAGTACAGATTCCATATCTGCAAGGAAGGGTTTCTGATGAGACCTTAACACGGCAATATTCAGAGACCTGTTCTTAATTCCAGTACTACTGGTAACATGAAATAGGGTCTCAGTAGATGTTTTGCCTCTTGACGTCTGATCAGCAGGTTCATATTTGTTGACCTTCCACTCCCTTTTAGAGGCAGGAATGATACAGAAATCTAAATTCTATACTAATCTAAGATGTTTTTGAAATCCCCATCAACTACTGCTGTGGAGTGTTACTCTTGAATTAAAAACAAAGAGAAATGTCTTTCTTAAGGTCAGCTACATAGGTGGAGAGTAATGTCTTTGTAACCATGCTAGGAAACTTACAGCCATTAAGAGGATGGTGCAACAAGCTATGTGTTTGGATTTTAAACATAATATTGCCACACCCCTGCATCTCATTCATCGGATAAGCTATGATGGTAACCTTAAACAGCAACAGGGGAAAAAGATCAGCCTTTGTATAATGTCTGCATTTAAAAGGGATTTGAATCCTGAATATACATGAGAAAATTCTAAGTCTCTCAGACAATAAGCAGAAGAAGGGATGTGCAGGATTGGCACCATTTGTTGTTCAGCCTTCCTGCAGGAGAAATAGGTTGCTTCTGAGAAGAAAGAAAATACTCAAATTATGTCTAACATATACATAAAGAATAGTTGAATGCTCCCCAGTGAATCCTTTTCAGTTCTGTACCATATGGTTCCAGTTCTCTCTTGAGACTCATTTCAACAACATGATATAGTAAAAGTCCATTCTGATCCATTTCTGTTGGAATTCAAAGCACAGCTGTCTCCATGAGAAAGAAGGGGAAATACTGCTGGCATTAGTCGTGAGATATATTGCCATAAGTAGGGACAGGTTAGACATCTGTGTGTACTGCCAACAGAATTGGAAGCAGTTGTTCCTAAATGTACTAACATCCTACTTAAATGATACAATGAACCAGAATCTCACAGTTATTCCTGTGCCTTTTGCATGCAAGGCACATCTATCAACTATTAAGACTGATTTTTCCCAAAGCAAATAATCTCTCATTGCAGCAAAACTCCCAGTTCCACTTCTGGCACAAATGATCTTGTTCCCTATATTTCTCAGTGGCATCCAATGGAGCATTTTGTGTGATTCCCAGGTGCTACCTGTATGAAAAGCCCTAAAAAGCATTGTGAACAAACCTCACTGGTCAGATGCACTTTTTGTTCATATCAAACCAAAGTGTGTTCCTATTTACATGAATATAAATCCAGGAAGCTTTGTCCTTTGGCAAAAAATTACCTCACCTTAATATGAGGTAAAACTGATGTGTTTTGGGGGCTCAGTTACTCAGCAATGTCACTGATGATGTGTACTACAGACGAGAAATGATTTGGCATAGAAGAATGAGCAAAACAATCTAACCTCTCACAAAAGCAAACTGAAACAATTGGCATCATGGCATAAAGTACTTCTCTCATCTGTACACATTTTATCCTTTTTTGTGGCTCAGGGCAGCTACAGTGACAACTGGAAATGGTCAAGTATAAGACAGATTTTACAGCTAAGTCAGCTGTGGGGTCTCCACGGGGCCCTTCTTAAAAGTCCTGTTTTGTTCCAGGGAATGTGGGTCCATTCTAACATGGGTGCACTTACATGTTCTGCTCTCTTTCTCTTGCAGACCTTGAAGCCATCCAACCATGCCACCATCCAGAGCATAGTGAGAGCTGTCGGCGTCGTCCCGGGCATTCCCGAGCCTTGCTGTGTTCCTGACAAAATGTCTTCTCTTAGTATCTTATTCTTCGATGAATATAAAAACGTGGTTCTTAAGGTGTACCCCAACATGACAGTGGAATCCTGTGCATGCAGATAACGTTTCAGGAGACACTTTTGAAACGCTGATGTGATCACTTGCTATCTGGGGGGAGCTGGGGAGGGTGTTTCATCGTATCTACTTTTTGTTTGCACTGCCAATGCATTTCTTTTGGACAAAAAAAAAGGTAAACAAATCCAAACAAAGAGGATGGAAACAGAATGGATTCCGAATAGCAGTTCCAAGGAAAGAGAATGTGAACTTCATTCGTCTCTGAATTTGACCAAGAACACGAGTCTTGGCAGCAGGGACTGACTGTTTCTGTTGAAATCAAGAGATGAAAGAGGAGTTTGCAGCAGACTCTTCAGGTTTTTGAAACTGCCAGAAGGACATATTGATCTATTTTTGTACAAGATTTTGGAAGCAGCAGTAGCTGTTAATTTTTGTCTCTGTCCTTATGGTGACTGATGAGGAGACAGTTTAGAAATATACTATTATTCCTTTAAAAGCTAGGCTTTCTCCCTTAGGTTATGTCAAATAGTGCAGCAAGGAAGAAAAACAAATCTGACATCCTAAGAACCTTAGACAATCTAATTTAGACATATATCTCCTTGGTATGACATGGCACCAACTGCGTGTGCGTATTGAATTTCACTGACATATTCTTTGTAACTCAGCTTTGTAGATGTCCATGCCCTCAGTCAGAAGAACACACAACACAGTATTGCTGTGTGTGTAATTGTGGTATCTCAAAAGCAAAGACTTTTCTTTCATGCCACTATGGAAACTCAGCAGGCCAAGGGTGTGAAAGGATCACACTCAGTGAAGCGGCTGAGTGACTTGTTCACAACACGTATTCTAGACCGTAGCTGCAGATAATCTACAAGTAAATCATGGTAGTTGGTTCTCGATGTGAAATTATTTGGTGCATAATTCTTAATCTGTAGGCCTTCACTACAATCATTTCATCAAAACTGCCTCTGCTTGGTGAGTTTTGATTGTTACATTAATCAGATAATAGATTGTCTTTTTATCTTATCTCAGTTCACTTCTACTCTGAAAATCAAATCTGTTGTATTTGTGCTGTCAATTAAGATTTCTTAATAGCAGGTTTTGCACAATAAACACACAATTCTTTCAAGTACTTTATCCACCAAAAAAAAAAAAAAGCATTTGAGAAACTACAAACAAGAGAGAAAACATCTAATGAATCTCAGACACAGCTGCAAAAAGTCTGTTCTGCTGTGGAGTAAACACTCCCAGGAGTGAGCAGTGTCTGGCACAAGCAGTGCCAGGAACAGGGCTCTTCAGAGGGAAATGGCGAGGCCAGATGTGCCCTGGCCCATCCCTTGAATGGCAGCAGAGATACCACATCAGGATAGGGTGTTGGCAGTCAGCCTCCCCAAATTTGCACTTCAGAACAGAGGCACTAATTAAACATCAATGTTTCCCAGCACAGCAGTCTGCTGCAGCCTTGTTCCAAGTCACTCTCTGGGACTGGAGCCACGATCAAGACTACAGGTGATGCTTCTTCATGCTGTGATAAGACAGACTGGTAGTCACTTTAAAAGCATCACCCGAAAACAAGCATGAATATGTTCCGCTTGGTTTTCACTGGGATACAGCCAGACTCTGTCATGAACAGTATCATATAGAATAGGTACAATTTTCTAAGCAAGATGTGATCTGCCTCTATGCTAAGAGTGTTCTCTTCAGTTTACCATATAGAAGTGGGACATTTAATGCTCATGCCTTGTTTTGCGTTTGCATCTGTAAATGAAGCTTTCAACGTAAAGTCATGTCTAGTATCAGTAAAGTATTAATCACTCAGGCAATGCTTTCTGTATATAACTGTGTTAGTAGGGAATTCAAAATAATTTCCAACTTGCGTTATTCATCTCCATTTTAATCTCAATTCAGCACGGGGAGCTTTTCCCACCTACTCTGTTTTTGGAAATACTGTTAATTGACAAATGGCTCTGCTTCTCATCTAATTACGCAGTACCTAATGCCCACACATTATTTGTACGGCTGGCTCAGAAGGTGGGCCCGAAAATATCTCAAGCTACACAATCTCTCACTTCAGAGTGGCACCTTTGTCAGCAAAGTCCCCAGAGAGGAGTAGACCATGAGGAAGCCACTGCAGAAAACTCTTGAAAAATCCCACTCTTGAAGGCTGCAGAGGCAATCTCACAGTAAGTCTGAAAAATAAAATATGCCTTCCCTGCAGTGCAGCACCTCGACACAGCAGAATTGCCTGCCAGAACCACCGATGCTGTTCCCTTGAGCGGGGTCACTAGGCAGCCTCTGTTTTTCCCGTGTTCTGGGAATGTGCAAGGAGCAGAGCAGCTTTGCTGAGGCTGCAAGCATCCCTGGGATTTCCAGTCCCTGTGCTCCACCACAGGGCTGGCCAAATGCTTTGTGTCCTCATAGCTGAGGGCAGGCACAGCAGTTCGCAGGAGATGGATGATTTGATTAGCAGCCCATTTTGCCTTGTGAAAACAGCTTTTTTGAATGATTTCTCTTGAAAGGTTAATCTTTGTACAGATGATGTCAATTTAAAAAAAAAAATAAAATTACCCCCCCAAAAAGAAAAGTTATTTTGTATATGGAAAGAAACTTTTATATATGCTTTTAATTTATTTTATATCTGTGGCCATCTTGTCTGTTTAATGTGTTCCTTTTTATTGCAGCGCTCTTTAAACAATACAATTTTCTCTTGTCATTGCAAAGATTAAATGGGAGGGCCGAGGTCAACTTTGCAAGACAGGTCATGGCCATACTGTGAAGGGCATGTTTCACTGCTGATGCATAAGCTTGCCTGGTTTGTACTTTTTTCCCCTTCAATAACGAGAAAGTTTCGCTAGAAACTCTGGAGAAGATATAAAATTAAATCACTTTTTACACAAAAATCCATTTTTGCCATGTGGTGTTCAGGTCTTTCCAAGAACGTTAAAGTTTTCACCGCTTACCATGTTCAGCACTCTCGCAATGCATCCATCTCTGGTGCTCGTTTGCAAAGGCCATTCAAACAGACATTGTCTCTGTAGAGCAAGCTACAGAGCAGCTGGGGAGTGGGTGCTTTGGATCCTGCCCCAGGTTCCCAGGCCCTGGGGACATGGCGGTCCAAAGATGGCAGGTTGCGGCTGCACAGTTACAGACACAAAGGCTCATGACATCATCCCAAAGGAGAGCGTGTCTCTCACAGTGGTTCCCTGCATCCATCCCTGCTTTCTCAACCCCAGAGCTGCCCCTAAAGAAAGAGGTGTTGAGGACACAGAGAAATAGGACTTTGATGTATGAAGTTTGCACACACACAATAAAACCACCTTATTTTTGTGTTGCCATGTGGAATTTTCAGGAGGCCTTTATGAAAAGATGCTTCTCTTTTTTCAGCTTCCTATTTCACTTTGAGGTTCCCTTTCTACATCAGAGACCAGAGAATCGCATTCTCATAAATGAGCCTTTTTAGCAAACCTCGGGTTATGCAGATTTCCAAGGGATTTTGAAATACCATTGTGAGCAGAGAGCTGGATCTAATGTAGAGGTGGGCTATTTCAAAAGCTTTCCACAATGTTTAATGACTATGATTAATTTCACATTTATACGTCTGCAGTCTGCACAACCTCCTCCTTGCTTTCTGCTTTTGGGAGGAACTTTCTCATTTTCCTCATGCTGCATTCTACCTCTATAGCACTGCTGCCTCTCTCTCTTCTTAAAACTGGACCATGTGCAAAGTATGTTAATCATCAGCTGGTGCAAATCCGTTTTCTTTGGCCTTTCACCTCAATGTATCTTACACACCTAAGGAGTGCCACATCCATAGGAACCATTTATCTGAGCACAGAAATACAGCCACTTTGGTGATGAGACACAAACCAGGACAATGGTGTTCAGTAACAAGCATACTGAGGTGTGTGCGTCTGTCCGTATCTCTTGATTTACTCAAAGTGCCCGAACCTGTGCTAGGAAGAAAAGTAACTGTGCTACAATATTAAAGCACGGGGAACCCAAGAGATACAGGGTGCCAGTCTTGTTCTGCCTTGCAAAAAAAAAAAAAATGGGAAGGGAGGGTGAATTTAGGACAGTGCACTTGGCTACAGCTGAGAATGCTCCATTGAATTGTCTCTTCTCCACTTTCTGCATAATCTTGAGAAAGTCAAACTGTCAAACTGTCAGCGGTGTCTGAACTCAGAGCTACACACAGCTCTCCAGGGCGCCTTCAAAAATCAACAAGGAGCTTAAAATCTCTTGGGACTTCAGCTCCCACTGTCACATCATGATAAAAATTCTTCTTCCGTCTTCACCACAAAGTCCTTGGGGACCAAGGCAAGAGAAAGCCCTGTCAGTTCAGAGAGCTTGTTGTATTGTGGGAGGAGAAAGGGGTCTTGTCTGCTTCTCAGCTGCAAATGAGACCTGACAGATCCTGAGCTACCTCTGGGTGTTGGCAGTTCAGGGACAGAGAATTTCCATTTCCTTCCTAGGATGAAAACCTGACAGTCTTGAAAGCCGGGGACTGATCAGGGAGGAAGGGAGGCAATGCTTCCTCTCAATTCCCCAACATCTGGGAAAAACTCCTGGATGGGAAGTGTACCTGAAACCCAGTGCTATGTCACTCATTGCAAGCACAGCCGCCATGGGCTTGGTGCTACTCCCCCAGGCACAAGGGGATTTGCGATCACAGAGACTCACCCTGTGTCAGGATCGCCATTTCCTCTTAATCAGTGCCAAAAACTCACAAGCATTCATGTTAAAAGACTCACACCCACTTCTGTAGGAATTCAGACCTTTGAGGCACTGAGGTTACTTCCCCTTTTTATTGGCAGGTGATTCTGGTTCATTCAGGCAACTTTATACCATGCTGATTGCCACTATTTTGCCTGCAATTTTTAAAATAAATATTAGACTCAACAGTTCAGCCCCTTTCTTTCCAATTACTTAGTCCTCAGTGAGCCCCACAGAAAAGATATTTGCTCTGTGAAGGTACCCTTCTTGCTGTCACTTGGCAAAGACACTCCAGGTGTTTCCACAGTCAGCAATTCCTAAAGAACAACAAGCTTCATATCAAACACTTTTCCACCTTCTTTTACCAAGAGCATTACCAAGTTCTAAGAGCAGAAGAAATGCAGCAGGGTCCTGGAAAGAGAAGCTTTTTCCTACCTTGTGTATCCATGAGGTAGGCACTGATAAAGGCATGGCCAACAAGCAGAGCAATGGTGGTGAGGGCTGGAAAAGGATTCCCATTTGTGCAGGGCACTGGTGAAGGCAGCTAGGGTCTGGTAGATGGGGGGAGGCAGCCAAAATCCCAGGCTCTTTGTTGAGATGCATTAGCATCTCCATGCCTCCCAAGCAATGGGCTTTAGTGGCAGAAGTGTGGGCTTTTCCCTGCAAACACACACACAAAAAAGAAGAAAACAAATTTAAAGAAAAAAAACCAACCAAACAAAACCCAACATGACACAGTTAGGTTTTTAGAGAGCAATGAGGGCAGGGGGTGTAGTTAGATCTAGATTTCCCAGAGAGGTACAAAAAAAAAAGCAAAATTGAGAGGGCATAAGGCCAAGATGGTGCACAGGAGAGAGAACCCACACAGTACACCAGAAATGAAAGTCAGAATCTATTTTCTCCTGACCTCAAAATTAGAAACAATAGCACAATTTGCAGCACTGAGCATAGTCTCATCATCTCAACAGTTTCTTTCCAACGTCCGACCACCTGCAGCATGCTGTTCAACTTCCTCAGCCTGAATGCCCTGTTTCCCCACCTTTTTTTAAAATGGCATTGAAACTTTTCTGGTTCTGAGGCACAGCTGTCTACTATGGGCAGTTTGGTTTAGTCCAAAGAACGTTTAGACTGGGCTGAATCCACTTCTGTTTCTGGAAATCATCAGTCCTGTGCACTCAACCTGGAAATAAAATGAACCAAAGTACTCGGTACCTGCAGAAATAGAAAAAATATTTTATAAAATGTTCAGTGGGGAAAATCATTGCATGTCTGTGGGGTGTCAATGGAAGAGGCTCGGCTGTGAGAATGTGGCTATGTCCCCAGAGTGGCCCCTGCTGTCTCAGTCCTGGCGGAGTCACGGGGACAAGGCGAGGAATCTTTCATTTTCCAGTTAAAATTCTGGTAACCACGCATGAACAGAATGGAAAAACGCTCTCTAAACCAAGGAATATTCTGTTCGGGTTTTTTGACGTGGGCCCGGCGTGGAGGTCTCGGCTAGCAGGGGGCGCTGGCGCTCCACGGCTGGGCCCGGGGGCGGGCTCGCGCGGCACGAGATGGGGCGGGACTTCTGGCCCGGTATGGAAGTAGCTTCTGGCGTGGCGGCTATGGCGGTGGTTCCTGAGGAGGCAGGGAGGGCTTCCGGCCGTTCCTCGGCGGGCGCCGCTTCTGGCGGACTCTGCTTGGGCCTGAGCTGCGAGCACCGAGGCGGTGAGAGGCTGTTGTGGTGGCCGCCGTTCCCTGAATAGTGACGGCGGCGGCCGCTAGGCCTCGCCGTGCCTGAGCCTCGCCTGTAGCAGCCGTCTGGGAGAGCAGCGTGGCCGGAGACTGTCTGCAGGAGAGCCGAGGACGACGGGCAGAAGCCGCGGTGTAGGCTTGTTCTTTCGTTCGCTCAGCGAGCAGCGGCGGGCGGGCGTGGCCTTGTGCCTGAGCCGGGATCGGAGAACCTGCAGCCTTCAGCCGGGAGGAGCCAGAGCAGTGGGAGAAGCTTCTTCGGCGTCCCGCTGAAGACCTAGTGTTTTGACCTTCAGGCTGTCCTGAGGGGCTCTGGCGGAGCCGCGCGGCACCTGCCGATGGTCTGTGAGCCCATCAGACAAGCCCTGAGCGCTTCCAGAGAAGGAATCGTGCACTTGCCTACACAGTTGGCAAATCCAGGTCTCTCCCTGATTTTTTCCAGTGTACGGTGCTTTTTGCCGGGTACATTTCATGTGGAGAGATGGCAGATGTGTCATCTGGAAGATCTTGCGGTAGGAGGAGGTATTTTTCGTCTTAAAAACTCTCAGCCCATGATGTGTCATAACATGTTATGTGGTATATTTCATGACTGTGATGAATGACTGGATCCAGCATTTTCTGGTATATAATTTATGAAAGTGTATATGTATAGGCATGGGGATGCTTGTGCAGGGTTATAGAGCCTCTTGTGCTTTTATGCAAATGTAGATCTTTTTCTAGGCCTTTTGTATTGGAAAGCCTTTGTGTGGTGTGTGGTTGTGACTGTAACAAATGCTTTAGCTCCTAATGTGTTAGACCTGTGCTGTGAATTCTCCCCTAAGTCGTAGGGCTGTTTCTGGCTGACCATGTAAACCCAGACAGATATTTTCTGCACAATGGTGAAGTCCATAAGCTTGAACAAAACAGTGCAGGAGAGCAACAGAGGAAGAGGTGATCCAGCTGCTGAAGCTCTTTGGAAACAAGTGTGCCTGATTTTCATGGTTCCAGAGTGTGTGCTGGGGTCAATGGTGTGGTGTAATTCTTGAAGGTTTATAGGAATAAATTTTCTCTTTGAGCAGTACATCATCTTAGTGCTTTGTGTGTGGTGTTTCATAGGCTGCCTTCAGAATAAGCCATTTAGGTCAGTTTCTCTTGATTGGCATGTGTTACATAATACAGTGCTCTCCTTCCCTACTAAATAGTTGTAGAGATTTTCCCTCAGCAGGAGCTGTGCTTCCTCAACCCCTATATGTTGCTTTTCAGAGGAGACTGAGACTAGGGTGTCAGCAAGGCAACAGGAGGGGAGGCAGAGGAGGGGGTCTGTGAGAACAGCACTGAGGCTGAAGCAGGGAGCCCAGAAAGGGCTGCTTTGCCTGTGGGAGATACAGGGATGAGGCAAGAGGGGTATGTGCTCCATGGCACAGGAGGAAGATCCTCTTTGCAGCCAAGCAGCTGAGCTGGCCTGTTCCATGGGGCTCTGGGTGGTCTCTCTGCCCCATGGATGCAGATGGAGGGTCAGGAGCTGGCAGAGATCCTCCACTGCTCGGACAGAGGCAGAGCAGAGCATGTCTTCACAGGCCTGTGTCTCAGCAGCAAATTGGTGGGACTTTTGTCCCTATAAGGACTAGCTTGTTGGGTTCCAGGCCAGCTCCCCTTTGGGGAGCAGGCAGAGCAGGAAGCCTCCAGCCAGGGCAAGGCTTAGCCAAACATGAAGTGAAGGCCTGGCTCCCACTGAAAGTGCACGGGCTCAAAGTCAACTCATTGGCTGCAATGAGTTTGTGCCAGTAGTCATCTAAGTGACACTGATGCAACCCTTCTTTGGTTTTTACAGACCTGGCCCATGTGAAGACCCTGTAGTTAGCCAGTTAGTTTCCTGAACCACTTGCCTGGTCTGTGTGGAACTTTACCTGTTTGGCGTAAATGTTGGTGAGACTTTGTTGGCAAAGACTGTTTCTGCTTGGCAGAGAGCTGTTAACTGCATCAGTGATTGTTAGCTGCTTTCAATTTGCTCTTCAGTGAATGACTCTGAAGAGAGGCTTGTGGCTGAAAGGAGAATGAAAGCATGGCACTGGCCTGTCCACCGTGTTGAAGGTACAGTGTGGATGTGCTGGAATTCCCTGCAGAGCTCAGACTGGAGCAAGAACCGGATAGCCAGTGCAACCCCAGAGAAAGGCTGTTTTGTCAAGCAGTTGTGACTCCCATGTATGCTATGTCCGGAGCTTCACACAGGAAGGTGTCTGCTGTGTCTTAGTAACTATGTGATGACAGTAGTGCTAATAACTTGGATTCCTGGAGCAGTCTTCATGTGAACAGTTGGAAGCCCTGAAGGCACTGCTGGCTCAGATGTCTTTGATCCAGGTGATTCTGTTCCAGGAGCTAAATGCCTTCATTTAGTTGAGCAGCTGCTGCTAAAGACCAGGTGTTGGAAATAGCATGTGCAGTGAACCGCTATGTGAGGGCTGTGGAAAGGAACTGAAGGGTGTTTTGAGATGATGACTGATATGAGAGAGTTGGCTGGTTGGACAGGCTAGAGATGTGTGGAATAATAACAAGGAAGAGCCAAAAGGAGCTCCTGTGCAAGGAAGGAATACCAGGAGGCTTCTGGAGGTGAATGAAAGGGGCAGTGCCCACAGAGCAGGCTGGAAGACCTACCTAGCTCCACCGCATGGTTTGCAGCGTGTGAATTGCCAAGCCAGCTGCAGGGAAACTGCCCAACCTGAGAGGTTTGTTGGCTGTTTGTGTCATAGGAGAGGATGGTTTATTCCTCTTTCTGCTATCGGTAAAGTGGAAACCTAAATCTGTAAGTCCAGGATCTTAGGCCATTTTTTTGTTGTATTACAGGCATAAGAGCACCTAGGACCTTAGGTCAGGAGATTACTTCATTTATGACAAGTATATATTAGTAAAAGTGTGCAACAGTGATTGTTGAGAGGAAATAACCAAGTGCTGCCCTGCTCCAGAATTTGTTCTATGTACCTAGAAAATGGTTGGCTTAATCTTGCTCAAGTCTTAGATTGCTTGTGAGTTGTTGCCAGTGGTTGCTTTCATCATTACAAGAAAATTGCCAAGGACTTTGGTTGGTGAAAAATGGCTTTCCCCAGTGTTTGCAGAAAATGAAAGAACCTGAAACTGCTTCTTGTGATTAAATCCCCAAGTATGTGTAGCTGTATGAAGCTCAGGGCTGTAATCAGCCACTAACTTACTCATTGGAAGTTTTAACTATTGAAAGATGTCTTTTTTTTTTTTTCCTCCCCCACCTCTGTGTGCACAAAGCATGATGGCATTTGCTAACTAAACTTGTGAATCAGTTAATTACTTGAGTAACACTTGTCTTTCCCTTTTCGTAGAAGAATAATGTGTATTGTCCTGGAAGCAAGAGAACGTCCCAGTTGCTGATGCTTTTGATGATCCTCTGCTTAACTTGCAGTAAGTCGCTTCAGCTTAGACATGTACTTCCTGAGTCTTGTCTGGGACTGTGTGTAGTTACTGTCAGCACTATGGGAAAGTGCACTTGGCAGTATATTGGCCTCTACTCCCCTATATGGAAGGATGCATTTTTGCAAGTTTGACAAACTGTGATGTTGATTGACGTTTTGTGACTATACCCCAAAGGAGGCTGTAGCTAATGCACACATTGGCACAGCATAAGTCCTGGGCAACTCAATTCCTATGACCAAAAAAAGAGACAGTGAACCAAACCAAAAAAAAAAATCTTCGTAAGCAGCCTTTTTTTTTTTGGCACAGAAGCGGTGAGTAATTGGCATCTCAGTTGAGGATTTACAGAATCTTAGTGGTTGGAAGGGACCTTTGAGATCATCGAGTCCAACCACATGAAAAAACCAAAAACACAACAAAAAAAAACACCAAAAACACAACAACAACAACAACAAAAACAAAAACAAAAACACAACAAAAAAAACCAAAAACACAACAAAAAAAAACCCACACAAAAACAAACAAACAAAAAAGCCACCCACCAACTAAACCCCACACCCACAACCCCACGCACAACACCCCACCACAAACCAATAATCTTGGCCACTAGAGCATGCCCTGAAGAGCCACGTCTACACGTTTCTTAAATACCTCCAGGGATGTCGACTCCACCACCTTCCTGGGCAGGCTGTTCCAGTGCCTGACCACTCTTTCAGTAAAGTAATTCTTCCTAATATCTAATCTAAACCTCCCCTGCCGCAGCTTCATACCATTTCCTCTGGTCCTGTCGTTATTCCCTTGGGAGAAGAGGCCAATCCCTGCCTCTCTACAGTTTCCTTTCAGGTAGTTGTAGAGGGCAATAAGGTCTCCCCTCAGCCTCCTCTTCTCCAAACTAAACATGCCCAGTTCCCTCAGCCTCTCCTCGTACGACTTGTTCTCCAGACCCCTCACCAGCTTGGTGGCTCTCCTCTGGACACGCTCCAGCACTTCAATCTCCTTCCTGTAGTGAGGGGCCCAGAACTGAACACAGTACTCGAGGTGAGGCCTCACCAGTGCCGAGTACAGAGGCACGATGACTTCCCTACTCCTGCTGGCCACACTGTTCCTGATACAAGCCAGGATGCTGTTGGCCTTCTTGGCCACCTGGGCACACTGCTGGCTCATGTTTAGCCAGCTGTCCACTAACACTCCCAGGTCCTTTTCTGCCAGGCAGCTTTCCAGCCACTCTGCCCCAAGCCTGTAGCACTGCCCGGGGTTGTTGTGACCAAAATGCAGGACCCGGCACTTGGCCTTATTAAACCTCATCCCATTGGCCTTGGCCCATTGATCCAACCTGTCCAGATCCCTCTGTAAAGCCTTCCGACCCTCAAGCAGATCAACGCTCCCACCTAGTTTGGTGTCATCTGCAAACTTACTGAGGGTGATTTAATATATTTTACTCACAGCACTTAAACTGGTATACTCCGAGTGTTTTGCTAAGATGAGGAATATTACGATATTTTGGTTTTTTTTTTCTGACTGGTATCTGCATTACACCCACCTGCCACCTATTTAATGGGTAAAGCATATGCCTGCCTGTTGCCCTGTAGAACAGAGCAACCTTCTTTGTCCTTCTTGCTGGGTCACTTGCTGGATGTGCGTGTTCACCTGGAGCAGTGGGATTTCTTGAACAACAGGTGGTATCAGAGCCCAGAGGTGTCAGTGACTGTCAAGATAGATGTGGTAACACTGCAGGAAGGGCAAATATCCCCTGCTGCCTTTTTTATTTAACAAGAATGAAGCTTGTACTTGAAAACATCAAATGTATCTGGGAAGGAAGAGCAGGAGGTAGGGACTGCAGGCAGATGAAGGTGGTCTAGGAGGGTCACATGTATTGGCTGGAAATTGCCTGCTGCCAACTCATCCTAGCAGTCAGAGGGAGGAGTAAAACGCACTTAACTGCAGCAGGCAGCTGCTGTCTGCAATATGGAGTATCCATGTAGCTCACATTACCTGGGAGTGTGTTGCTTGCACTGCAGATTTGAGTCCCAAGCTGAAATGGCATCCTCTGCAGCTCTGGCTAGATCTGCATCTGCAGAAGCAACCTGCAATGTACTGGGTGGACAGTTTGCCCTTTGTCAAAGCACCCAGGAGCAGTGGGTCCCTGAGGCTTGAGGAGGGGAGAAGGTGAGCTGCAAGGAGGGAGAACAAAAAGGAAAACAGATCCTCTCTGAACAGTGGAGTTTGGATTTCCTACCACTGGCCCAAAGTGTGAGAAAATAAGACCCTGCTCAGGTGCTCCTCATGAAACAGCATGGTGTCTGTGGGCACCCACAGAGTTGCACTCTGGTCTGAGAGCTGCTGTGCTTTTGCTGTTGGGAGTTGGAATAGAGCATATGTGCCTGGTAAATCCAAGGGCAGTCAAAAGCTATGAGGAAACCTGGGAAGGTCTGGTGTTGCAACAGCAGCTTGAAAAGATCTTGACTGTTTGGAGAAATGATCTGGGGAAAAAAAAAATCACTGCTGTTTTACAATTAGGCAGTTGCTGTACCCTTTAACGAAAGTATTCAACTTGGGACCCCTAAGTGAATTTGTTTGGGGGTCAAGAGCAGAAGGCAGTTTGGCCAGTTTTGCAGAGGGAGGTGGGAGAGTGTTTGGGGCTGTGGGGGAAAGCAGGATGTGGGCAGGGTGTATGGAGCCTCCCTGGAGGTGGGGGTCTGGTCCCATCAGACCCCAAAGTTTGGGAGGCCAGCATGCATCTGGCTGAATTAAATGTCTGAGGTGCTTTCTAGGGGGAAAGGTGCTTTTCAGATGCCCTCTTTGAGTCCAGCTCTTAGTACTCTGCTTGGAATAAATATTAAGTAATCAGTCATACAAACTTCTCATTATTTATACTAACTATATACAAACCAATCAATATATAGCCACTGTGGAGACCTTATAGCAGCCTTCCAGTATCTGAAGGGAGCCTGCTGGAGAGGGGCACTTGTCCTGTTGCTACACTTTCTGTCAAAGGGTTAATGGCTTTAAATGAGAAGAGGGGAGATTTAGATTAGATACCAGAAGGAAATTCTTTACTGTGAGGGTGGTGAGGCACTGGGATGGGTTGCCCAGAGAAGTTGTGGATGCTCCATCCCTGGAAGTGTTCAAGGCCAGGCTGGATGGGGCTTTGAGCAACCTGCTCTAGTGGGAGGTATCCCTGCCCAGAGCAGGGGGGTTGGAACTTGATAATCTTTAAGGTCCCTTCCAACTCTAACCATTCTATGATTCTATACCCTGTACGGCTGTGATGTTTAGTTGTAATACTCAAGTTATGATGGTGACTTATTGAGGCCCGCAAATAGCTGGAGCTCCTAAGGAGAAGATTAAATCGGCTGGAGCTTTGGTGCAGAGATAGGGCTTGGATTAGCCAGAGCTGTGGCAAGCAGGAGCTGGAGTGAGGTGGAGTTGTGGTGGGGTGCTCTCGACCTTTCCCTCTCTTCCTGCTGACATCCTGCTCAAGCCATAACTATCAGTGGGAATTGTGATGAGTTGCACCTGGACTTTGGGGGATGGCTGGCAACACAGCCAAAACACTGTCTGGAGTGGGGACCTAGTTACTTAGTTTCCATGAGAATATGGCTATAGACTTGTCGCCTGCAGGAGGCGTGGCGACCTGGTTCAGGAACAGCACGTCGGCCAACCCCAGGCCGCTCGGTCCATCAGCTCGCAGACACCAATGTGGTGGACGGCAAATGGCGTTTATTGATAGATAACACGGCATTGTATAGTCTGGGTTCACAACATCACTTCCGTCCGCTTACATCCTGAACTAAATGCTAAACCCTATTGGCTATAGGGAGAGGGGGGGGCCTATCTTTCCGTACATCGCAAGATCTTCCGGTCGCCAGACCCTGTACTGCAACACTATAGGTCAATTATCTTACTCTATAAATAGTGGAAAGCCCAAGAGCCCTTTGAGCTCTCCTGCATCTCGGTGGATGCATGTCAGGATCTCCCTTTGAGCGGGGATGCTTGCTTAAGGTTCTACACCTCGAGGCTGAGTGATTTCTTGCCGCAACAGATTTTCGGTAAGTGGCTAATGGCATGCTAAACCTTGAAGTCTTCGTTAAGTATTGTAAAGTATTGATTGCACATATAATTCTTTAGACAAAAACTGTTGACCAAGTCTGGAACTAGGATTGGATCCNGGGGGCCTATCTTTCCGTACATCGCAAGATCTTCCGGTCGCCAGACCCTGTACTGCAACACTATAGGTCAATTATCTTACTCTATAAATAGTGGAAAGCCCAAGAGCCCTTTGAGCTCTCCTGCATCTCGGTGGATGCATGTCAGGATCTCCCTTTGAGCGGGGATGCTTGCTTAAGGTTCTACACCTCGAGGCTGAGTGATTTCTTGCCGCAACAGATTTTCGGTAAGTGGCTAATGGCATGCTAAACCTTGAAGTCTTCGTTAAGTATTGTAAAGTATTGATTGCACATATAATTGTTTAGACAAAAACTGTTGACCAAGTCTGGAACTAGGATTGGATCCAGCCGCACCCATACTCCTCTCTGAGAAGGAGTTTAGAAAGCAAGGGGGTCCTTTCTGAACCTTGTGACTCAACGGGAGCGTCTCCCAGACAGCTCTATCTGACACTGTCCTCTGTGCAGTAAATAATGAAGTGTGCTTTGCCATCGAATCTCATAAAACACTGTCGCATTCACTACTAATTTTGTTAAATCTCCATTTCACCTTAACGAGTATTGCAATACTTCTCTCTCAACAGTGAAGTTATTCATTCCACCTGTCACTTTTGAACATTTATATTTCTTAAACCCAGTTGTTGTAAAAATTGTCTGGTTACCTTTCTGTGTCTTTGTTTCCCCAACCTGATTTTCATTTATTGCTAATGTTTCTTGCACCCTGTCGCTTTACAGATTTTCTTCCTGTATCTCTCTATCTGCAATTCTGTGTGCCTGTGTTCCAATTCTGGTGTATGATTCTTAGATTGTCTTGTCTTCAAAATTTTCTATGTCTCCATCTAGCCATCTCCATGTCTAGAATTCCCAGTTTTTCCTTCTCTGTCCTGCACCCTGTCACTTTTTTCACTTTCCCTATTTGTTAGTTCCTGCCTATGTTTGTGTACCCTGTCGCTTTTCAAAATCTTTTGACATCTACCTCTGTCTGGGTCTCTGTTTGGTTTTTTGGTTGTGTGTGGGTTTTGATGGTTTGTTTTTTTTTTTGGTGTAGGTGTTTTTTGGTTTTTGTTTGTTTGTTTGTTTCCTGTTTCTTATCCCCTGTCACAGTAGAACTCTTCCCTGACACTTGTCTTGTT
>VXBJ01002994.1:1073-11490 GCA_013400055.1 Nycticryphes semicollaris
GCACTAAACGCCAGCGTTGATGCTCCTTCTACCCTCCGGTCGCTGCTAAACCGGTGCTTCCTCGCTCTCCCATCAAGTCTTCGATCGGATCACGTCGGGGTCAGCATTTGCAGGGCGACAAAGGAAGATGCGAACAATCAATATGATTGATAATGCAGACTTCC
Organism: Nycticryphes semicollaris; assembly: GCA_013400055.1. Lineage (NCBI taxonomy): Eukaryota > Metazoa > Chordata > Aves > Charadriiformes > Rostratulidae > Nycticryphes > Nycticryphes semicollaris. Next base: position 1,238 of record VXBJ01002994.1, read on the forward strand.
GTTTATTAGTCGTTAACAGGCTATATTTATACAAGCACTTCATTGCTTAAGCACACTTGTCCATAAATCATTGGCTTATTGCGAAAGGCTACATTTTACTAATCCAACCCCTTACAGTTACGGCTGCATGCTACATACTCATTCCTTCAACTACAAACATCTTGTTATTGTACCATTCTCAGGCTCAAGGTTATACTGACCTTGCCTGTTCCCGTGAGAACAGCTGCTGAACTTAACATTTGGACTCAGAAACCATCTCCTCCACGGGTACGTGGCCCTTATCCTTTAACCATTTCCCAACACTGATGTAACGCAAGTGAGGCAAGAACAGAATACAAACACAGCAGAAAAAAAATCTATCATTATATATTGTCTCCCAGGATGCACACTCAATGCATTTGCCAAGAAAGAGAAAGGTATCTATTGTCCCCACAGTCTATCTGATAATGCATGGTTCACTTCAAAGCCTAACCTTTGCCAATAAGGAGTTAATATGCACTTATCCTTAATAGCTAGATACCTGATGTAGCCTTTCAAAAAAATCAAATTGATATATTCATCTCCTCCTAGTTGTTTAATTACATATTTACTATCCGTTCTTATTCTGAGAAACCCAACATATTATTAATGAGTTGGTTTTTTAGGCCTCGCTCTTGTATAAAAGTTTTCTGGGATCTCTTTGTCCTCATCTAGTGGTTCCTAAGGTGAGAGTCCTAGTTCTGCAGCCAAGATGACTAAATACTAATTTCCAGGGGTGAAACTACAGCTATCCCTAGTTCCCACTTTCCAAATGCCTTTTGAAGAGTCATCTGATGCCAATAAGACCTAGGTTTTGGAACACAGCAAAACATCTGCTGTTTCTGCAGGCTAATGGTTTGTCACTGGAAAACAAACGCAAGACTCAACATGAATTTCTGTGGTTTCCGCTAATATTCCTTTTTGTCCCCACTGGAGTGCTTCTGGGTCACAATGACCTGCAGACAGACATAGACGTGCCTGTGCAACACTGAGCCATATGATTCAAGCCACAGAAGTGAAACAGTATCCTGCAAATGGTGCAGGACAATCACAGAATCACAGAATCACAGAATATCAGGGATTGGAAGGGACCTTGAAAGATCCAATCCCCCTGCCAGAGAAGGAACACCTACATCAGGTCACACAGGAACGTGTCCAGACAGGATTTGAATGTCTCCAGAGAAGGAGACTCCACCACCTCTCTGGGCAGCCGGTTCCAGTGTTCTTTTACCCTCACTGTGAAAATGTTTTTCCTCTTATTTAAGTGGAACGTCTTGTGTTCCAACTTGTACCCATTGCCCCTTGTCCTATCACTGCCTGTCACTGAGAAGAGCCTGGCTCCATCCTTCTGACACTCATCCTTTATGTATTTACAAACATTAATGAGGTCACCCCTCAGTCTCCTCTTCTCCAAGCTAAAGAAACCCAGCTCCCTCAGCATGGGAGATGCTCCACTCCCTTCATCATCTTTGTGGCTCTATGCTGGACTCTCTCCAGCAGTTCCCTGTCCCTCTGGAACTGAGGGGCCCAGAACTGGACACAATATTTCAGATGGGGTCTCACCAGGGCAGAGTAGAGCGTGAGGAGAACCTCTCTTGACCTACTGACCACAGCCCTAATACACCCCAGGATGCCATTGGCCTTCCTGGCCACTAGGGCACTGAGCTGGCTTATGGTCATCCTGCTGTCTACCAGGACACCCATGTCCCTTTCCCCTACACTGCTCATCCTGTGGTTTGTACCTTGCCTGTGCACAGCGTTGCAGGGAGGCATTCCTAGCACCCAGGTTTGGCTGTGAAAGGCAGGCAAGCATTATCTACTAGGATTAACTATTCTCAGCTTCATCTGCTTGTCAAATAACTAACTGAAAGTATGTGATCTTTCAGTAGGGTAAATATAAGCAAAGATACTTATATTACTAATTGCCTGCATTGCATAATAATTTAGAAATGTGCAATATATGCAATATACTATGCAAATATAATTACTAAAATAAAATATATGCAATATACATTGCATAGTAATTTAGAAATGCAGTTTTGAGACAGGAAGCCTGAAGTAAGATAATGGCAAGGAAATAATGAACTTACCTGAGATAGATAAAAGCACTAGTCATAAAATCCCATAACCTGGAAATGGCCAGTTTAACAACAGAGTGACTTTTCCAGGAGAGCCAGTGTCAAAATGAAGACAACAAATATTGAAGCGCTGAATAACCTGTTTTATCTACACAACTAGCGTCTCTGAGAGGCTGGACTTACATTCCAGCATAGCTCAAACATGAAAACAGGATGCAGTTTAAATACTTCTGTCCTGGGCCACTGATGCAAACTGCCAAGACACCACAAGCACTGTTAGGGTTTCTGAGACAACCAGACTATATCTGTCTATCATTGCTGTGACCTTGGTCTCCAAAATTCCTCAGACAGCCCTAGGGTTATCTCTTTTATTTACAGGCAGCTGGTTACCAGTAAACCAGCATAGGTTTGTATGATTTGAGCCTTGCATCCACCCATTCTCACCCAGTCTCCCCAACACTCTCCAGCCTCACAGAGCTGGGGGTGGACGGGCAAAATGTCACTAGATGGCACTACGACCCAGACTGGTTTCGGTTTTTGCAGACTTTAATTTCTTATTTTGGATCCAACTGACCTTTTTCTTTGCTTTCTGTTTGCAGTATGCAGGGTGCTCCATAAAGAGTCTGGGGTTTATGGCCATTTATCCATATGTTTGCTAAAATGTTATTAAAGAAAAGTACCATTGAAGTGTCAGCATCTCCCCTGACCTTTGACACTCCTGACCTCAAAGCCTTCTTTTCCATTTATTTCAGCTTTATCTTTGAAGCTAAACACACCAGGAAGAGGGAGTGAGGGTTGCCAGTCAAATCATCATCACAATCACAAAATTTGCAAGTGAAAACTCCAAATGTACCCTCTCACATGAATGCCTCATCCCATGCATTTAATGGGCAGGGAGTAGCAAATACTTAAGCGTGTCACTTGTGCATATTGACAGATCAGCATCCAGGCTAACCAGCCTGCAATAAGATAATAAACATTCCCATTGACTTTGCAGAGACCCCTAACAGGCACTAAAAATTAACTCTTGTATACCTGCTCTTCAACTCGTGTGTTGACACTCCTTGATGAACATCTGAAAGCCCACATTCCCAATCTGATTTCCTGCTAGAACAGATGACTCCTCATTTGATTCTTGCATAATGGGGATTATAAGACCCTTTCCCATGCTCTAACATGGGAGACACTTTAGGAATTCGTTTAAAAAATGCAGCTATTTCCTGGCAGCCTTGATTCTCAACTGCAGTGCTACTTTAACTTTTTCCACAGTTTTGGAAAATGGCTATTATGACTCATTTATAATATGAACGGCTTTCATAACAAGACCTACACAACCTATTTTGTATATTGTGTAGTCATTGAGTCTATTGATTTATTGAAAATGGTGACAGCATTACTTGTTATCTACATTTTTAATTTCTTTTTCCTGTGCCTCATTCTCTTACCTACTGTGATCATAGTAAAGGGCCTTGCCATGATGGAGTAATTCTTGGAATAACAAATACAAACAGAGTATTTTTAGTAATCCAAAAATGAAGGACAAATTAGAAAACATGAGCTAATAGGAAGAAATTTTCCAATATGGGAGCCAAGTGTCATTGTTGTGCCATATTTGGAGTTTGTTCTGCACGTGGTGTCTTATGGGCTGGACAAAATGAATAAAGGGGAGAATTTTGAGGAGAGACGCAGTGGGGACCCCAGAGGTACTTTGCCTTTGTAATCAAATTAGCAGAACTCAAAGGTAAGTGAGATAGAGCAGAATTTCCTTTGCTGATGAACCACAGAACATGTGCTGGACAACTAAATCTGCATAGTCATTTTCAAAATAAGGATATTTACACATGAAGATGTTTACCTGTGACCATCTACTTGCAACACTTGACCTGTGTGTCCACTGCAAGTGCTACCTTATCAAAACCACAAATATGAGCAGGGAACTGCTCTTTTAGTCATACTTAAACCTGAGCACTGCAGAAAGCAGTGGTAATAATCCTAGCTGGTAGTCATGGGCAGTCTCAGCGTACTACATTCAATAGAGCTCATGTACGTATCTCCTGAAGGACAACATAGTGTGTCACACACAGTTGTTCACATGTTCTTAGCTCTCCGTATTGCACACTGCATTGTAAACATGTATGTTAATATGGCAAACACTCATATTCATGGAAGACATTTTTCAGCATAATGTGTTGCCTTAAACATGTCCTATGCACTTCCCAGGATGACTATCACATTAGTCTATATGTTACTAATGCCTTGACAACCACCACTAAAGTTAAAAGTGCAAATTAAAGATTGATAAACCCACACCACAAAATTTCGACCTGACCTTTCCCACTGGAGATCCAAATCTACTGCTCCTCATGAGTCCCACCAATCTATGAAAACTCTGCTTTGTCTCTGCCTTGGACTGATGCTAAGATGAAAACCAACTGCCAGCAACCTAAAATTTTTTAAAGCCAGAATAAAATGGCAAGCTGTGTGTGGTTTGTGCAGAATACAGGCAAGTAACTGTGTCAGGGAGCTTTTTTCTTTTTCTTTTTCTTTTTTTTTTTTTTTACTTTTCTGTGGCTTGTATTTTGCAAGCAAATAGCTTTTCTATACAGCGAGCCTTGAAAGCACAAGCACCACCTGGAGTTCCTCCCAAGGATATCAAGCCAAACTACAGTAGAAACTGGAGAAGAAAAGATGTAGGTTGTAAAAATGCAAAAAAGAGCTGAGGGAGATTCTAAAATTCAGAGCAGGGTGAAATTTTCAAGAACAGAAAAGAGGAAGGAAAGAGATATGAAAACAGTTTGGCAAATAGCTCAGTCCACACCCTCCAACACAACAGGGCCTTCTTGTAAAGGAGGTAATTTTCAACAGTAATTAATACCAGCCGTAGCAGCTTGTCAGGCAGGTTGACAGTTATGTGAAGGCTGATGACAAAACAATTTCTTCTACAGAAACCTACAAAATTATATTTCCAAACTTCCAGCAGATTAGGGAAGGTCCTGCATGCAGGACTGTATACCGATAGCCCACACGCTTCAACACATTCAGCATGCCCCTCTGCACAAACATGGTAGACAGCGTCCTTTTTCGGACAATGGCACTTAAAAAGCTGTGTTAAGCTCACACCCTCTCCCTCTAGATTACATCTGGCTGAACCAAAACAGGAAGAATTACAATCTAGGTTTGCAAAATACTAAGGACAAGTATGAGACAGAAACTGTACTCGATGACAGCTGCTTTCTGAAAGTCTGCAAGACATTTGATGTTGCTTTCTGTATCCTACCTCTGCCTGTCTGGGGATGGGGCTACAGAGGACCGGCAGCAATAGGCCAGACTCATGCTCTACAGCAGGTAGACAGAAGCGAACCATGCTCAGTCAACTTTTCTCTCCTTTTATTAGCCTCATAAATGACACTAGGAAAAAATAATCAAGTTAAATAAAACTGAGTAACTAAATAGCAGTTAATAAATAAAGATGCTGAAAATAAAGCTTGACCAAGCAAAACTAGTATCTCCCACAAAGCTGTTACTGAGATGTAATAAGTGGTTAATAATAATTATAGATAATAATGTACTCAGCTAAAACAAACAGCCTCTCCAATTGCACCTCCCGCTCCTCAGCTACCCATGGTGCACTCAGCTTAAGAGGTTATTCCTCAATCACCTTCAGAACAGGATATTAACTTATGCTCTGTGCTCCTCTTTACCCCTCTCCATACATGTCCTGAACATAACATGAGTTTCTGGGGCTGTTCCTTTAGAAATTTTCATTCTCCCCTGCTTCATGTCTTCTCCCAGATCCAAGAGTTTTCAGCTTAAAATCTCCTGACAAGTTGGATGATTTTTGTGTGAATGTCCGTGGGTCCCTCTGAGTTGTTAACAGCCCCACACACAGCCTCACTTCTCCTCCCCTCCTTCCAGTCGTCACAGTGGCCCATTATGCTAAATGACACTGATCCAAAAATGGGAGTTGAGTGAGACACTCTGAAATAGGCTAGAAAACCTCTGGTGTGGTAGGACCCGTAAGAAGACAGCTTTTCTAAGTTTTTGTGTCTCTGCTGAATAATTTTGGAAGTTCTACATTTAAAGTCCCTCTCTGCATGCTGGAGTCTGCCTTGTGAGAAGCTCACTAACACTGAGGTACTGAAGAATATGATCAGTTTTCTGACGGTGCTGTGACCTAGAGGCAGGTCTGATTACATAATTTGTTTTGGACTGAGTCTCAGGAGGTTTATAAAAAGCAGTCCTAAAAGGAAGGAGAGAGACAAGGGGAGAGAAGGGCTCATTAGAAGAAGCTCTGTACGTGTATATTCTGCTTTTTGGCACACATCTGCAAGAGAGTTTCTTCAGAGTGCAGAGAAACCTGTGAACTGTCGGAATATGTCAGTCAAGAGCTTCAGTACAGTCACAGTTGCTACTGTGCTTATTTTCTTCATAAAGATACAACTCTCAGTGCAAGCGCCGTTGAATGGTAAAGTCTTAAAGCTTTCTATTTTATTGTCACTTTTAACTTAGGGCAGCTAATGTATGAAGAAGACTGGCATCTTTTAATTATTACTATTTCAATAGCATGCTCAGAGTTGTATATTGCTGCAGTCTACAGTTGTTTGCAGTTAGTGGGCTATTTTGATTTCTCAGAATAAGTATTCTTATGTATACAGGAAAAAGAAATTTGTCCTCTGATTTAGTTTGTGTTACAGGCTTTTTGCATGCTCAGTATGCCTTGCTTTGTGATCTTTTTGTTTCTCACAGAATGAAGGAGAGACTGGCCCTTCTCAGTAGAAGCATCCCACCTTTCCCTCTGCCCTGTTTATTTTTAAACCAGAGAAAAAGAATGCAATGCCTGTGAAGTGTCCCATACACTAGACCTCATTCTCTTACATTTAAACGGGACCACTTTCAGGATGTCAGCCCTCCTCACTCTTTTTAGGAGTTAATATTCATCTATTCAAGCTGATTTTAATAAATTTTCATCCATTCAAGCTAATTATAATCTACCTAGTGTGATTATAGGATATGAGGAAGAATCATTGTAAAGAGTTGCGTGAGAGGACTTACTCAGAATGTATATTCATGGGACAAAAATCCTGAAGGCTGAAGCGTAATCCCAAGCAGTCAGCTTCAGACAGAGCTCTACCAAGACAAGCATTTTACTGGGTTTTTGCATGAGCTATGTAAGGGGTGGAATTCAAACTTTTAAGGTCACCTTATTTTGGGAATACACCCTCTGAAAAATTACTATACTCTCTAGCAGAGTCTCCCACTTGAAGGCTCCTAGAGCTTGGTGCTTCCCAGAATCATAGAATCACAGACCCTCCCCAGCCTTCCTGCAGGTACTGGAAGGTCTCCCCAGAGACTCCTCTTCCCCAGGCTGAACAACCCCAGCTCCCTCAGCCCGTCCTCATAGCAAAGGTGCTCCAACCCTCTGATCATTTTTGTGGCCACACAGAATCAGATCACACTGGACACACTCCATCAGGTCCATGCCCTTCCTATATTGAGGGCTCCAGACCTGCAGACAATACTCCAATTGAGGTCTCACCAGGGCAGAGTAAAGTGGAAGAATCACCTCTCTGGATCTGCTAGCAACGCATCTTTTGATGCAGCCCAAGATGTGATTGGCCTTCTGGGCTGCAAGTGCACCCTGCCTGCTCATGTCCAGCTTCTCATTCAAGAGTGCCCCCAAGTCCCTTTCCTCAGGGCTGCTTTCTAATACTTCATCTCTTAGTCTGTATTGAGAGTGAGGATTATTCCTGCACTTGCTCTTGTTGAACCTCATGAGTTTCACCCGGGCCCACCTGTCCAGCCTGTTCAGGTCCCTCTGAATGACATCCCGTCCCTCTGGTGTATCGACAACACCACACAGCTTGGTGTCATCTGCAAACCTGCTGATAGTGGACTCAATCTCTCTGTCTATATCTTTGATAAAAATGTTAAACAATACCGGTCCCAGCACGGATCATTGAGGGACACCACTTGTCACTGCTTTCCATCTGAACCTCAAGCCCAGAATAACAGCGTAAAGCTTGGTACTTTCCAGGTGCTTTCTCTGACAACACAGACGTTTTGGAAGTGAAAGGATGTGTCAAGAACAACGTCCTTCAATATGTCTTATGACATGTCCTGAAGGCAATGCTGGAGAGTTCTTATCTTAGAATTAGACACCCAGTACCAAGAAATGGCAAGTGCTACAGCATCTGCCTGCCTTTGACATCTTCCCAAGTCAGAGACACAACTAATGTAGATTATCACAACTAAAAGCATTCCCACTTCCCCAGCTCCCAAATGACATTTGAAACCTATTTATTCCCTGGATCTTGATCAGTGAAACACAGATACTCTGGCTGTAGGAACCTCCTCTGCCACGCATAGGCACGTAACTGCGTTACTCATCAGCACTCAACCCAGCACAAGCAGAGAGGCAGGAGAGTGCTCACAATGCGGAGCTGTTGATAGTTCCCTTCTCAATGTGAATCAGATACTCTATTCACTCTTCTCCTATTTTGGGAGGCTGTGTGACAGTCTGCCTCATCCTCATGTCATTATCAAGCAGAATGAAGGTAATACCAAACTTGCTCATAGCAGTACATCACTTTTGCAGCTCTACATGCTCATTCAAACAAAATCAAGAAGATTCTCATGATCTAAGTTAGATGAAACAAGGAGTAAATGTGCCTCAGCCCTACCTGTACTGGTTGCTATTGTCGTGCGCACCGGTAAAGTCATAATGGTAGTGAACTGCAGATCATCAAAATGCTCACAGGCTAAGGGAAATGTCACTTGGCAAAAGACTTTAAGCTTTCATTTATTTTTGTTTCAGTTGGCAGAAACACCCAAAATACTGAAAATCTTGACTGTTTGAAGGTTATTCCATGTTATAAAAATCCTAGTTTTGATAGTTCATACAAATTTTAATGGGCAGTAAGAGCATGAGCAGAGAGTAGCTACTGGTAGCTAAGCCAGTATTTCTTCAAATCCTGCTCAGATGAGGATGAGACAATTTCTAAAACTTGTTGACATTCAGTTATTATCTTTGTGCAAGTTTTACCTACAGAATGTGCTGACCAGAGAACACAAGCACTCCTAAAACAACTAAGTAAGAGATAATCCCCTGCAGAGAAAAGGGGAGAGGATAATCAGGTTTCTCACCTTGAAATCTAAGACAGTGCATGAATTCTTCAACACAAGAAACCGAGGCACTTCAGCCAGGATGATTACACAGACTTCATTTTAAAAATTCCAGTATAAAAGAACAAGACACACTTATCCCAACAAATTGGAAGCAGAGAGATGCACGTTCCCAGCACATATCAATACAAAAGGCGTAAGTGCAGCTGTTTTGCACATCCCTACAAATTAATCCCAAACATTTCATACAACATTCTTTGGAGAATGTGACCATTCTTCAGAGCAAAAGAAATGTAGCCAAGAATCATGCATTGAGCAGACATGTGCATGTAAGGATAAATATTTGCCTCCATGCAGGCACGCACACACAGAAACACTGAGTATTTGCAAGACTCGTAATTCAGGACAGTTTTCTAAGCAGAAATAAAATTACATTTGTGGAGGGTAGAGATCTGCATTAGCCTGATATCAAAAACTGTTCAGATCTATCAGGACAAGCACTTGTAATTACAAGACAAGATGAATGACTGTGTAGGTTTCAGGACCAAAAAAAAAAGTATTTAAAAAGAGCATGTAATAAGTCAAGACATTTACAAAGACATGCAGAAACATTGCACACAAGCAATGGATGACTATTGATCATTTTAACAATTTAACACTCGCTTAATTGACCAGGATTCTCTGAGTTACATGGGTTCATGTATCATACTCCCTTTTTTCAAAGCCCATTTATTCCATTTATTATTGTCAAATCTCAGAACCACTGTACAGCAACAACTGTCCACCATTTCTCAGTGTAATGATTGGCAATTCACTGATGTTTTTCAAACTTCTCAACTAGGCATGAGGGGGTTCACTGTAGTTACATCTCATTTATACTCCTTAGTTTACTAACCAGAAAAAAGTCAGGGATGTACCTGACTGGTTTAAAAATAGTCTGTGCCTATTAAAAAAAAAAAAAAGACATCAAACCAACTTCCCTCCCAAAACATGACAACAGAATTTAAATGACCACAAGAATCACAGAATCACAGA
>VXBJ01002995.1:0-103139 GCA_013400055.1 Nycticryphes semicollaris
ATCTCTTTCTGTGACAAGATCACCCATTTATTGGATGAGGGGAAGGTTGTGGATATTGTATACCTAGACTTTCAAAAAGCATTTGACACAGTCCCCCACAAAATTCTCATGGAAAAGTTGGTGGCTCGTGGCCTGGATGAGTGGACGATCTGCTGGATCAAGCACTGGCTAGATGGACGGTCCCAAAGAGTGGTGCTCAACGGAGTTAAATCCAGCTTGCAGCTGGTCACAAGTGGTGTTCCTCAGGGCTCAGTGTTGGGACCATTTCAGTTTAATGTCTTTATTGATGATCTTAACAAGGATATAGAGGGTACCATCAGTAAGTTCACAGATGACACTAAATTAGGTGCGTGTGTTGATCTGCATGAGGGTAGGGAAGCTCTACAGGGGGACTTGGGTAGATTGGATGGATGGGCCAATGTCAACAGGATGAGCTTCAACAAGGCCAAGTGCCAGATCCTGCACTTGGGCCACAACAACCCCATGCATCANGAATTGGGACTGTTTAGTTTGAGGAAGAAGAGGCTGAAGGAGATCTCATCAACTACTTGAAAGGACATTGCAGAGAGGTTGGTGCTGGTCTCTTCTCACAGGTAACTAGTGATAGAATGAAAGGGAATGTCTTCAAACTGCAACAGGGTAGGTTTAGGCTGAACATTAGGAAAGAATTTTTCACAGAAAGGGTGGACACTGGAATAGGCTGCCCAGGGAGGTGGTTGAGTCCCCATCCTTGAATGTGTTTAAGAGTTGTTTAGATGTGGTGTTGGGGGATATGGTGTAGTGGAGGACTTTGTAGAGTAGGGCAGATGGTTGGACGTGTTGATCCCAAGGGTCTCTTCCAACCTGAATGATTCTATGATTCTACGTTTCTATTCAAGTCCTGGGTTTTTTTCAGCTGCTTACATTTCCCTTATGCCTTCTGACTTGGTGTTCTGAGATAAACACATACTCCTCCACTGCTTGGATCCTTCTCTACCTCTTACAGAGTCATAGATTGACCCTCAGCTTGACTTTACTGATGCTCTACTCTAAAGGTCTTCCAAGCTTGGAAAAGTACTACGCCCAGCAATCAAACCTGTAGAGTTATTTCTAAATCAGGAAACAACTTTTTTCAACATCAAAAACTTCATAAACTCTTAGCAGAGGTGGTCAGGAGCAAGAAGGCTCTGGATCCTGCAGATATCTATCACAGGATGAGTTTCAAAGTATCTGAGGCAAACCAGTTTCAAGGATGCAATCCCTGAGTCCACTCAAGTACTTCAATGAAGGCTTCCGTGATTGTTGCCTCACATAGCAGACCTTACACCATTCAGGCTCTTTGCAAGGGCGTGTTCTCTTCAATAACTTTTTTGACATTGGTTATCACAGAGAGCTCTTGGTACGAGGGTTTTGGTGGATGAGCTAAGCCGAACCTTCAGGAAACTATATGGAGGTTGTGCCCTGACTTCAGCACAAGCACTTTGGACCAAGTACTGCAGTCTGCACATTGCTGTGGCTGAAGGACAGGCAGGAATCACTTTCCAAAAGGTGTCACCAGCACTAGAGTGAAAAATAAAAGGAGGAAAAGCATCTGAGAAAAATGAGATCTTTAATCACCATAGAAAGATTGAACTGTTGTAATCCAAAATCCTAAAAATCAGTGATCCTGAAACATTTCAAACCGGTCAGGAATTTTCTTCCAGAATTATCAGCCTCCCCCTTGCTCTTCACTATTATTTTACATTGCAGAATTTGTTTGCTGTTCCCATCTTCCAAAAACACACATTTCAATTTACATTCATATTTTTATTCTTGGATTATTTTCTTATCTCCCTAGATGTTCTCCTTTCATATTTCTGTGCAGTGTGATTGCATGGAGATTTCTTTAATTCATTTTTATTTGCTTTACTTTTCTACTTTTTAGATTCCCCATTTTGCTGCTTCACTGCATTTTTCATCTTTGAGTCTTCTAATTTCCTTCCACTCCTATTTATTTTTTGTCTTCCGTATTTCTGCATTCAATTTCACTGTTATTACTTTTTTTATTATTATTCCTCTTTATTCTGTCTCTTTACGTATGTATTTGTTTTCTGTTTTCTTGCCTTTGCTGTCTTTTTTTCAAGCTAGCAACAGGAATTGTTTATTCATAGCATACTTCCATTAAAACGCTACACAAAGTATTTTGTCTGATAAAAGTGTCAAAACACTAAAAAGAAGCACTGTGGATTGCATTAGGTGCTTAAGGAAGATCCACCCCTTTTATACCTGAAGGTTGGTTTTTTTAAAGACAACATCCCTTTCCTAACTTATAGTATCAATTATGTGGGGAAGAGGGACATGGAAAGGCTTGTTTGCTTTCACTTTATATGTTTCAGGACAGCAGTTGATCCTTGGTTTATTTTTAATTTTTGGTTTGTTGCAAGAAGCTGATACAGGACAGAGGTGGAATTTTTGCCAGGAGTGTGAGAACCGGATGAATGACGGGGATTTAGCACGTTTGGGGAACCAGGATTATTGAATGTGGAACTTCAGCTCTGTCTTAAAATACTGCTACAGAGTCGCAGAGGAATTCAAAGATGAGAGGTCAGGTAACCTCACTGTTTGGAATAAACATTTCCATTTGATGCTGAAATGACATATTATTTTTTCTTGAACTTAGCATACAGGTTGGATTGCTATTCCTCTAGGATATAAACTTATTCTTGTGTATACGGAAAGTCAATATTCACTCTGAGTAAATCAACCACAATATTTACAACAGTGTAGCCCTTTGACCAGCTCTAATTTAGACACATGAGCTTTGCAGTTACTGAATCTGATTCTTATATTATTGTGTTGGCTTTGGTACATCGTGAAGCTGTCAACTGGAGTTATAAATGAGTTATAAAAGAGTTTCTGCTTCCTGGGAAACTCATATTTTCAAAATTGGATCATAAACTACCAGAAAGAAAGCAGACAATTTCAAATTGTCTTGAAAGAATAATTTATTCTTTCTCCTCAGTTTATGATTAAGCACAGCATTTTGTCTCATGTTTGGATCTTTTTCTACAGTTTTTACTCTGAGATCTGGTCTGAGTATATTGTTGACCCTGTTATGAGTAAGAGACTGTATTAAATTCCTTCCAACTTTATTTTTTCTGTGATTCTTTGATTTTATTTATTTTTAAAATTAAAAAGATATTTCATAATGGAAAATCAAAATAGTCTACACCTGCAAAAAGAATATTTTGTATGCATGAAATGTTTTTTATACAAAAACCCTCTTTCCTCTCCCCTCCCCCCACTAGGTTTCAGCAAAATTGGTACATTCTTCTAACCATTTTTGCTTTTATTAAAATTGTATTTTCCAGTAGGAAGATATTCCTAGAGCAAACACATATACTATTAACCATAGCATGTCAGATTTATCCCAGCATAAGTAATCTCAGAAGCTGGAACCATTACTTCTTCTTACAGTTCAGCAATTGTAATTCTTCCTAGAATTTATGCCATCTTTTTGTATTCTTAGCTCTTAGCAGTTTTGCCTGTCCTTAGCACATCTGCCAGGTAAGGGTGTGTGTGCAGCAAATATTACTCATAAATAAATACTCATTTCAGGACTCAGCATTTACTGACTTCACTAGAAGCAAAATCAGACACTTCTGTTAGCATTTCATGTAAAATGTCAGCTGCATATTATGTATGCATAGTTTGATCTAAATGCAGTTCCCATGGGATTTACCTCACTAGAACAAGGGCAAGCTAAGAGGTAGCAATATAATAAACCATAGTGTGAAAAAAAGTAACAAAAGCAATGAAGCAGATTTATAGAAATTCATTTTTACACATGTTGTTAAAAAGCCAGAGCCAATATAATCAGTGATGGGGAAACTTCAAAAATTAGAAGCCTATTCTAATCCAAAGATTAGCTGACTGTGTCATATAAATGATTGTGTAAATATCTCATTCTGGTTTTCTTAAGACATTGCTACATTTTTTGCAAAACAGAGATGTATTATTTCTAAAGACTATTTTCTTAACATTGAGATTAATTTGGTTCCTGTTTGGGTGAAAGTTCAGCTCAGTGTTTATCTTATTCAAAATGTCTCACTCCTATCCTGATAAACAAATTAAAATGTGCATGAAACAAATCTCTGCTGCAAGGAAAAAGTAATAAAAAAGAGAGATGCTGCTCAGCATTTGCAGAATCTCTAGGCTTATAATTTATCTGAATGACATAGAGGGTGAACTAAAGATTAGCAAATTCATGACAGATCAAAAGAAAGCTGAATGTATTTCAGAGTGGCTGATGTGTACATTGTTGATGAGGAGACCTCAGGTCGAAGTGATCTATGTCGAATACTTGTTCCACTGACAAATCTTAAATGGAAAACCAGGGAAGATATTATATTATATCATATCTAAAGAGATTCAACTGAAGTGTCCCATGCAATAAAAAAATATAGTAAAAAAAGAAAAACTAATATTGAAGATTAAGTGATAAACCCACATTGCCTTTCAATTTCTAGTGCATATAAGCTTTGCAATCGGTTTAATGGAAGGATGTTCTGGAGGGCATGGAATTATGCCAGAATAGGGTCTGTGATATTATGTGAAATTTCCCTGCAACATTTTTCCTTAATTTCAGTTTTTATAAGAACTAAATCAAACATAAATTACTCTATACCTAAATCAGTCTTCTGCTGCAGTGTCATGCCAATGTGCAGGTTTACAAACATGTCAGACTGGACCACCGTGAAAGCAAGTGCAGCCTCGGGCCTCCAAAGAGATTATTAGTGAAGGCATAAGTAACAGAAAAGCTTCTACTTTCTACTAGGGTTCAGAGGGCAGAGGAACCCCAAAGATAAATTTGCAAGGCTGAAAGAATCAGATAAGTGCCTCTGCAGTAAAGCTTTAGTAACTACAAGAATCTAAATCTCCAATCCCAAAATTAGAGGCTAGCATCCTTCCCTCACCCCTTCCCCACCCCATCACTTAAACTTGGAGGTATCTAAACCTAATTGGATACTTTGTAATTAAGATTTCTTTTAGCTACCTGTGCTTTTTGCTACTCTGTTGTGTGTAGGCCTATGGCTACTAAACACTCCACACGTGCTGAAGATCCTGCACCACTGGAGGTGTTCAACACAGTTCCAAAGTAATGAAGGGATACATTTCTCTACAGCTGAGGCAGCAGAAGTTTTTCAGTGGCAGAACAGCTGGGAAACATAGACCTAAATTCTGCTGACTCTGTAACTTAAGCAGAGTCCAATCCACATATCCAAAAGACCAGCATAACCCTGATGGGATGAACAGCCTGGGGACACACTGTCTTCCCTGCACTGCATAGCAAAAAAACTTGAGTGACATAATTTACAGAAAAGAATATCCAGCAGGGATTCTTGTGGGGTGGAAGGATGGTATTTGGGCATCCTGGGCAGTAATTCTCATCTTCTGATGCTTTTATTAGCCAATGGACTAAAAACCCAAGAAAAGTCTTTACAGCAGGAGCTAGCACCAGAAATGTGCTTTTCAAGTTGAATGCCTCATTTTCAGCACCCAAAAAATTTTCTTCATGTATGGTTGGGTTTTTTTATGGTTCTTCTCTATGGTTTTTGTTATCCTGTATTTATTTGTCCAGAATTGCTTAGTTTCACTGTAGCTTAGAGTCCAGCCTTGCATGAGCATCACATAGGTTGATGCTCAGGGCATTGTCTAGGGAGAAGGAAGCAGAAACCGAAGAAATGTCTGGGCTTTCTAACCAAGCAAATATAAGGAGGTTGCTACCAGGTACAGTTCTGACAGCAAGCTCTGTTTCTTTCAAAAGAAAGGCTGGATGAACTTATTCTCAGGAGAGCAAAAAAAAAAAAAAAAAAACTTGTCTGTGCTTTCAGAACTGATCAAAACATCTTTAAGGTCTGAATCTGAGGCTTGAACCACAAGGATGATCAGTATTTCAGACATTTCTCTTTAAACTTTGATGAGTTAATTCTAGGCACTCACATGTTGCTTGCTGCAAAGCAAACAGAAGCGCCTGAGTCTCCCACAAAGTCTGCAGTGATCTTGGATTCCTCCATCAAGGTTCAGGCTCCTTTTAAGTGGGTGGTAGGGCTGACACCTGGAACTTGGGCAATATCCTAACTCATTTTTAGATATTTGTGTCGCCTAGTGGATCTCTCTCTGTTAGGATTTTTGACAAAGCAGTTGAAATTTGGTGCATACATTCCTTAAAGATCAAAATTGCTTCTATTAAGTCCCAGTTAGATTCACAAAGGAAGATTCACCTGTGTTTGCTATTTTTATTGTGTTAGTAAAACACAAAGTGTCACTTAGCCCAGAAAAATGCATGAAAATCTTCATAGCAATAAACATAGCATCTGGTAATGGTGACTTTCTGCCATGCTTTTACACCACCCTGCACCTAGCACTGGCCTGGAAAAGGAAGGATGCCTGGAACTTTCTTTCCAGAAATCTCTGCTTGGCTGTTGCATCTGCCCACTAGCAGTTACCTTAATTTGGAGAAGCATTCAGGGTTTTATGACTGCCTGATTTTCCCATTGTACACAACAGCTTCCTCAGAGAAGACCTAAAGTACCACAAGAGGGGCAAATGACATAAAATCATTCCAGCAGCTTGCAGTATGTGGGCAATAGGGTATTCTCTCAGGGTATCTGTGGTCTAAATTGATAGCTGCTCCGTGACATAAGGTGGCATAAAAAGGAAGAGAGATGTGTCCCCTAGGAGCTGTAAACACTTATACATGAGTTTGAAGTGTCCTGTCTGTGAATGTTTGTGTCAATAAAGGAGATCTCTAAAAAATCTACAGAGCGTGAATTTCAAGAAAATGTAAACGGGACCAGATAAACATTTAAATGAAGGTAACCAAGAATATCTGATGCTTCTGTTGTCAGCTCCTTACATTGAAGATTTATAGAACTGAAAGGGGAGATTTATTCCAACTCAGTGAAAATACAGAGCTACATGGCTCTGACCTTGTTTTATCCATGCTAGTTCTGAAATCCTGTGTGTTTCACCAGCTGGTTTTGAGTTTGGCTGCTTGAGGGGGTTTGTTTGGGTTTTTTGAGGTGTCAGAAGGGAAGGTTGTGAGTTAGGATTTTTTTGCCTTAATGACAAGTTTTACTTCTTAGCATTCTGTGTTATCCTCTGCAGGTTTGCTGTTTCAATAATTTCTCTGCTTTGTCATTTTGCAGGTTCACCAGTGCAGGATTGATGTCATAAAATTTAAGGGCACTAGTTCACTTGCTCAGCTGGAGCATGGATTTTAGAGGAAGAGTAAAGCTAGTACAGATATCTAAGAGCTGAATAATAAAATGTCCCTTCATCTGTGTACTTAATTAGCTGCTTTCCTCATGATTACAAAGATCAGTACCCAGGAAGAGAGGAGCTTTTAGGTCTCAGCAGGTTAACTCCACACCAGAGGATTAGACAGGACCCAAACTGTGATGCTTAGTGTTCTCATTTCCAGGACAGTGCTGGCATTCAGTACTCATTTCTGCTGCTCTGCAGTGAGGTGAAACATCTGTGGGACTTCAAGCTCTGAGTTAATCCAAAAAAAGAGTCATTTTGGATAGATTTTGCTGAGTTAAA
Source organism: Nycticryphes semicollaris (assembly GCA_013400055.1). NCBI lineage: Eukaryota > Metazoa > Chordata > Aves > Charadriiformes > Rostratulidae > Nycticryphes > Nycticryphes semicollaris. Next base: position 7,567 of record VXBJ01002995.1, read on the forward strand.
AAAAGGCCAATATGAATATGTAATAAATGATAAATTCTTTCCTCCTCCTGTGTTATCAGTGGAGACTATATTGCTTTGTCATACAACTGCTGCAAAGGCTAATCCTCCACACTTACAAAATCTACTTATTCTAACTGCCATGGCCCTGCTGAAGCCAGGGCTTATGGCCCTAAAAATAGGAGCAGGATTACTTAGGTTGCAGTCCACTGAAGTAGTTTAAAGGTTTTCAGATGTGGAGTGATGAGAGAAAAAAAAATATTATTCTAAACTATCCAAGCTCAAAATTACCATTTTAATCAACTTTAATTAGAGACTTCGTACATTTCCAGTACAAAGGCTTCCAGCATGAATGAATGCCCACCCCTTTATGAAAATGAACTGCTGGTAAGGCACTTATTTTAACTCCTTACCTCAGACTTTTCATATCTGTCTCAGAACCTCCTGGCTTTAGTTTATTGATTTCAACCTTACAGCAGCTAAGTAGGGACTTTAGGGAGGACTTGGGCCCTTGCAGCCGTAATTGCAATCCTGACAATCCTTACTCACGTATGGCCTAACCCAAGGCCTTTTGGGGAAAATCAGGCCAGGGTGAGCTTAAGCGCAGCCAAAGCTGGAGGCTCACCTTCTTTCTGAGCAGGCAGTCAGGAATCCAGGTCTCAGCTGCATTCAAGGGGCAAATAATAATAATAAATAACAAAAAAAAAAACCAGTGGCAGAAGTGAGAAGAAAGGTTCAGTAGAAGGCATCTGATCATGAAAACAGAGCAAAGAAGCCCAGACAGTGGTTCCTAGTGTTTGGAAATGTTTAAGAAGTTAGAAGATGTTACTACTTTGAGACATGAAAGACAAAGAGACTAAAATACTCTACTTAGTATTTTTCCTCTACTTAATATTTGCTATTTACCACAAACTCTATTCTGGAAGGCTCAGTTCGAGAGTTCCTAAAATAATCTAAAGGGAAACAACTCTTTCCAAGAAATAGCGAGAGCCACTCTTTCTTGCACAAGATGCAGGAGAACAAATGTTAACAGCATTACAGTAGAAGGCTTTCACTCAGGCAGAAGGACCTATGGTTCAAGTCAGTTTTCAGATCCAGGCAAGCTGGAAAGCTGGATCTGAGAATAATGCCTCAACTGTGGGAGCACAGTCTGCTACAGAGAGAAAATTATAATCTTTGTCTCCAACCCTTTCTCTCCATCTTCTCTCTTCCAATTCTCTACATCTAATCTGTGTCACTATATAGAAGGGGTTTGCCAAGTCAGAAGACAAAACAATAGAAGAAAGAAAATGTTCTACTTTAATGCTAAGAGAGTTGTGTAGGATGAGAAAATCTAGAGTTTTGGTGTTTCTGATGTTGGGAGAGTTTTTCTTTGATATGAAACACAGAAATTGTTCTTTGGCACAGAAGACTGTAGCCCAGGATATCACTATTCTAAACTGAGACCTGAACCTGGATGCTCAAATCATGCTCTGCGTGACCCTCTTCATCTCTTGTTTTTCCTACAATGAACCTTGAATTTGATTTCATTTACCAGTATGTTTCAGCTAAGGATGTGAAGGATGTCTTTCCCCCTTCACACCTCAGTATTCAGGAAAGTTACCTCTAAGATAACAAATATGATTTTGAATCAAAGAAGATGTGATGGAAACAAAGGGCAACAAAGATGACTAAGGGATTGGAGCATCTCCCTTATGAGGAAAGGCTGAGAGAGCTGGGACTCTTTAGCTTGGAGGAGAGAAGGCTGAGGGGAGACCTTATTAATGTTTATAACTATCTGAAGGGTGGGTACGACTCCATGGAGTCAGACTCTTCTTAGTGGTTTTGAGCAATAGGACAAAGGGCAATGGGCATAAGCAGTAATAAGGAACTCTGACAATTCCATGATTGCGTGATTCTGTGAAACTTCTCTTTCCTCAGTGAATGCCCCGACTGTGAAGTTCTTACATGAAAGAGAGGTTCTGCCAAATCTTTTTTGCTTTGTAGGGCAAGGGTACCACCCAGATTTTAGCCCCTTGGGAAACCCATGTGTGGAACCTCTTGTTCCCTCCACAACTTGGTGCAGTTAGGACCAGAAAACAGGAGAGAGACAAGCTTTCTCCTCCCCAGATGTGCCAGCTGCCCTGAGAAGATGTGCTGGCAGGGCCAATGCTCTTCACACAGCTGGTGAGCCTACTCACACCTCTATTTCTTTTCTCTGTTTTCCTTTTCTGTCCCCTCTCAGATATTTGTTATTACATAATTCCACATTAAGGAGTGACATAAAATGCCATTCCCTATCTCTAGCTTTGCAGTAAAGGCACTCTTCCTGCAGTAAAAATTGATGATTTGTAGTTCCCTCATGTTATGGGAGGCTAGACGAGGGTGTGCACCTTTCCACTATGCCATGATGTTATTGCACAGCAATAGCAGCTCCACTGCCACCTTCACTGCTCAGAGCAGAAAGCACTCCCTTCTTTGGAAGATGAGTCTCAGCTTCTCTCCCTCAAGAAGATTACAGGCCCTGAATATTTAGGGGGTAGAGCAATCCGTGCTTCTCTGCCTATTTGGGAACCAGTGACATCTTACATTCATTTGACAGCTTCTTGTTTCTCTGCTGTGTAGCCTGGATTGTCCCTCAGTTGCAATGAAAGTGCTCGTGCCAAGGCTCACAACCCCCTGCAGACACACAATGCACTCAGAGGTGAAGTACCAAACTCTGTGCCTCCATCCTCTTTCAGGATATGGGTGCTCAAAGGCTAGGTACCCTTATTATTAAATTGGAGGTGTAGGGGTGTTGTTTCACTTTGTTTTGCCTTTCTTCTGCCACATTATCTCTCCTTAACACTTAGCATAGACACTTGAAAAATATTCTAGTGCATGATAATTTGACATTTTCTTTTTTTATGTTTGGCAGTCAGTTCAGGGTTTTTGAGGGCCTCAAGAGGGAGGCTAAGAGGCAGACTTCTGAGTCTCCTTTTCCGTTTGCCTTGGTCAAATGCCAATATAGACTTTATCCAACAGAAGCCTTTGGTGGCAAGCAGTAGTGGATGGGGATGCCTCTGCTGAGTGAAGAATTGAAAGCAGGTTTGTTCAGCAGAATTTTTCCCACTAGCAAAGAAGACTTAAGGCACTGTGCTCTAATCATAACATGGAGTCTTACTGTTCTTTGCAAATGTACCCCATCAAACAAAGTTGGTACTAAACCTGAGCTCCCTTTGATGAGTCCCTCCAGCTGGACGGACCCTGTCCCTTCCACAGCCAATGTTTCCACCTTCCTCTCTATTCTGCTCAGTCTTTCTGCCATGTTTGCGTAATTTGATTCCCACCGTAACTGACAGAGCAATTGGGAAGGTCTCAGTCACAGTGGAGACTGGCTGGAAAATGTAACCCATGGATTGGCAGCCAGGCAGGAATTCTCAACTGGGAGCCCAGTAGGCATCAAGATATAAATAGTTCCACACTCTAGTCCAGGTCAGATCTGCTTCAGGAACCCTATACTTGAACAGTGAACAAGCACATAACTTTGGTTTCCACTACTTTCTGCGCCTGGCAACTGCCAGGAGCACTGCCTGTAGAGCTAACGCAAATACAGTAAACCAGAAATCAAGCTAACATGTCTGTGGAAGTGATATAAGGCACTAGTATAAATAAAAAGTGTCAAGTTTAATAAGAAATAAGAGCTCTACCACCATTTTAACCAATTCCAGCAGCTTTTTTCCTTCAGGTAGAGATTTCTAAAAATTGTATTAATTGCAATAATTTCCTTAGATAAATAATACTAAAGTACTGAAGCCAATTTTTAATAAATTAGTGGCATAACAATAAAGTAATGATCAGCCAGATTTCTTTAAAGAAACATTCATATTTGGAGTGTGTATATACTCATCCACAAACAAAACATTTGACAAGGTAGACAAGAGATAGTAAACATATTTCTGTTACAAAATCAGCACGACTGGCAAATCCATCAGACAAATGAAAATTGATTTTTTTCCTTCTTTTTTTTTCATTTCATCAATAAACTTAGTGTATATTGTGGATTATATTGCTTGATTTTTCTAATATGGAATGGAAGTGAAAAAATTTTAATTTGTTTATTTATTAAATTCATGGGCCATAAGAGACATGCTTCATCTTTTTCCATTCCACCTATGGCTGCTCATATGGTTCTCTTCCTGTCTTCACCAAACACATTATGTTGGTTTGACTACATGCACAATCACTGGCTAATATTTGAGACATTGTGTGGCTACAGGAAGTACCTTAGATCTTGTTTTCTGATGTGTTCTTTCTTTTATTTTTATCACTGAATATTCGTCCCAGCTGTGTCATGCAAGCTAGGTCTTCTGGGATCTCTTGATGTCATGGTGATTTATGACCTTGTAGAATGACAAATTATGAATTCACATGGGATGGCTGAGTGCCCACAGTTTAATCTTATGAAGATTTTCACTTCAAAATTTACCTTCTAAAATATGATAGCAGACCTTCCTTTTGTTTCTGACAAACCTCTCAAGCAAGGAATGCAGTTCTTTCAGTATTCTACACTGTCTAAAGATGGTACTTAAGACACTTGGTACAGAAATCTCCCTTCTGCATCTATTAAGCCGTCACCAGAAATTTTTTCTCTCTCCAGTAGTCTTCTACTTCACTCACTGACTTTTTCCTCATCAACGAACTTCATTGTTGATACTATTCTGACAAATGTACTAAATAACCATACATTGCATAAGCAGTAACTCAGTTTGAGATACGTACAACAGGGTATGCAAACAAACATACAAATGTACAACTACATTTGATGATTCCTAGATTGTTTATAAGCAGAGGTCATGGGCCTGCCACTGGATCCCTTCTTCAACTCTCTTGCATTTGCAGATCTGATTGTATATCTACTGCCTGCTTACAATTAAAATGATTATATGTCTACAGAAGGACCTTTGTCAGTGATGGACTCAGTTCTGATATGTACCTGTGTGATTTTTTGACAACATAAGTACCTTTTCTCTGCATTAGTTTCTACAAATTCAAAACAAAACCAAAACAAACCACATCAAAAAAAACTAAAAAAACCTTACAAAATTGGAATATCTTTCTTGGCTTTTCTGATTGGAATTTTAACTCTGTGGGAAATGCATTTAGCCAAAGCTCCCTTAGAGTCTCCAGGTGCTGCTGTAGCACAGACAGCAATTTCTAATGAATATAAAGGATTTTGAATCTCTAAAACATCATATACTTCTCAGTGTTTACAGACTGTCAGGGAAAGGGTGAAAATCAAATGTTCTAACAACTTTTCCAGACATCTCTGATTATTTCTGTTTTTTATTTCTAAGACCTTAACACTACGGTAAATACCATGTGGCTTTTTTCCTCTTCAACCTATTGACAAGAATGGCAAAAATTGTGTTTCTGCGCACTTAAAATTTCTTTCATCCTACCCTGAATGAGCAGCTAAAGTTTGTTCTTTCATCATTTTTTAATCTCTGCAAGGTATCTCAGGCTACATGCTGGGACAAAGAGTTCTTTCTTGGATTCTCAGAAGATGGAATGTCTTAACATTCTCCAACTATTCGTCATATTCCCCAAAAGTCTTTATTCAACATCTACCTATAAATACACTTAACTTTTTTTCCTCTCACCCCTGCCATTTTGCTGAGAAGTGACCATCTGGTCAATAGGGTCAATGTACAGCCTGATTCAGAATCTCCATGTACCTTAAATCGTATTAAATGCTCTTTTTCAGGAAACATGATCTAATCATGGGATTGGAAGTGGTGCTAGGGGCTATCTAATTCATCACTCTGTCCAAAAGTAGGATTAATTTGTTTTACAATGCTCAAAATAGATGTTTGTCTAGCAAGTTCTAAGAGATCTCCAATGATGGAGTTGCTACAACCTTGCCAAGAAATCTATCCTGTTGCTTTAATGGATGCTAATGAGAAATGTAAAGAAAACCTCTAACCCAATGATTTCTAAGAGAATGATTATGTTGTCAGATGCTTGTATATAAATTCCAGTCCTCTCTGAAAGCATGAAAATATGCTTGTGTTCCACAGCAGGTGTGAAGTTCCATAGCACAATAAAACTGAAGATAGAGACCATGCTTGTGCATTTGAGAGAAATCTAGGAAAAATATTCACAATATAACATTTTCTTAAAAGATTTTTTTTTCTCTTTCAGTAGTTAAAAAATTAAAAAATTCATCAGGTATGATATATGATATGATCATACATGATGATGAGATATAGATAATGTTTTGGACCTATAATTGCTGTGCAAAGAAAAAAAGCAAGAAAATTTCCCTTTTGTATTTTTCCACAACACCAAAAGACCATGTGCACCAATATAATGATACTGTTATATTAAAAGAATGTATAAATATATATGGATGTATGTAGATCAGCTTTCACGCTGTTCAGGTAGGACAGATCAGGTTATGAAAATGAAACAGCAGTGAAAAACAACATGCATCACTATATGAATTTTGAATTAACTTCATAAAACCAACAGTATAATAAAAGCAACATTATAATAAATAGCAACAGTATAATAAAAGCAATGTTTCTCTTACATGTGTGTTACATGACAACTATGTTATTTTGCTTTGCCTGAACGAGGTTTAAACCTGAAAGAAGAAATCAAGCCAAGCAAGAAATCATACAGAGAGATAGCAGTCACATGGTATCCATAGTATCTGGCAATGGTTTAACAATAATGAAGCATCTGCTGGTCAGTTCCATGAACATCGCTCTTTTTCAGAACAGAAGAACTGATGGGGAAAATTCTCATAATCACATATATTAAAAGGGACCAGAAAATACAAATTCTTCTTCTCTGAGGGTCAATCAATTCCTCATCTACATCTCCTACCCTCAGCCTACCCATGTATTATGATATGTGTTGATATGAGCATCTCAACATGTCCTTGCAGCCACAATACTGCGCAACAGAAGCTGAACATGCTTTGGAGAGCAATGCAACTTGGCATTTCAAGTTTTGTAGCTTACATACTGGTCTCAAGCCTAACAAGCATATGTCAGTAAGGCTGCAAAAATAAATGTGAATGACTTATGAATATAAACAATTCAAGAATAAACTTCTATGCAGAAAGGCTTTTTCTAGTCACATAAAAATTTCAGATGTACAGTAAGCTACTTATTTTTTCTTACTCTTTTACTTTGTTCAGAAGTTTTATAATTTATTTTCTTCTTTATTTGGATTTCATTTGAAATATAATAAGTTGTCTTCAGATTTAAAGTCATAAAACTGAAGATAATATTTGCCCACCTAAGCACTTTTTTATAGTAAAACCTATGTTCCTTCTCACATCTTTAGGTGAGATTTGCTTTATGCAGTAATCTGAGAGCATACATATGTTCTGAAAATAGTGATTTTGTGTAATACTCATCTAAAAGACTAGTTTTGAATTTGAAAACCCATTTTATAACACTTTTGTGGGCAGAAAGAGTTCAGTACAAAGCAATAAAAATACCACATTGATTTAAGAAATACTCTTATAAAGAGTAAGACTGATAAAGAAAGTGGAGTAGATCCACTTTTAGAAAGAAAAGTAGAGTATTCTTTTCTGATAAAAATGTAAATCAGTTAAGCCTTTTGAGAGCAGTAAGTGCTAATAATAAGGCAGTTAGAGATATCAGCTGCTTGTAATAACCACTATTTTGTATGCGGTATCCCAACTATAAGGAACAATAAACTCATTGAAGAAAAAAAAATTGTCATTTATTTCTGGTGTATTTAATAGTTTAGTTCCTTTCTCCTTGTTTGAAGTTATGGATCAGTGGCAGTAATTTAGTTTTCATCAGCTCTTTAAACTTTCCCTGGGTAAAAATCTTGTTGCTATTCCAAATTCTAAAATTCAGTTTATAAATCCTGAATATTTTCAATTTATTCTAGTGCTCTGATAAAAACTTGACTATTTTGGACATTGCAGAAAGGAAAAGAGTTGAAATTTGACACTTTTGGCAAATTTTTACTAAATTGTATCTTTTCTTTTTTTTTTTTTTCAAGAAGATGCTAAAAGTATCTGTTTACTATTCTAAAACCACTTTTTTTCTCCTCTTGTGCTTATACAGTGGTAGAGCTTGGCTACACTGACCCTCTTTTCAGAAAGCATTGCCCAGGCAAAAACTTGTGTCTATTCCTCTCATTTTTCCTGAAAACCTTTAGAATTCATTTTCTTTATCATTGACAGAACTCATGGACGTCAACTAACAAAGGCTGGGGAAAATCAGAACTTTTCAAATCAACTTAGAGAGATCCTGTCCACAGCTTCCCTTACTGCAGACCATGTCCAGATCACATGTAACTCTTTGTATTCTTATCTAGTGCCTGACATATTGTCTTGTGGCGTGACTAAACTATTATAGATGTCGTTATCTTTTTAAACTTTTTGAACTTTTTCTTCATACCTAGCCCCTCACCTGGAGTAAGGAATGCGCTCCAGGTCTCAACACTGCTCAAACATCTGGTCACTATGAAGCTGTGTAACACAATGCGGCAGTGAGAGTCAAATCCCTCTCCAGGGGTTGACCTGTGCTGGAAAAGGCTGCAGCTATTTTGGCAGGGTTCAATAGACCTTGACATTAAAAACACCTCCGGTCCACAACCATACCACTCACCCTCAGTTTAGTGAGTGGGTGGTTCTTCCACTATTTCTCTTATCCTTTGTTTTCAAGTTAAAATCAAGAGCGTTTTGTTCTGTTCCTCATGCTCCAAACCTCAAACATTAATCTAAATGTTCAGGGAGAGCACACTGCTAAAGCTGTGAAAGGGCTGAAGATCACACCTGTAGGCAAACGCTTCTACAATTGTATTTAAGACTCTAAGCTTGCAGGATCCAAAATTCAAGAAATTAAAGAAGACTAGTTAAAACATTTCCCTTGGAAAAAGCTTCATATACAGTTCTGTCAAAGCTTTGGATCAAAATCAGGCAGCCTAAGAGAAGATTTACCCCTCTCACCACTTCTCTGCCTCTTCCTGCCTGCTTACCCTGGTGCCCCAGCTGGATGCCAGGGACTTCCAAGCTCTGGATATCCTGCCCATTTCTTCGTCAAGTTGTCCAGTTGACCTCTTTCTGTCAGTGTCACATTTCCAAGGTTTCTGTCTCTCCACTACCTCACATACAGCTCTGAAAGGTAGCTGAGCCACCGCTTCTTCTCATCAGCTTCTCACACAGCTGGGCCCCTACCACCCCAGAGCAATCTGGGACAACACTGGGAACTGCCTGGCCAAATGAGTTACCCATGCTAGGAAAGAAGCCTGAAAGTCTGCATTTAGTGGTGCCTGAATTCAATTTTTGAATACTTGGTTCCCTTGAAAATGTTATCTTAAACAGAGTATATTCCCTAATTCAAAATGGGCAGAGAAGTTTACAGTTAAGTTATATTATTTTTCCTGGCTGGTTGTAGTTTAGTCTCTGTCACTAACCTAGAGGAAGGACTGTTTTGGTGATTCATGCTAGGCGAATAACTCTTTAAAGTACATTTTGTACTGAAAAGAATCAGGATAACCTTTAATTTATAGTATGAATCACCAAAAGACATATTTCACAGTTAATGCATCATACTTCCACTGTGTCATCCACTGCACTGGAGGTGTGTCTTGTGCCTGCCTCTGTCAGTAGCCCTGCATCTACACTGTGATTGCCATGTCCCCGCTGGAGTCGGCCCCCTCCTCTCATCTTACAGACACTGACCTCCTACCGCCTGGTGGAGGATGCTGTCCACCTTGCTCCAGGCCACCTGGGAGAGGGAGAGACAGAACTCAATGCCTCCTGTCCTGAGACTGTTCAAGTGGCACAGTGAAACTTCTGCTTGTGCAAGGACCAAAGCAGGAGCCATCCCCTGGCCACTTGCAGTCTTAACCAGGGAGAAGGCAGTCCTGGTTCAGTCCTTATATTGGTGGGACAAGCCAGCCTTCTCCACCTCTCCAAGGTGGAGGCTCAGATGAGCTCTAAAAACCTCCGAGGACAGCTGGGGGGAAAAAAAAATAGGATGTGAGTATCATTGATTCACAAGCTGTCCCCTAAAAGTCAGAGTTAGTGGAGGTTTCACTCCCTTGTGGATCTAACCCTGAAGGATCACTGAACACTACACCTGTTACAACAGCTGCTCTTGGCTATATCCAGTTTCCACAAGTCCTTGAAAGCCTCTGGAGTGTTTTGAGAAGCGAGTGATGACATGGGCTCTTTCGGGGAAGTCCCCTCCAGCTGGCAGGTTATGTCATCACCAGGCCTGACTTTGCATGGTGTGACTTGTGCAGTCACACCAGCCCTGGACTTAAAGGACCCCTACAAGGGGCGTCTCATTTTACCAGACAGTCTGGGAATGGAAGTTCTTTTTCCTATATTTGGTTAGCACACTTTTCAATCTAAAAACGTGTATGACTGATCTATTCTGTTTTATATTTTTTTCCCAATTGTATCTTTCCCTGGGATCCTTCTCCAACGAGCAGAAGGTATCCCCACTGTGCCTTGCTATTCTTTCCATGTAGGGTTACAATGCCCCTAGTGTACCAGCATGCCTCTTTATTCTCATCTAGCTTTACTCGTGGCAACACCGTTGAATTTTTCTACCAATGACATCACCAAACAGCTCATTTTTGTTAATTTTAAATTCTTGTAAATGGAGTTAAAATACGATTGATAGATAGGGAAAGAACTTAATTTTAAAATCTTATAGCTTCATTAGGTAATCTGTTAGTTGCTATGCATCACATAACACAAAGCAAAGGCTGAGCAGGCATTCTGATTTACGAGGGCATGAAATACTGCCGCTTACCAAGTTTTGCATGTTTGATGCATTGACTACAGTCCTGTAGTTTTAGCCTACTTGTCTAGCAGCTGCACCATGTTCTTCAAAGTGTTACATGACACTTGTGGAAAAAAAACCATGCTTGAATCATGAGTTTTCCACGCTTTGAGGCTGCAAGAATTTCATTCATTGCAGGATGCAGAGAGAAAAGAGGCAGATTTTGCAGTGTTACTGATACATTCATTCAGCTTCTATTATTTAAGTATTGCACAGTTTTGAGGCAGTTTTAAATACATTTTTGTTTGTTTATTTATTTACTCTCAAAGAGACTAAGTGACCAGCCTGTAGAATTTCCAAAGCTCTGCTTAACCCACACAGTACAGTGGCAGAATGGCCACAGTGTCTCCTGCCATAAAGTAAGGCAAACTCTACGGTTATCAAAACCACAGCAAACCAACTGGCGATTTATATGCTCCTGTCCCCTCTTCACTGTAGCCAGAAGAGCATGCTGCAGAGATAACTGCTTTCTACACGCCTTTGGAAAGTCATTCTTCAGGTATAGTAAGTTAGGAATGGCCAAAAATGTAAATGAAATTGACTGTTTATTGCCAGCACTCCAAACTAAACAAAGTTTAACAGAACTGAGGACTATGACTACCCGCTGTTTTCTGCAATTTCAGTCCTAAGATTAGTGCTACTGGAACTGAGACAATAATTGACCTAAATCTTCCATGAGTCATGTATTGTCCCCCCAGTACAAGCCTTTTAGCTGGCCCTTTAGAGTTCCAGATAAAACCTTGTGACTTTTGTTCCTACAGACAGGTTATAACACTCCTAGCAGAACAGCTACATTCTCAGTTCAAAATTGTTTTGGTGACATTTGTTTACAACAGTCCAGCTGCAGTAGGACTGAGCATACTTGAGGTGATACAGGAATCCAAAAGAGTGGAAAAACAAAGGAAATATCACATGGATAAACAACTAGAATATGATCAGCATCTATGTTTGACACGACTTTGGGACTGGTAAATTCAGATGGTATTTGTAAGGTGTCTACATGCAAGAATATAGATAGAGAAAAAAATTTGCCAAATTCTGCCGTTTGGGCAAATTCGTAAAACATCTTATGCTATGGTGCAATCTTGATCTGCTCCCTTTCCCAGTGAGACATCAAAGCCTTATTTCTGAGTAAGTCTAGGAAACAGAGGAAACTGAGTATCCAGGGTCCAAACTGATAGTTGCACCATAAACCTGAGTAACCTTAAGGTAGTGTTCAGTTGAGTCAACTTGACAGCAGTTCCCTTGAATCCATTGCAGCTGCAAGAATTAATGGGTGTTTGCAGCCTCCCTTTAGCCATGCCAGGATGGTTTAGGAATGCTGAGCCGGAGCAGCAGATCCAGGCGTGGAGTCCAGTACAAGGGGGGAGCCTTGCTTGTTGATTCGGAGTAACAGAGATGACACGTAGCACCCTGAGAATATGTATTACCTCCCTCAAAAATGCTCTGAGGGATTAATTCCTGCACCTTTACAAATGTGTCTAGTACCATGTGAAACACTCCAGGGTATCCTGCCTGGCTTCAGCAGTGCACAAATCTGCAGGTCCTGTGAAATGTCAGCTCCCTGCAGATATTCCAGAGCACTGCAAGTAACAATAAGTGCCAAAGCAGAATTAAGTCTAAAATGTCATCAACCTGGTATAGAAAGGGACACTAGAATTGAGAAATGACACTATTAAGGCTGCCCGATCAACTTTAATTCAGTTCTTCAAGCATACGTACCAAGCTGTGGTCTTAAATTATATTCCCTATTTCTGGCACCATTCCTCCTTCACCATGCTCCCACTTAATTTCTAACTGCCGAGTCCCACAGTTTCCTCTTCCTCCATCTCTTTTTTCTTCCTTATGCCCAACATCCCACTGAGCCACGGGAGGCAGCTGCAATACCTGCATTTACACAGGGAGCATAATTTTCTGGCAGTTCAGTGGATTTCTAGCATGTTGCTGCAGATGGCGTGGGGGAGGAATGGGGCTTGTTCATTAAAGTCTCAGTAGTCTCTACTGAACAAACAGAAATTTTTCTGAAACCTTCCAGCTTGGCAAAGATCACAGACAGCTGAAAGTAGATTCTTGGTACAAAGGTTGCCTGCTACCCTGTAGCTAGTCGATGCCTCTAAGTTAAGCAGCATGTTGCTGCTGAAATAGAACCTTTCCATCATGGGCTGAAGAACCTGATGGCCTGCAGACACACACCCCTTTTACAAACTTCTGAATAGAAAATAAAATAAAACAGCTCATGTCAGTGTTGAACACAGAAAAAGTCAATTGCGGTGACTACTCTTAGGTGAATACCAACACTGGACCTTTCCAGAAGTACCACACAAGCCTCAATTGTACTCGTCCTGCCAGACAAGAATGCAAGGGAATATTACACAGTGAGAACTACACACCTAAATTATCTGATATAACAATATGTTCCTTTTGAATAAATTCCACAAATTCCACATGCTGCAACCTGACTATTAAAATTCCTTTCCATAGAAGTCTGACACAGGTACACAGTAGTTTATGGGGAACTAAGCATCTAAGTACTGTACTATCTGTATTATAGCAATGAAGATGTATAGCTCGAGGGGCTAGTCTTGAAGGAAATGATAATGTAGCTGGCTGACATCTTGCATTTTATTCACCAAGAGCAGGAGACAGACTGAAGCAAGGTAAAGACTGACAGAATGTGAAAAGGAAGGTTTGAGGTCTGGCTACAGCAAAGGCCTGCTTTGGGTCTGGGCTAATAACAAGAGGTACACACCAACGTGTACTCAAAAGTAAAATTTGGTCCTTCATATGTAACACATAATGACATTTTTTTCTTGCCAGCTGGTGAAATACTTTAATGAAGTGGGTTGTATGTAAACTTTGCTGCCGAAGGTCAGTCACTATTGCTGTTCTCTCCCGTCTCCCTGCCCCAGCAGCAAATGTTTGTGTCTCAGATCAATAATCCAGGCATTTTTTTCAGCTCAGGTTTATCTTTTTCTGAGCAAAAAGGTTGCATCTTTGTCACTGGCTCACCTGTCAGATATGACCTTTTTTGTCCAATTAAACACCTACAACTCTTATCCCTACCCTCATCCTCTCAGGTCTTTGTTCCTACGACCAACTTCTTTCTTGCTACTCTTCTTGCACAAATACCCTTTTGAGTCTGTTGCTTTAACCCTGTTAGCTCTCTTTTCTGCATCACTCCCTTTTGCTCAGCCATAGCAAACATCACTGACTAATATTCACTGTTAGTGTCCCAGGCAGCTTATCCTACCTTATCAATAGCCGTTCACTCATTATCATGACATTACATTTTACCTTCTTAGGTGACAGCAACAGTGAAAACAGTGAGATCCCAAATAACACCAGAGTATGCCATGGAAAAGGGAAAATAAAAGATATAAGCAAGATAAAGGAAAGAAGAAGGGAAGTTCTTGTGGTTCCTTATTCTCTTATAATAGAATCCCTATTCTCTATTACGGATTTTTAATTAATATGGTTGTGTTTTTAACTACCTGGTTTCTAGCATGGAAAATACAAAAGTGGCAGTCAGAACTTTGATGAATACATCTCTACAAGATCCTTTTGATGGCTTTTCAGCAATTATCCTATAGACTGGAGCACTGTATAGGATTGAGTGTTACAGTCAAAGCAAAAGCTGCAACTTAAAAATACAGGAATATTCCCTATCTTGTGAATACCAATCAGCGTAAAAGAGAATTCTAAAGCAATCAGTGCTTTCAACACATTTAAAATTGCATTTATTTAAAGATTTCTGTCAATCTTTAAAAGATACTGTCTTGCTTTGCATAGCCCTGACATTTTATTTTAAGGACTCATTCCAAGCTCCTCTGAACTTGGCTAATCTTTCTCTTTGGATACTTGTATGAATCATGTCCTTTGCTTTCATTTTTGCGGTCTTCATTCTCTGGGATGTGCTCACTGAAATGTTGAGCTGCATTCCTAACAGATGTATGTGAACAATGCTTTACTAGCTTTCAAGGTGCCAGACAAATATATGAAAGATGAGAATATTGGGTACAGTTTTTAATTTTATCCCATCATAGGAAAAATATATGTCAACATTTCTCTGCTTAGTACTTCATATGCCACAATAATGACAACTTCTGCTTTTCAGCAGCATTTGATTACCACAAGATATTCTTAGCATATAAATGTTAATTATCTGTGCAAACAGGAAGATACCTGTTTACACTGAGTACATCCATCTATCACTGAAATACTTCCTAGGCCTGGATTTTTCCCTCTGAACCAGATGCAATTCCTTTTTAGTGATTTAATTGCTTCCTTTCCATTTAATTACTTTGAGGATTAACTGCAGGCAAGTGTATTCCAATAATAGGCTCATCTACAAAGAACAGGAAGCTTTCCCTGTGGTCCAGGGAATTCACCACTTCCGACTGCAGCTCAGCCATATAGCTATCAGGTTTCCCTTTGCCCCTGGGCTTTATGTGTCACCTTCTCTGTTTGAGCATAAGGAAATGTCATGGGATGAACTGCTTGTTCTTAAACTCACATAGAGACCTCCAGGCAGGAAACAGCAAAATCCTTCTCCTCATTGGGGCAAAAGATGCAAATATTTCAGGCCCAAGTACTAAATCATTAATTATATATAATAAATAGTAATGATATCTAGAATAGTTTCCATCCATAGATTTGGGGGGAGGGGAGTATGTTAAAACTGGACAGCTGTTTCATTTGTTCATAACATTATCTGGGCAAAGATCCTCATTTGATCCTAACATGCATATTGAAAAGCAGTTGATCAAATCTACCTTTCATTGGAACTACTTTGCTTCAAAGCTGGGACTCAGATTTTTGCTTTGAGTATGTAAAAATGATACATAATGGGAATTTGCTTTCACCTTCTTAGGTGAAGACTAAGCGATATTTTGAGACAATTTGTGCTTTGGGGATTAAAGTGTTTGCAAGAAATATCTTTTGAATACAGATTACACCCAAATCCATCAGAAAATTTTACTCTGAACTGGTGCTCCATGACTGAGAACTCCACATGCCTGACTGACCGCTTGCAAGAACCAAATATCATACACACACAGAGCACAACACCAAAGCCTCTTGCACGCCCATTGATTAAAAGAAGCTTATGGGATCCAAGTGGGGAAAAGGACCAGGAAACACTCACAGATAAGATGGCAGAAATTTGCAGATAAAAGAAGAGGCATGCTAGCCCCTTCCCTTTTCTATAGCATAATGATCCCCAGTTTATGTGCCAAAAGAGATAAACTGAAAGAGTTCTGTTAGCTAATGCTAAAGCAAACTATACTGCCTTGGGTTAGTTTTTTTTCCAGACAATACTTGGGATATATTTTTAGTCAAGAGTGTTTTTCTTCCAAAAGTAGTTGTGCATAAAATATTTTTCTGTCTCTCAAATTCTAAGAGCATTTCTGTTTATAAATGAAAAGCTTATGACTCACTAAATAATCGACATCAGGTGAACAATGTATAAAACATTTTTTGTTTTCTTCTCTTGTTTTTTTTTTTAATTGAAACTGAACCAAAGTAATTTGGTCTCCAATTTGTTCTCATTGGTAGAAAAATATCTGTCTTAAACTCAGTAAAACAGCTAGCGAGCCTTTAGATTCTTCCATTTAATCAAATTTTGGAAGTGATTTTTGTTGTCGCCTTTCACCCCAGATTTCTTTTGCAATCCCTCTGAAGGAGGGGGATGTCTATCTGCCAGTCCCAACCAAAAAACTTTGCAGTCCCTGACCAGCTGCTTCTAGCTTGGCAAAGGAAGGCAGACCCGCAGACGTGGCTACAATTGGTCGGTGCACACAGCTCATGGGCCAGCTCCAGGGCTAAACCTGTGTCATAGATCCTTAATCAGAAGGCACCAAGCATTTACCCAGACAAGGGAAGCACCAGCCTGACCATTTCACAAGCACATGAGTCTGGGCTAGCCAGAGCAGATATCATCTCTTGGCCAGCCTCCAGGCTAAATAAATGTAGGTAGGGAATACAGGAAGGAACACAGAGTATTATGACGGGGAATAGAGGAAAAGAGAGAGAAGTGAGGTTAATCCATATAGGAACACAAGTGGGGTGTAGAATGTGTTTTGGCAGGGTGGTATAGACAGTTTGGGGGAAACTTGGGCTATGGTAGTGCTGCAGAGTTTGCAGTCTGATAATAATACAGGGAAGTCCTTATTATATTCTGATATACAGCTGACTTTTACACCCTGTCCTGTGAGTTTCAATGCAGAAAAAAACAGAAGACCCATCTGGATGAGGAGTTTATATAATACCCTACTGAGGGAAAGGCTGCAGTGTGAGTTTGCTCTGTTAGACAAAAGGGTACCCAAACAAGGGAAAACTTTCTGGAAAACACAACTCTGAGAAATCCTCAAGCAGGCAGCATGATCTATGGGGCTCTTGAGAACCTGATTTTTCAGAGAGAGTCCTCACTCACGTGAAGACAGAGCACAAGATTCCACTGAATCCTTAATATTTAGTTTAAAATGTGACCAAGAAAACAAAAGCCCATGGTTTCATTAATCCTGAACCAGATGGAACCAGGCTGTTACAGGGAAAGATATGTTCTGGTGCAGAACAAAGTGGGATCATAAATGTGCCTCTAATGTCTCTAAAGTCATCAAAGTCACTTATGCACATTCCAGTCTAACAGAGATAAAATTCTTATCAATTTTTAGCCAACATCTTTGCAGTTACATATAGCTATAAACATTGGTGTTCATACAATTACATTTTTTTAATTTCTTCTGTTTTTTGGCTACCATATTTGGATGCTGTACAACCAATTAGAATAAACATAAAAACCATTAGACCACACAGAGCAGTAAGCACCAGTACTAATAGCTATACTTATGGAAAAACATTTCTCAGCAAAGAGTTAGGGACTAGCAACGATGAGCAGCTGCCACTACTGAGGTAAGTTACAATGTCCAACTTCAGTTCTATCTTGATCAAGCAAAAGGAGAATTTCTGAAAGCAAATATACTAAAATGTAACTGTCCGGCCTTACTGAAATGATGCATTAATGTCCAATCTTGTCTTGTTAGATAAATAAAATTCAGATTTATGGTAATGCTCATGACAAAAAAAAACAGTATTCTAACTGCTGTGCTGCAGCCTCCCAGCAGACTCAAAAACACAAACCAATTTGATCTTTCGCAATGCTCTAAAGAGGATTAGCAATATTGATGTCATTTTTGAAAGATGTATAACTGAACTTTCATTAAAAAATTCCAGTGACAGATTATCTGTTCTTCCTAACCTATGTGTTTCCATGCTAAATTAGCTTTATTATGAGACAATATTTCTTATTACTTTAATCTTTCTTGTGTCAATTTAACAACCTTACTTCTTGTTCCAATCATTGTCGATACAGAGAAAGGTATAGTTTCCCTTTTTCAACAACAGGAGTATCTTAAGATTATTAAACTTTCTTGCCACCAATATCCTTCTCCGCCTTTTTATTTTAGGCCTGATAGAATCTACTCTTCCAATCTTACCTTCTAGTTCATGCCTTCTGCAACCTCTGATCATAATGTGCATCTTGTAGCCTATATTTCTGTTTATACACCATAAGCAGAATAATTGTCTTTTCAAAAGAATCTAACTTTGTTGATTCAGACTCAATTTGTGATCCACTATCATCTTAAGATTTTAAGAACTTGCTTCCTAGTGTTTACCCAGAATTTGTATCACTGATTTTTCCTGCGGTATCGTGCCCTTGTCTCTTAACCTTGCCCTCATCCCTTGTCTAGGATGAGTTACATCCTATATTTCCAGTCCATTTCTCCAGATTTTTAATTTACTCTTAGCATCCAACATACTTGAGGTCCTTCCTAGCACTGTGTCATATGCAAAACTAATGAGCAGTCTGACTATTCCACCATCTGTTTTTTTAATGAAAACCTTGGAGAGAAGCAGATCTAAGGCAGACCCCCTACAGAACCCTAAGCTTAATTAGACTTTATTAACTTTCTGTGGTGTGGTTATCTAATCAGTTTTGTGCCCATAGAGTAAAGGCCATGTTTTTCCTAACTTGGGTATGACAATACCAACTGACACAGTGTCAAAAAACTTGCTTGAGTACCTATACATGAGTTCTTCTGCTTCATATCTATCCACAAGACCTGTTACCTGCTCACAGAAAGAGTGAGTTTCATTTACTCTGATTTGGTCTTGGCAAACCTATGTTGGCTTTTGCTCTTCTCCCTGTTGCTTTCTAGGTGCTGTGGACTGTTTCAGATATATTCTGTGAACTGAAGTTAAACTGATTGAACTGATTGATCTAATTCCCTCCTTTTTTTTTTTTTTTTACAGTTTTCTGATGAATAGGCACTAACTTTCCCCTTCTTACTAGAAGTCACAATAGATGCACTTTAATGTCTTCATAGGCATAGAAATGTGCATTTAGCAGTAAAACTAGGTGTCCATCACTTTAATATTTAAATTATGATATGCTGAAAGCATTTGATTTCCTTTGGTTTAGGAGGATTTACGACTTCATCACTTCATCTGAGTTACACCTTGAAAATGCTAATAGAAATAAAATATTTAAAAATCATAGAATGGTTAAAATTGAAAGGGACTTTAAAGATCATTGAGTTCTAAGCCCCCTGCCATGGGCAGGGACACCTCCCACTAGACCAGGTTGCTCAAAGCCCCATTCAGCCTGGCCTTGAACACCTCCAGGGATGGGGCATCCACAGCTTCTCTGGAAAACCTGTTCCAGTGCCTCACCACCACACTCACACTAAATAATTTCTTCCTAGTATCTGATCTCAATCACCCCTCTTTCAATTTAAAACTATTACCCCTCATCCTATTGCTACACTCCCTGATAAATAGTCCCTCTCCAGCTCTCCTGTAGACTGCCTTCACATATCTAGAAAGCTTCGGAGGTCAGGGTTTATGGCCCTTCTACAGCAGAGATGTGGTTTTGGATGAAGGTAAGTGTCTCATAGATGTCTTAATGAGGGAGATTTTGCAAAAGTATTTTATGGGTGTTAAGGGTCCAAGATTTTGGTGATGTTCACTGAAAGCTTTACATTCCAGATTTCTGGTTTTATCTTCACAATAATAATGAAGGCTGAGACTCACACAGACTAAGTTTGGCAATGTTATGAGTTAGTTGCCTGGGCTACAGTAACTATGCAGGTTCTCTTTCTGAGCAATGGAAATAAACTGTCGCCTCCTTCTTAAAAGTGGTACAAAGCAGAGATGCCTCTTTCACTCGTACTACCATGAGTAGTGCAGGTGGGTTTTGCTAACTGCTTTAGGGAGATGTTGAAGAATGCACATGAAGGTGCCCACAGCAAAAGTCAGTGGCTCAACACTGACATCCCTGCTGGATAAGCATAAAGTTAAGTAAACAGCACAGTAATATCAACAGTTTTCTTGCTCCTCATGGTAGCTTGACCTGTCTGAGTTCAGGCACATGGATAAATTTCTGCTGCTATATGGTGTGTTAGTTCTGTATATAATTAAAGAATTTGAGTTTTGAAGATCATTTATTGAGATGGGTGAAATATTTCTGTCTTATTCCCTCGTTAGTGAAGAAGAATGTATACTCCAGAAAAAGCGAACTGTAAAAAGGTATTTACAGTTATTCATCATATAGATTGAATCATAATACTGTTCAGGTCGGAAAGGACCTCAGGAGTTTTCTAGTCCAACCGCCTGAGCAAAGCAGGAAGGGTCTACACATAGCTGAAAACCTGAAGGTTTAAAAAAGAAAGACACAAATATTTCTGGAGATAAACCAGTATCTGGAAAATAAGAGCGAAGAAAAAGCTCTCTCCATCATCAGATAATTCTTTATCTGTCCTTTTGGGAACATTCATAAAGACGGGTAAGAAAAAAACCCAAACTGTAATTTGCACACAGAAAATTACTTTGGAATGATTTGCAGATTTGACACACAACTGGATGTATGTTCATTAGAAAAGAACATTGTTTAATTGGTCTGAATTTTTAACATTACTGATTATTTCAGAAAGTCCATTAGTTCACATATTTACCAAAGAATGAATTCAGCATTTCCTCAGCACAGGAAGGACACATTGGAATGGGTCCAGCAGAGGGCCACAAAGATGGTCAGAGGGCTGGAGCACCTCTCCTGTGAGGACAGGTGGAGACAATTGGGGTTGTTCAGCCTGGAGAAGAGAAGGATCCAGGGAGACTTTATAGCAACCTTCCAGTATCTGAAGGGAACCTACAGGAGAGCTGCAGAGGGACTCTTTGGCAGGGAGTGTAAGCAGTAGAAAGAGGGGATAATGATTGCAAATTGAAAGAGGGGAGATTTAGATTAGATACTAGGAAAAAATTCTTTAGTGTGAGTGTGGTGGTGAGACACTGGAACAGTTTGCCCAGGGAAGTTGTGGAAGCCCCATCCCTGGAAGTGTTCAAGGCCAGGCTGGATGGGGCTTTGAGCAACCTGGTCTAGTGGGAGATGTCCCTGCCCATGGCAGAGGGATTGGAACTTGATGATCTTTAAGGCCCATTCTGACTCTAACCATTCTATGATTCATTTTGTTTTGAAATTTTGTTTTGAAAATGTTGTTTTGTATCTGAAAAGGTTAGATTACCTAAAAACAGTGCAGCATTTCATTTCGGGCTCCCTGAAATATCTCAGGCAAATACAAAATACAAATTAATTATGCTTGTTTCATCTTCTTTGTTGCTTTTTTATTCCACTGAGAATATTACTTTGACTTGATCTGGCCTGAATTTTTAACCCCTGTATTTTTCATGGCTCAAGCATGAATGAAAACTCCATCAATTAGTCAATCCCAACTAGTGGCATTAGCCACAGTTAGAGGAAGGACGTTGGGCTAGATCACCAATGACATTGCATAAATTAGGGTCCCAATCAAAATGGTGTCAGCTCATCATCATGCTTCAGACTTCTATGAATGGTTGTTGACTCTTGGAATTTTATCACCAGCTCCAGGATTTTAGGAGAGAAGCCACTTAATCAAAGTTATTGATACATTAACTTTCTCCAGCAGAACCACCTTTTTCTTGACAGGAGATATTGTCTATTCACAGTGACTAGTAACACTGAGTCAAAAAAGAATCAACTTTTTTTTTGCCTGGAATTGATTGGACATATCCCAAACCCTTACTATCACATTCTGACACTGAGAATCACCCATGCATTAAATAAGTTCATTCAAACAAGTCCAAGTATGTCAGCACCATCAGTCCACTTTTCAGCTCTGTGTTGTGAAAGGCTACATCAAACTGCTATTAAATACTTGTTTCTAATTTATAGATATAAATGTGTATGTATAAATATATATATATATACATATACTTAAGCTGCATTGCTTTGAACAAAAGCAGCTGACAAACTTTAATGCTAAGAGCTTTAGCATGGCACTGCTTAACTGATTCATGCCCAGCAAATATCACTTGTTAGTAGCATAAAGCATCTTCTGCCTTATAAGGTCAAATAGCTACCAAGAGGAAATGAACTTGTGTTACGTGAGAGGCATGTTAGACAAATTCTGTTTTCACAGATATGAATGTAAATTTAACATAATCAAATTAGAATTAATCTAATCAGTCTTTACATTGGCTTTTTACTATTAATGCTACAACAGGTCTTGTCGTGATAGCACCATGTATAGTCACTTCAGAAAAACAAAACTACTAATGCAATAGTCATCATGAGTAATAGAAAAAAGCAAAATCTTTCTCTCTTTCATCTTGTCTCCAGAAAATTAGGAGGGAGAAAGTCATAACTTTTTTTGCTTACAAAACAATAAAAATATAAGTCATGATTACTCTGGGTAAACAGAAGCCATATACTAGATTAATCCCAAAACTTTTGGGGGACATTTTTTCTTGGTTTGTGTGACTTGGATGATATGCTACATGGATTTTTGACAACAAAAACAAAAGTAGAGTATTTTTTCTTCTAATCCTTAAGGTCTACAAAATTTTCATATTTGTCTTCTGAGTTTCTAATTGCGATTTTGTCATTTTCAGTAACTGAGAGGAATGGAAAGATATAACATTTTACAAGAGAAACAAAATTCCTCATTTTTAAAATGTTTTTATTGTCTTTTTTTATTTGGTTCAGAATAAATGGAAAGGGACTTCTCAACCTCAAATTAGAGACATGCAACTTCCAGATGCAAAAGGGAAATACCACGTCCCATATATTTTAAGTGCTGATAGAACTGTTCCAACTTCATTTCATCCATTGGACTTTATCCAGGATGATGCTGCAGGTGACTAATTTTATAAATAGCAATAAACTGAGTGACTCTGTAATTTACATCGATTGGCCCTCCTTGGGCTGGAATGAAACAGATTGTACTATGCTCCATACAGATTAATGGGGGCCTATTATGTCATCCAAGTAATTGATTTCCAGAGCAGCAGAAAAAATATCCCATAGAAATCAAATCAGTAGGAAAATGTCTCAGCTGAAGTATATTCCATGTGCAATCAGAAAAAGAGGGTAGAAGTCCTCTAAGGTAAGTGTGATTAATTGAAAAATCTGCAAGGTCTACATCATTTTCTCATTAGTTATTCAATCATTAATAAAATTCATAGGTCTCTGCTAACATCCAATCTGAGACACTAGCTATATTGAGAAGTCAGAAGCGTGGTAATAGAGCAGTTCTATCAAAGGCTAGAAGCAAAAGTCCACTTTAAGCTACAGGGAAATCAATTAATTTCAAATACTAATTACTTCCCATTTTGGTGTACAGTTACAGTGTGTTATTGACAGAGTAGAGAAAATTACTTGAAAAAGAACAATACCCTCAGCACCAGGGATGACCCAACATCATTTCAGATTATTATATATTTATATCATGGAAAAGAAGTCCTGTATAGAAATGCTGTGATGTTCTGAATCAGGGTAGTAGATCAGGGTCCTATCACAGGAGGGAGGGACTGTTTTTCACTGAAATGTCAGCCCTTCCCATTTTGAAAGCTCCATGTGAATAGGTGGCCTACAAAAATTTTAAGGGGACCTTTTAAAAGCAAGATTTGTGTTAGGTTAAGGATTTGGTATTTTCAGGAAGGCAAAAAAATTAAGAAAATATTTATGGGAAAGAAATCAAAACCAATAACAACAAAAAAGCAAAAGCAGACATATGCTAAGAGTATCAGCTTTTTATTTTTGTATTATTATTATTTCTTAGGTCTTATTCCTCCCTTTGTTATCACAAATCAGCACAGAAGTTAGGTTTATTGTGATAGGACAAACAGGCAGAATAGTATCAGTGCAAAGGCTGAAATAATGTAAAAAAGATATCTTGAAGCTGCCTGCCACATTTAATTTTTATCTCTTACTGGTGTAAATCCTTTAACTGCTTCATTTTACTAAGATATTTTAACATTGTTATGTATATAGAAACTTTAATTCAGCCTTAAAAAGCCTAGCAAACAAATATCTTTTTTAAGGACTTTATTGTTTAACATTGAGTCTTCCACGTTTTGCGGTGTCTGAAATGTTTTAATCATGCCAACTTCATCTGAACCTTGAAAGAGAATGAGAAATAAAATGGAGAAGAATCCCACAGAAACAGCTAAGAGAAGCTGTGCATATTCTGGAATAATGCCTCTTGCTCTTTCTGTGACATGTAAGTTCATCTGCAGAAAATAAAGCCGTAGTTCATGACTTTAGGCCTTCATTGAAGAAAGAGTCATTGCTAGTGTTTCACATTGAGTGAATGGGGAAGTAGATGACTTTTAAATTTCCCAAGAAATTCCCTTGCACGAACACAAAAGAGAAGGGGGAAGTGGTGAATCACCAGATACATGCTCTAGAGGTAACAGCCCATCTGCTTTGTCAGTGCAGCATTTGGAGGGATCACCATGTCCTAACATAAAACACAGGCTGCACTTTAGGAAAATTAAAAAAGTGTTATTGAAAAACAAACAAACACAGGTATTTATGCACTAGAGAGGGAAAAGTTGAATTGCTATTAGTACTCAGACAGATGAGTCAGGCTAGATCTGCAAATCCTATGAGCCCAGAAATTGGTTCTAAAGGTTTGCAACACTTTGAATTGCAGGAGCTCCATCTGTCCTGAGTACTAATAGCAATCAACAAGTCTGTATCCTTTTAACAAGTAGGTTGTAGATCTGATAAAACTGCTAATCCTCTATGGTCTTCACGTAACCTCAGAAACATGCCAGATGCTGCAACATGTATTTCCTCTGACAGATACATATTTGCCCACTCTTTCAGCTTGTTCTCACAAGAGGTGGAATGGCTCAAAGCACTCTGAATTGCACAAAAATCATTTAGTCTCTGGAACACATATGTGAATCCACTCTAAGTCATGAGTGTTTACAAATTGGATTAATCACTGGTTTAATACTGACCATAAACTCTTTTGAGATAGCTAAACTTTGGAAGACCAGCCTCTCAGATTATATTGTTTAGGGAAAAAAATTATCACAGGACAATTATAAAATGTGAAGGGCGATGTTCATTTGACATTTGAACTACTTAGATTAAGTAGTAGATTTAGACTAGAAATTATGTCAGTCATCTCAGAAAATGTCTCCTTCCCTGCGATTCATTTGCTTTGTGAACTGGTTGTCACTTTCAAACACAAAAGTTATCTCACTTCGTACAAGAACTACTGATGCAATGTAGATGTTTTAAATTTACTGGTTTACAATATTTATTACCTATTTCTTCGTTGTAAGTATTTACTGGGTTTTCCAAAACCAAATAAATCAAAGTTTTCATATTAAAAAGCGAAATATCTTTCTAAATTTTGGTTGGTAGACATATATTTACATCATTACAGAATGTTTATTCTTCTCTTCATAGCAACTGCTTTAGTCTATCATTGAAATGTTGCAAATACAGATTTAAAAATATATGTTACTGCAATCTAATATTTTTTACTATTCCTCTTAGGAAGTTTTCTTTCATTAAAATATAGTTGTTTTTTTAAAAGGACACTAGGAAAACTAAGTTATTAAATGACATGGCTATGCCGACAGGCACAACTAGTCACAGTGTATTTGACAGATCTAAATATACTTATGTTCTTTTATTTCATTGTTGATTTTTCCTAAAAGTTTCAGATTATCAAGTCACTACTACAGGCATGCTAGAGTCTGAGACTAGTTGACACTTAAGTTTCTGAAATATTGATAAATACAGATGAAGGAGAGAAAGACTGAGGCCAAATCCAAGCAGATGTGTTAGGAATGAGCGTCGATTGCTGAGGAATGGCATGCTAGACAGAGTTTTATTGGGTCTGCAAAGGCACTCTGATATACGTGATGCACTTAAGCAGGAAAAACAGCCCCAAAACGAGATGATCTTTTCACTTGTCGTTTAGTCCCTAAAAACATGTCAGTGGGCAAACAAACTGAAACTGTGTCAGAGTGTCTTCCTCTCTAACGCAGATATGTTAAAGCTCCCTAAGGGCCAAAAACGAATTTAACTTCTGCAACAGCTTGCAGGTCTGACACAACAGCAAATGATATGTCATTCTAGTGATGGCTCCAGCTGATGATTTCCAAAAATGTCAGAAAGACCTTGTTTTACTGAAGCATCTGAATGTGATAAAGGAGAACAATATTTAATTTCAAGTGAGTTTTCATGTATTGCTTCCACTCTGGTAATTATGTTCTTTTTAGCAAAAGCAAAAATCAAAAAAATGCACTGCAGTGCAAGGCTGAAGAAAGGCAAGGGATATAACAGTGCTTCAAACCAAGGGTATGGTTGCACTTTTAAACAGGTGGAGAGGGTGACATGAGTCTCCAGTCATGTTTCTCTTGTTACAATCTCCATTCAGGTCTCTCCAAGATGAGTTTACCTATCTCCAGCACAGTGTGACAATGCACCATGGGAAGGTACAGCATAGGGAGTGGTAACATAAAGACAAAAAAGACAATCTCCATAGTCATTTAAATAGTCAACACTGGTTACACCAACAAATAAAATTACTACACCACCTTGCATGCCCCAGCTGGGCTGGCCAGCCCTGGTAAGTACTGAGCTCCAGAGACAACAGCACTCTCGAGTCAGTACAAGAGTTTGGCACCTCCAGACTCCTGAAGGTCTAAAATGTCTAAGAAATTTGCTCTAATAACATGACAACTGTGGATACCTGTAAATGATGATCAGAATAAGAGTTCAAGTGGTACCTCATTTCAAACCAACATGCCCAGATGTAGTGAAAAGAAAATGCCAGTCTTTTGCATTTACAACCCACAATGGTATAAATACATATTGGTATGCATACACAATAGATATTGCTTTAAAAACACAATCCATATAAATGCTAAAAAAAAAAAGCTCTTTTGATCTATACATATATGGGGTTCCTTTTCAAAGGTAACTGGAGGATTAAATTGTATCTCATAGGCATAGACCTTCAATAGGGCAACAGGCAACTTTCCAACCCAGGAGAAACCTACGATTTTTGTTTAGGAGAGGAGGATGGTCCTGTATAGAAATGCTGTGGCACATTTCCCTTCCTACAGGCAGCCAAGAAAGACTGGTGCTGAGACCTCGTCCTGCTGCTCTCCATTCTCCTGTGCCCCTTTTGAGGTAATAGATGGAGAACAATTCCTGTTCCACATTTAGCACAGAGCCTGCAATTCTGCCTGTCCTTCACACAGACTTGGCAAAATGATAAAAGCATATAGGACCCCATGTTCTTGTCTAGTTGCTAGAAAGACTCAATCCACAAGTCATTTCATTTTGACTATCTACAGTGCTTTCATTAAAAAAAGCTTCTAAAATGCATATCAGAATACAGCTTTATGGTGAATTTATGTTAGAACAGGTGAGATCAAGAGAAGACATTTACATTTGTAGAAGCTTCTTAATTCTCAAAAAAAAAATCATTCTAGGATCACTAGAGGTTTTGAGGTCATGGCAGAGCAAGAATCCAGAATTTCTGTGTCAGATGAGGAATATAATCAGTGACCTTCCTCCCTCCGTTGCCTGCTTTTAGAAGAGCAAAATGAGCTTTCCAAGCATGCCCTTGGTATGATTAAAAATCAGCACCTGAGCACAGAGGCAAATTTGAGCCTCCATCTAGCATTTCCTGCTCCTGCTGATGATTGTTTTCTTTTGATAAATGGACAGAACATGAAAAAGAGTTAGTTCTCTAGGTTTTCAAATATAGAGCAAGTGGCTTTTGTTACCCTCAAGGTGTCAGCACAGATATGGAACAAAGTCCTTCAGCAGTCCATCAACTAGTTGTGGAAAATATTTATTTATTTATTTTATCTTCTACATATGAAGCAAAACACCAACAGTGACATCCCCCAAAGCAGAACTGGCAAAAAGAGGAAGATTTATTGAGCTTTGTTCTTCATTATTATGCAAGTCAATACCTCATTGCATGCAAAACTTCCAGCAAAGTAACAGGGGGAAAATTGCCTTCTGCACAATGGCACTAAAGTGTTTGTTTGGGATGTAACACTGCTATAGTTGAAATTCCAATTATTATTCAACAAAAGTAGAAATGTTGAAGTGTTGAGCAACTATCACCACATATTAAAGGACTTTTACCATTAATGAGGGTGTGCACATTTACATCAACTGAGTACCCAACTCACATGAAAGTTAGAATCACAATGGAGTTTGTCAGGTTTTTATGTCGACATCTACTACCCCATACAGACAAGTTATAGTGCTGTAAATGGGTTTCAGCTGTAAAAATCATTCCTGCCTAAAGCAAAATTATGCTACAAATGTAACTATTGAAATGCTTCCTTTGGTTACTACTGAGTGCGTATCCTACATATCACAAATCTGTTGCGGTCTTCTATAGAAGCAGCAGCCTTCTTTAGGATGGAAAATCACCAAACAGTCCCACGGACAACTGAGAACAAGAAAATCAAGAGATCAGATTCATATTTTGTGCAGCACATCTATGCCTAGAAGTTTACAGACCTTACCAGCTTTCCTAAGAGAGCTGCAGCCTCACATACACTGAGTTCCAAATCCACCTCCAAAATACAAGATTGGAAAGTTCTGATGACCTAATTAAGTGCAATTCAGTTCATTTTATATGCTAATGGAAAATCTCTGATTAAAAGTATTTAAATGCCTCTGCTGTCCAAAACTTGTTATAAAAAACTTTCTGAACTACCCACATTTTTAGTATTTTTTCTAATAAAATAAATAGGAAAACACAGTAATAACCATCCAGAATCTTACACTGGGGGAAGTGATGAGTCTGGAGCTCTTTTCAATTCAGATTAATTATGTTAAAATCCACTCCTGTTTATCTTCCAAAGTGAATCAAAAGAAGTTCCCAAGATCCCTGCAATCTATGATCTGACACATCATGAACCATCTTCAGGGAAAGACCCATATAAGCAAAGGTTGTGCCAATATTTAGGCTGTGTTTGAAAATTGGTCCTTGGCACAGCATTAGACAGATGAAAGGTGTCGGGGAGAAGCTCTAGTCAAAAAGATTGGTATGGTCATGTCATTTGCTTCTTTGTTGGTCTGAACAGACTGTGTCAGTCTATATATGAGAAAACCACCATTCTTTCTGGGATTCCTTTTGCAATACACGTTACCCTGTTTCTTTGAAGTACTGTCACTCACTGCCTGCATAGACTCAAGCTTCTACACAGACAATGACTCTTAAAAACAAATTCTGCATCATCCATAGGAAAATGTGGTTTCTAATTCATCAGTCATAATGTTATAGCTCCAATCTTTATGTTAGCCTGGACCCAGAAATATGTGGAGGTCAAGGAAGCACACTGAGGAAAGTAAATGAGCTGAGAGAAGAAAGGAAGGTGATGTTTCTGGAGAAGAGATGCTTTTGCAGTTAGCAGAGGTAGCATTCCTTTCTCTTTTGGAAAGTTTCTTATTATTTTCTGTTAGGGGGTTTAAAATCTGGAAAGCCTCTTCATTTTTCACCATTAGCAGCTCCAAAGTGCAGGAATGTTTTTTTCATTCATGTGTAATGCACTAGGAGGGAGTGCAAAGTTTCCATCCTGGTCAGGACTTCACAATAGTTTTCCATGGTTTAACAGGAATTGTTTTTCAGAGGGAGAAGGAGGAGAGTTGTTTGCCTTCAGCTTGAAATACAGTATTGTACTTTACAGGAAAGAGGTCTGGAAAGATTGTTCAGGAAGTGCAAAAATAATACCTGCTCCCTCAAGAAACCTCCTCCAGTGGACCATTAGCAGCTGAGTTCCCTATATTGTGCTAGTTACGTACAGAGCTCATTGTCTGCTGATTAGCCAACAAGGCCAACCACATTTTGGGATCTGTGTCTTATGAAATCAGTCTCTCCAAGTAAATCACACTGGCAGATGAGATAAGCTAAGGAAGATCTAACAAGCCAGTCCCAGAATTTCTTTCTGAAACCTGCTTTCTGCTTTTATCAAGCAGAGTCATGGTATTTTGAACTTCTGGATCAAGGTTCAGGCCTCATTCAATTCCTCTGGCTGAAGAGAATACCAACAGTGGCTATTCTTTTCTCCAGATGGATAGATTAGGAGCTATTTTCAGATCCAGCTTTTATCCTTTTTTTTAATACTTTTATATATATATATACATATATATATATATATATATATCAGTGTTCATTTATAACTTGAAATCACCCGTGCCCAAAAATGATATGGAGGAGGTATTAAAAATAAATAAATAATAAATAAATAGTTGTGTGCGAATGAGGGGAGTAAGTAATAACTTTTGAACACTTGGTCTATTGAACTAAGGAAAAAGACATCAAAAGAAAGGCGTTCTGAACTATTTCTGCATGTCCTATCTTCAATGATAATATCTGCTTCCGTAATTCACAGAAAGTATTCAAACTCTGCTTTGTTTAATGGACGCGGTATGGTATGTAGGTCAGCCTCTCCACTGATTCTTTCTCTGTGACTTTCTCAGAAGATGTCTAAGGGTTTTTTCTTCCTTTCGCTTTACACCTAAGAGCATGATGTTATACAGATCCATATTCTGAAAGATGCAGTGATTCACAAATAAATGAACAAAAATGAGAGTAAAAAATTTGCTCTCTGAGACTCAAATACAAAAGCAAGAGAAAAAGCTGTCTTGTCTTTGTTTTTAGCAGTATACTGACTACCATAATAAAAAGAAAAGGAGGATAAAGAGATTTTTATGGGATTTAAGGAAAATTAATTGTATCAATTTAGCAATGCTGAATACCTAATAATGGTGAGCAGCTGAGAGTGACTCAGCATTGCATCAAATATGCCCATTCTCTCAGGAAGTGTTTCAATTCAACACGAGAACCAGACTGTAACTTTTTGTGATTGACAATGACTAAGATGCTAGGGGATTGAGTCATTCTTCTTGTTTTTCTCAAAGTGATAGCAGAAGAAATAACTCAAGGAAATAACATAATCAGATTCTTAAACTGCAGCCAATCATTTTAAAGACTTCAGGTGGTTTTCTAAGATCCTATGCCCTTTTTGCTGTCCCTTTTTATGTCCAGAAGGCAATTAGCTGTCACTGGCACCCATCTCCGGAGCTCGTTCCACAGACCTGCAAGCTGTTGCTGGCTCCAGTGCCATTAGGAAAAGCTATGCCTGGCTCCTCATTTCTGTGCAAAGGTGCCACAATTCCTTGAACACTATTCATTCCACAGAGTTTGTGTTTGTCCTGATAGCCAATGTCACTTTTTGTCATGGTGTAACACCAATCGACAGTGAGAACCATGCAGTTGCTCACTCCCTCCCCCCTGTTCGGATGGGAGACAGAATCAGAAGAGGAAAAGTGAGAAAAAAATTCATGGATTGATATAAATACAGCTTAATAAATACAGCAAAATCTGCATACACAAGCAAAGTAAAACAAGGAATTCATTCACTGCTTCCCACCAGCAGGCAGGTGTTCAGCCATCCCCAGAAAAGCAGGGCTCTGTCATGCATAATGGTTACTTGGGAAGACAAATACCATAACTGTGAATGGCCTCCCCTTCCTTCTCCTTCCCCTTGCTTTATATACTGAGCATGACATCATATGACCTGGAATATTTCCTTGATCAGGTGGTGTCAGCTCTCCCGGCTCTGTCCCCTTCCCAGTTTCTTGTGCCCTCTCGACCTGTTTGTTGGCAGGGTGGTGTGAGGAGCAGAAAAGACTTTAACAGCCTAGCAACAACCCAAACCACCAGTGCACTATCACACTATTCCCATCCCAAATCCAAAACACAGCACTATACCACTTGCTAGCAAAAAAGGTAACTTCTTCACAGCTGAAACCCTGACAATTTTACAAAAAAGGGACTTAATTTTTTGGCCTGCTTTGAAGACTCTGCCATAGCCAGCTGCTGCATCCTCTTATTTACCAGGAATTGTACTTGCCTATCAGTGAAAGTCTCAACAAAAGGAATGAAAAAGCAACAATATCCTGGCTAGGAAAAAAAAAAAAAAAGGCAGAAAATAATACTACAAGACAGGAACAACTTCTGCTAACTCAGTGAGTCAAACCTGCCCAGTGAGAGACAATTGTCTTGGGATGTCTGGTAGGACATTTCTAAGAAAGTCAGCAATAAAATTTAAAAAGGCACAGTTAGCTGAGTGAATATTCAAATGTGCATGGTTGAGGTTCTGCAACCATTTCCAAATATCATTTAATTCATATTTCTGCAAAGATCACAATGAGAGGCAGAATACACCAGTCACTGCAATTTAGTTGAATCAAGGGAACTCTTGTTTGTAAAGTCTATCTTACTATTAAACATGAAGACATTTATTCTATTTTCCCAAGAGAGCATCAAGCACTCATCAAAGTAAATTTAAGTAAAGTAATACATACGCATGTGCATACGTACACAATTACTAGATCCAGTGCAGTCTTATAGCCATATATGACACCACATTGTGAAGAAAATCCAAGCAGTTCACCTCCTGTAAAGACACTTGAGTACCCATAAACAGAAACAATCTGATTTAAAGTGACAACGCAAGTACCAATGCCAGCATATTCAGTCAGGTTATAATTTAGATGACAGTAAATCAACATAAAAACACCCCAAACTTAAAATTATTAACACTTATTTGTGTGGCCTGCATTGACCATTGCAACTCCTTACAATCCAGACAGCTTTAAAAATCATGTATCACTCCTTTAACCCCTAGGCACCCACATGTTTGGCTGTTTCTATGGTATTCCTAAGTGATGTATATGCTCCTACCTTAATTTCAGACTCAAAGTCACTGTTCAAGTATGCATCTGTATTATCAGTGGTCACAGGTCTCCTGTTTGCAGAGCCAGGCCTATCCTCTAGAGAGATAAAGACTGCAGTGAGTTGAGGCTCAGGTGGCAAAGCAGCAATTACTTCTTTGCTGCAAACTGCTCCATCACAATCAATGCAACAAAACCTAGGATACATAGAACTTAACAGGATATTTCTAGATTTTCTTTCATGTCTCTCCAACCACTGAGTTATCTTTTTATTGGCCTTTCTCATTTCTAGGCAACTTGCTTGCTAGTTTTCAATGTGCTACAAAGAGCAGGCTCTGTTTTTCTGAATTCAAGGTTTTGGATTCATAACAACTATGCTAGACATGTAAAACAACGGTAAAAGAAGTATTCTAGGATTCTTTTCCCCTCTGTTTTTCTCTGGCTGCTTAGCCACATCTGTTCTTTGTCCTGGATGTTCACATCATTATTGTCTTTTCAGCATCAATACACAGTCTTTCTCTCAGAGGCACACTGACTGAACTTCATCTGTTCTCCCATATTCTGAACTCCTAGGACTGCCAGAGCACCTAGCTTCAGAGATCTAGTTAGAGGGAAACATAGGTTCCTCTAGTTCTAAAATAATCCAGTGAAGAAAAAAAAAAAAAAAGAAAAAGAAAAGGATGGCTGAAGGCCAACAAGGACTATGTAATTTATCTCTAACTGTCAGGGGTTTTTTATGCATGTGTGGCTGCTCTATCTCATACTTGGAGAACTTGTCACATGCTGTCAGCACCGGCTGATCTCCAGTTGGTGTTTCCGAGAGCAGTCCTTTCAAGTCATTCCCGATGAACTCAGAGACAGAGACGTTTTCCCTAATGGAGTTGCATTCTCCTTTGTCATATGTTCCTTTCTGGAGAGGTAAAACAAGTCAAAATTGGTGTCCCATACTTCACACCTGCAGCCATGCTGAACTGAAAAGGTCTCTTAAAACACAAGGAGTTGTAATAATGAAGATGCTCCACTAGTGCTGCCTGTAAGCTCATTGGCAAAGAATTCTGATCCTCTCCTATGACGAACTGTTAGTCAGATCACTGATAATCATTCGTGAGCCGCACTGAAGCTTATGAGTCATATCTCTGTCAGCAGAGCTACTCTCGTAACTGAGATCAGTGTCTATTCCTGATGCTGCCACAAGCCACGCACCACAGTTGATTTTCACAGCTCTCACCTGCATACATTGCTTTTCATGCTAAGCATGTCCATTTCAGTGTTCCACAGGTGCAGCTCCAAGTTTATGAGCATAGAAGGGCATAGTTTTATACATGTGCCTGTTTATAGCAAGTAAACACAGGCAATAGGCTCTGTAGCCAGATCTCCAGTTCTTGGTTTCATCCAAATTTGCCATCTTCAAAATCCTTGATCTTTGCCAACCAATCTCTTCAGTTTTTCAGAGTTCCACAAGCAGGTGGGATGAATTCAACCCATGAGTCATTCCAAAGCCTTTGTGTGAATAAACCCCAAGTTTAATGTAAGCTTGATTTCCCATGTCATTTTATGTTGATCAGAGGTTACTGATTGACAATTTTTGGTGCTTTTTGCCCCTCAGCACTACTTTTTGCTATAAATTACATTTATTCCAGGTCCTGAAGTGAACTGCTTTGTGATTTTTCAGCCCTCAGCATCTTTAGAGTTTGAGAAGTGGTCTCTCTGGAGCTCTTCACAAAATTCCAACAGATGTCGAATCATGAAATCAATGAATTGTCAGAGTTGGAAGGGACCTCTAGAGGTCATTTAGTCCAACTCCCCTGCTAAAGCAGGATTGCCTACAGCACATTGCTCAGGACTGCATCCAGGCAGGTCTTGCAGGTCTCCAGTGAAGGGGACTCCACAACCTCCCTGGGCAGCCTGTTCTAGTGCTCTGTCACCCTCACAAGAAAGGAGTTTTTCCTCATATTTGAATGGAACGTCCTATGTTCCAGCTTGTACCCATTGCTCCTCTTCCTGGGGGGTACCTTGAAGGTGTCTTCCTTGCATGAAAAACTTCCCATTTCCCTGTTGTTGGGTCTGCAAATGGTCTACTCTTTGTAAGGACCATTTACTCACTTTCAATCATGAACTGTGTAACACTAGCATGAAGCTATTAGCTACTTCTTTAATAACTCTTTCTTGAAATGTTACATGTCACAGTCATTCCCAGACTGGACAGTAATAGCTGATATATTTTAAGGAACACCAAATTTCTATTTGTTTCCCCCTTTTAACCCTGCATAAAAGCTCATCTGATCCAGTCTGGTATTTTCCTTCATGTGTGGGTTTTGAATCTCCTACATTTAAACTGCTTACCAGTTCACTCTTGTTTTCCTACAGTCACCTCTCTAAAATTTATTGTTTCTATATTCAGTGCATCAGGGCTTTTAAAAATTAAGACATATTTGGGCCTATCAATAAACTGTCTATCAAAAGTTATCTAGTGTCTTGTAACAGGATGCACTATCCTGTTATGATCCCGGTAAGAAAGGCATACAGCCTCTGTAAAGTATTTAAAATGTTGCTTAGTAGAGCTAGCACTAGAAAGAGAGAACAGCATAGACAATCTTACATTCATGTAGCATCAAATGGGCTCCAATCCACATGCAGAAATGCTGGTCCAAACCCATCCATAGAATAGATTCCACCATTTTGGTCATTTGAGTTATTACAGACTTTTCTTACAAGAACAAACCTTTATTTATCACTTCTACAGTCAAACAGAAAGGATGCTCCCATGAGAACTTCTCTCTGCACTGCTGGATAAAGAGGAGGCCATGCAGGAGGTGTAACCACCAGGACCAAGGGGGAGCTGCCTGCAGGCTCTTCCATTGCAGTGAGCTGGTGGGGTCTGTCCTGCAGCCAAAGAGTTTATGCAGCAGGACACAGGCAACTCAGTGCAGCACAGCCCAGGTCTGTGCCCACTCAGAGTAGATGTTATGTGGATTACTCACTCCTCAGTGTACAGCTGTCTCACAGTCAGGGTCACTACAGCTAGACCTACCTCTTGCCTCTCCTTTCACATGGGGATTTTGAAAGTGCAAGTTTCTTTTCAGAGTAAACCACACAACTGGTTGTATAACTATGCATGGGAAGAAAATGGTACTCTAGAAATACACAGATTAAAAGGCATCTAAAAAGATTTTTAGGTGATGGTGCTGCTTTATTCCCATGTGCTCATTTGCAAATAGTTGGAGTTTCCATAGGCCCCAGTTTCCCCTCTTTGGCTGCTAAATTTGTTTTCAGG
Source organism: Nycticryphes semicollaris (assembly GCA_013400055.1). Taxonomy (NCBI): domain Eukaryota; kingdom Metazoa; phylum Chordata; class Aves; order Charadriiformes; family Rostratulidae; genus Nycticryphes; species Nycticryphes semicollaris. The sequence continues at coordinate 43,766 of VXBJ01002995.1, forward strand.
GAAAAAACATAGTGATTTCACATCCTCAAACTGTGGAATATTGGCTAAGAAAAAAAAATAAAAATCAAATAACGTATTAAGACTATGGAAATAACGACTTCCTAAATCAGAAAGAACTTAGCTTTCTTCTCCCTGCATCAAAGACAACATGTAATGAAGGATTTAACAATTAGATAATTATACAATTTGTAATATCTCATTTCACAAGGGTATCACTTCTTCATAGACTCCAAATTAATTACAATGCGTAACTAATTTGCTGGGGAAATAAAGAAGATTGCTGGTGGTGGTGGTTACAAGCACAAGTAAATGCATTCTCGTGGATGGTCCTGACTCCAAAGATGAGGCTGCAAAGGTCAGACGAAGGGTTTGCGTAATGTTTGGACTAGAGTGAATTGGTAGAGGTTGAGGCTAGCCAGTTGGGTAAGAAACTCAGAAAGTACGTGGTCAGTGCTGGCCACACGGACGGAGTTGATCGGGAAAAAAGAAGCACGTTTTAGAAACAAATTGTGCCATTGGAGAAATGACACAATACTCATACGCAGTGGGAAACCACGCGTATGCATACAAGTGAGAAAATGTTCTGGAAAAGGTTTAATTTGAGCCAGGGTCAGCTGCAGAAGAAATGCCATGGGTAGTGCAGGAGTGAATTCAGTGCCAAAGAGCATCTGCAACGTGTTGTCACGAACAAGAGCACCAACAGGAAATGGCACGCACAGAGCACTTGCAGAAAAGTACTGAAATGGCTCACACAGCCCTTTCCATACTTACTGATGATTGTGCAACATCATGGACTGTTATCTGCCCGCTCTGTGATAAAAAAACAGAATGCATTCACATTCCAAGTAGCACTGAATGAGAGAGAAGGCAGTTAAACAAAAGCCCGTTCTCTGTTCCCTGACGGATGAGTCAGTGCAGGTGATGCTGGCAACCTAAAGAAAATACATGACTGTGTGACAACCCTGTGGCCCTTGGAGAAGCACTGCAAGGAATTCAGTCAAGCAGTGCAAGAAGCATTCACCACAAGCTGACAGAAAGACATTCACAGGAACAAAATAAGAAATGATGCCAAGGGCCTTCCCAGAGGCAATGCAACTGCCAAAAATGGTGAGAAGAATGAGAAACAACTAAAACATAGTAATGCCTTTTTGATCAGAGATATGAGTAATTCACCCTTCTGTCCTCCCTCCCTATCTTTTTCAGAGAATGTTCCCAGCTACAGCACATCACGCTTTCCTTCTTCACCCATAGCCCTTTTTTTTTCTCATACTGACCTCACATCTTTCTTTTTCTCTGGCAGAGATATTTTTTGTCCTGCACTCAGTTAATGTACACAAATGAAGCCCTAATGTACATAGTTTGGAGGCTGTTATAACGGAAGACTTACTGATGCCTCTCCCTAGGCACACCCCCACAGAAAGCAGGTGGATTTAGTCTGGCTCAAATTCGTTTTTCATCAGCCCATGACCAAAGCACAGAACTAAATAATTTTTTGGACTTAAAAGCAATTTTATTTTCCAATCCTTCTCAAACTCAAAGTAAATAAAATAATAATAATAATAAAAAAAAAACACTAAACCAGAACCATTCTTGTTCAAACTTTCCAAATAAAATCACATTTGGACAGAAACCACATCTGGAACGGAGAAAAGTTTCTGAATGTTATTAGCCATTAAAAGCAGGATATTAGAATATAAACATGAGGTAACCTCAGCACTGTGTCCATAATAAACTTTTCTGGCACCCAGAACAAGATGGCATCAACCTTTCACATCTATAACTGCATGTGCACTTATACTTGAATTTCTGTCTCTCATCCCACTCTGTTCAGAGTCTTGATTGCTCAACTGGAATCCATCAGTTGCTGTGTATGTAATATATGGATAGGCAAGTACCATGGCAGTGTGTCCATCCGACACACACAGTGTGACATATCCCACGTAACTGCCTGTATTAATCCGCAGCTAACAGTCTGCCCCAAGATGGGGTGGGCGCAGTGAGACAGTCATGACGGGGAAGTTGGAGGAGCATCTGGCAAAATGCCTTTGCTCCCACATCCTGGCAGCAGCCTCTTCTTCCTCCCCTCCTCTCCCCACTTCCCGCAGGCCTAGGAATAAGGAGTATCTTCCTGCGGTATGAGGACAGCTGGCAAGGCAAAGCCAACTGCAGAGAAGGAAAGAGGCTGGCAGTATATAACTCTGTGTGTGCATCTTAGTGATTATTTTTTTTACTGCTGGCAGGCAGCAAACCACAGAGATCAGAGGGCACTGCAAGATTTATCTTGCCTTTTTGCCATTTTGTGCTACCCTTTCCCCTCTTGTCCCTGCAAACCATGAATTCTTCAGCCAAAACTGAATTGCAGCCTCCTCTGCAGTGAAACATGGATGCTGGATAACAGTGTACGGCAACTACTGAAAAAAATTTAAAAGGGAGGAGGAAAAGGACACAATGGCAATCTCTGCAACAGGGCTGGTTCTGGTAAGCTGAGAGTACTTTCTCATGCCTATATGTTTTTCATTAGCAATGATATCATTAGAGTTGTATTCATTTTTTGGACTTGTAAGGAGGGAGGTCTCAGAGGAACTTCTCCAATTCATTTTTGCTCTTCTGCCTTCTCAAAAGAAATGAAACTTTCGCATGGTTACCACCTTCTTTTTCATCCATACCAAATGAATCAGTAAAACATTAAATTCAGTAAAAAACACCTTTAAAAGGCCTGCTGAAGAGCATGTTCAGCACTTGTGTGTTTTGGCTCCCAGGATAGTTTTACCCTGACTCACTCATGTTCTGAGAACAAACCGGGGAGTTAAATTTATTATGCAATTCCTTTCTTCTTATACGAGTAATTCTTAAAGGTTTTAATAACAAGCAGTTATGGATCATTTCCCCTGAATAACTTGTTTTCTTTATCCTTGATAAACCTTTTTTTTTTTTTTTTTTTTTTTTACTGCACCAGCTGATTATGCCTCCTGTTCTAATGAGTCACAGCAAAGCCCCGTCAGCCCAGCCACAGACTGGTACCCCATGTGGTGTCATGCAGGAGAGCTGAAGAAACCCAGTTAATGTCTGGCGGTCCAATAGGTCTCCACGAAAAATGTGTTAACCTGTTGTTCCCAGCACCTTGAGGGGAACGGCTTGTGTAGAGTTGGGAGGGAAGAGTAGACAGGGAAAATCAAAAAGTCCTTCTGAAAAAATAAGACCTGGTCTTATTTCCAATATTCTTATACATAAAGACAGTTTTAAATGTCCCTATCAACAAAATATAACTAAAGTACAACAGAAGCTTCAGACTTCCACTGTCAATGACAGACACAGCAGGTCTTGCTATTCAATTTTTCTGAATATACAGCTTCCTTTCACATGGTATGTGAAGCAGAAATTTAAATGAAGGAAAATCTATTAAAGAAAGATCCCATATGCTGAAGAGATCTAGTTACCCTAATGTCAATTGGCTTTCTTGCCATCTGATGCCCTAAATTCCAATTTATTCAATATATGTCTTGCACAGATTATAAAGCTCTGTCACAAAGTTTGCCTTCTGCAAGTCACAATCATTCGACAAGAGAGTGGTTTATTTGCAAGATAATTGAGGTTTTGAAGAAAAGAGACATAACAGACTCATGTACTTTCTCTGCATCATCACTGATCAGGCTTAGGATGCCCATCCTCCCAGTGTATTGTTTTAGTGATTATTTTTTTTTTTTGGTCATTTTATTGCTGATGTCAGTAAAGTATTAAAAGAGAGAATCTTATCAGAAAACATATTTTAAAACAATTTTCTGCTGCTTTTGAGGAGGAGGTGGCTAGCATTTTACACACAGTTCTAAGTATAGGAAGAGGCAGTGTCAAGAATTTCTGGCTGCACTTTATTTGACTTTCGTCCACAGATAAGGAGACTCTTAATTTTTAGTAGGCCCGGATGGAGCAGCTGATGGGGCTTAGAGAGCTGCAGATAAAGGGAGGATTGCTAGTGGATGAAACAAGGAGTCAAGGTGAAACTGAATCTCTTTCTCCTTGCCATCCCAGGCATTTGTGATCCTGCTGGCTGCAGCTCTTGATATGAAATTTTAGAGAACACCTTGTCTGCCTTTTTTCCCTCCCCTCCCTGCCTCTTTAATAAAAGTCTTGCTGAAAGCTGTAAGAGACAAAGAGAGGCTCCATTTCAGGGATGGGGGTGGAATCTCCAGGGTTTGGGGTTTTTTTTTGCATGTGAGCATGACAGATGGAAAATGTTTCCGAGGGAAGTCTGCACAAGTGGCAGCCAAGAACTCCATGTGTAAATGCACTTGGCAAACACAAGAGAAAAAAACACCTCAGCCTCCTGCTTAAGAACTCCCTTATTCCATACCTCTCCAAGCACATGACATGTCTCTTTATTTTGACAATGTCTCATGACAAGCCTGGGTCTCACAATTCGGTCAGGACAGGGTACACCTGAGCCCCAGGTCCCTAGACTCACTGCAGACTGCACCTGACTGCCAGATCTGACTCCACACTTTCACCATCTCAGGACGCACACTGAAATATAAGGAAGTTGAATTTCTTATTTCATTATCTGGTACTTAAAATGCGGTAGCAGGATCAGGACCTGGATACATACCCTGTTATTTTCCAAACAGTCTGAAACGTTAGCTCCAGTGCCTCAGGTTTCCTTTTTAATCAAAATTTAACCAAAGACACGGCCATCCCGATGACTCCTTAATAAGCTGAAAATTGTGTTCACCACTGGTCAGTCAAACTTTAGCCAGGATAAATAAGTGTTGTTTTGTTTATCGCCACCTTATCATGTAGTGTCACAAAGCAAATGGACCATATTATCGTACTTTCACATGAGAATCTGATGTCTGCATTGATAAAGCATGAGGCTATTCTTTCTCCAGGATATCAGTCACAGAGTAATCAAGGGGTTTCTTCTCATCTCGTAGTTGCCATTACAATGGTCAAGCCATCTTCTTCACTCTTTATTTGCTTTCTTCCTTCTCCCTGTTGTTAGTCCATGAAAGGGACCCTCTCTTCTTCTTTCCTGACCCAGTTATGAAGATATAAAAATGGCAGGTACATTTCATCTCCAGTTTCCCATTTTTTTGTGTCTGGCTTCGGAGTTGGAGGTTTCATGTCTTCTGCCCCTTTTTCCTCCAATTTTATTGAAGGAAAAAAAAAATCCATCTCAAATTCACACTTTGACAGGCAGTGTGGATGTAGTTTACGGGCAGTCAAGGGTAAAGGCAAAAGCAGCCCATTCTGGTTATCACAGAAAAAATCAAGAATAATTCCAAATGCTTGGTTTGTCACTGTACACTAAGGCAATTCTTTCATCTGACTGTAAGCAGCAGGTCAGAAATCCAGTTTTAATTAGACGGACTTACTGTTCTTCACAAAACTATCCTTTAGTGGTTATCTGTGGGATAGATGCATGAAAGCAGTTTTAGCTATGCCTCATCCACATTTGTTCTGTCGTGACTCTTCCACTCAAAATAATTAATTGTATTGGCACCTAGCAAATCCAAGAGAGGATACGCTGAAGAAGTTGGATGGAGCATGAGAAATTATTATCCCACATCCAATTTCCCATAATAACTCCAAGGGCAGGCCAAGGAATAACATCCAAAAAACTACCATAACTTACAGAAAGTGCAAGATATTTTGATAAAAGATGGCCTATTGGGTAATAAAATAGATCAAGAATATTTCTATAGAAAAATACTTCCTATGTAACATTTCTTCAAGAGAAAATAATCTACTTAAACTTTCAATATATTGTTTCAAAACCAGGTTTGTTTCCTCGCATTGGTAAGAAACCTTAATGGTAGGACATTTATTTTCAGCAGTTAAGTTATATTATACAGAAATCTAAACAAGGCCATTCTGGATAAAATCAAAGATATGTATAGCCTCACATCTTGTTCTGACAGTGGACAACAACAGATACTGAGGGAAGAATTTAAGAACAGAGGGTACATTCAGGTCTATACCTTAAGGATATTTTCCCAATTTTTACCAGTTCGTAACTCAAGGATTTCCCAAACCAAAAGTTGTGTCTTTGTGTTTTTATCCCATGAATGCATCCAGTTGCTTCTGAAATCCAGCAGTTATTTTCTGAACCCAAAATTTTATCAAAGCTGACCCAGAGGGAGTATCAAAACCCCGTTCATATACACACAACCAAAAAGTATTAAAGAAAGTAAAACATACAATCTTCTTCTACAAAATATATGCATAAACTGAAATTAAAATGCAAAAATGAATATCAGAGATGCTGGAAGAGAAAATTATACAGGACAGCCAATTCTAATTATCAGTATAATGGTTTCTTATCCAACCTTGGATACTACTAGCAGACCATATTCTCCAAAAGGGAGACTCTTTCGTAATGTGCAATCACACAAGAGATGTGTTTTTAATTACCAGGAGACAAAAGGACCTCAGTTTTACATCTTGCCTGAAAAACAGCACACATAATTATGCTGAGATAATTATTCATTATGGACTCAGCAATCTGACACCTACTGATTCACCCACATCATTTTATTGTAGTGCCCACATTTTCCTATGAGATGCCAATCTACAGGCTTGATTTCAACTTCATTAAGGCAATGGAAATGTTTAAGATAACTTTTAAGGGGGATACAGCAGGACTTGCATTTTAATCAAGATCAGGGTTTAGTCAGAATGATCCCAAAATAAGTAAGGGTGGGAATTAAGCAGTGCCTCACTAGAAATACCCATGTCCACATCCTTATTCCATTGTACATGGTAATAACAACATTCAAGGTGCAAGAAGAATCACAGGGTGTTCATGGTGCTTCTGAAACTTGACTTGATTCTGTGTAACTGATTTGCCTGTCTGCATCCTCTGTCCTGTTTATTTTGAAAGATGTGTCAAGACCAAAGCCCCAGGGGATATGGCTGCAGATCTGGCAGTGATCCCTGGAATGGCCACTGGTGCACAAGGGAAGGAAAACAGTGACTGGCCAGGAAATTAGAGTTGTTTTTATTAGCACTTTATTCACCCCGATCCACCAAGCAGTTCTTCTCGTATGGATTTAATTACAAACTCAAAAGCAATTGGGGGAAAGCATTAGGCTTTGTTTCTTCAACTTATATCTGGGAAACAACCAAACACCTCAGGAAAGTTATTTATTATTGATACTAAGTGTTAGCAGAGTTTTGCTCACATCACCAAAACAACAGATATGTGTAATTTTTACGTGAACAGTCTATAAGCCCATTAGTACACAAGGTTACAATTTCCCTCCTGCAAGCATATTTGGAATTTACCCTCAGCAAATGAAATGTCCATGGAAAACTTATCCTGAAATTTAGTAAGCAAATGGATTGCCAGTCCCATTTTAAATTGGAATATGTACGACTGAGTTTTATTTGTTTGTACAATTCAGCCAGTTCTCCAGGCTCCTTCTCAGCAGAAGGAACAGGGAGCAGCAAAACATGGTGTGGTTTTATTTATCCCAGGATGGAGATGTACACTAAAAGCCATTAGGCCTGGACAACTATACATGTATTATCTCCAACACTGATCAATGTATCTATTGTATAAGCTTCCTGTAAGTGCCTGCATATTTCACATGCACTCCTGTGTATATAAAAAAAATTTGTTATTATTAACTTGGATTCTGTTTTAAGTAGCTTTTATACAAAACAAACTTTTCTAGTTCATACAGATTTCATTAGGCTTCTTTTGCAAATACAGTAGTAGACAATACATATTTTTAAAAGCCAGGAATGTTTTTCCTTCCCAGATCTCTGAAAGAAAACCATGTTTTGCTGACCTTGGAGAATATAACATTCAAGAAAATCTTCGTGTCTCTGTTGAAGAGAAAGAAAAAGCCAAGATAACCCTGGAATTTAACCATATTACCAGATAAAGGATGCAATGACTCACAGACCAATAGTAGGAAAGCACAAACATCCCTGTATAGATATGAGTGAGCGCAAAACTTAATTTATTGTATCTTAGCTACTTCATTCCCAAAATACATTTCCCTTTCTCTGAGATAAGAAGAATTGTGTTTTCCTCTCTTATTCTCTAATGGTAATGTTTGTCAATATACTGTGCCCTTGTGATTATTCATTATAAGAAGACAAAAAATTGGCATGCGATTTAACCAGAAAATATAGCTCAGTGCAATGTTTTAGAGATTAATTTAATATGGAATACAGACACTCTGCAAAGCAAATGCCCATTTGTTTCTGTCATTATGATTGCAAATTAAGTTTCACAGTACAACTTAATTAGCAGTTATTCACACACAACATATTTAGGCATAAGTTAAGGTCCAGGTTGCAGTAGCCCCCAGGTGTCACTATCAAGTTTGATGAGCCCACATGCCCTGGCATGGCTGTGGTCATGCAGCTACTCAGCCCATTTCAGGCTCAGGCCCAACCACACACTTTGCTTCACAGAAAAAATTAAAACATGTCATATAAAGTAGATTTCATGATTGGCAGGTGAATTCTGAGAACTGAAACTAGTAACTCTGTCTGACTCTCAGAATAAGATCGAGCTGGAGATATGGATGGCTTAGCTAAACACCTGTTTCCAATTAGGTTCATTCTTCTAATTTGGTCTATGAAATACAGAAATAATATTGCATGCCTGCACAGAAGAAAGTGACATATAGATTTAAAACTCATTAATACTAATTATCAAGTAAGATTCTTAACAAAGTCACTTCCTTAGCAATTCATACTTGAAAACATGTCTTGCCTTTATAGAAACTTGAAAAGGACACTTAGTAAGGATTTCTTCTTTGCTTTTGGTCTCTCTGCATATTTTATCTGTGTTCCCAGGTAGGTAATTTACAAATGCTTATGAAACCTATATCCATTGGTTAAAACTTTGGGAACTTACTTTGAATCTAAACTTTTTTACTGACACATTATGATCAGAGTCAGGGTGTTATTAAAAACTAACTCTGCAAAAGCAGACTCACTTTAGCAATGTCTTGTTAGGAGATTTGAAACTAAAAATTCCCTACCATCTACTATAAATACCTAGTTAAAAAAATTAAGTAATAAACCAATAATTTTAAGGTAGTTGCCTTTATTATTCCCTAAACAGGAATCAGTCATAGGATTCATTCCACTGATTTTACATATCTATCTTGTAGAGACGTATGTCTGAACAAGTGTTCCTGGTCTCCCTTCAAATATATAAAGGCACTTTTAGAGTTGTTCAGGCCATATTGTCTAAAATAAATCTTAAGAATTGTGCTCTAGAAATGCCTGTTTGTCCCAATGAAAATATAGAAAGCTGAAAGGAATCATCTTACCTGTAGACATTGCACCATAGACCTCTAAATTAAATGACAAAACCACAAATCTCTTCATACAGCGTGCAGCGAACCAGAGAAAGCTGTGTACTTGTGCCCATTATTTTAATTGTGACCTAATGTCTCTGGGACAACAGCAAGGTCACCATTCTGTATGTTCCTGACTTCTCACAAAGCAAGCCCATCATTTAAGGCCCCAGTCAGAGGGGTGGGAGGCAATGTCACCATTGCTCTGCCAGCCTGGCTTAATGGCAGTAGCTGGGAGAGGCTGTTGCTACAAGCAGTCCCTGCGTGGTATTTTTTAAAAGGCAGCAGCCATTTGAAAGCTTGGTAAAAAGAAAGGCAGAAATGGATGTGTGTTTCAGTTAGACGGTCTGCTTGGTGATTTATATTTTTTACTTTTGGGCCTATTTCTGCACATGGCAATGAGGAATTTCACTGAGTACCATTTAGTGCAGCACTGGAGAGCCAGAGCTCCACCTTTCTGTCTTACTCTGCTCTGAATGAGACACTCACGAATTGTGAACCGTGTAGAAGTGCCACACATCTTCCTCTCAAGATAACTTCTGTCTAGAGGAGGCACTATGAGGAGGATCTTTATGGCCACCACACCATGGGTGTGAGAAGGGACTGTATTAGGAAAAAGAAGCAAAACTCCTGTAATCCCCATATAATGAACAGGCAACCATAGAACTGGCTGTTCTCACCTGCACTAAGATGGGAGCAGAGGACCAAGAAACTGAGATGAGGGTTATCAAAGTCTCCTGTTTAGTAAACTGAAAACAAACTCAAGGCAGCAAAGAATCCAACTCAAAATGTATGTTTGCATTTAATGCTAATGAAAACAAGAACGTGTTTTTAACATTGTCATTGCACATCAGACACTTTACAAGGCTCTGAGTTAACTGTGGTGACCTTTCTTGCCTACAGTAGTAGTTAAATATCCATAATTACTCTTTAACCAACTATTTGGTCTTTCAAGGACTTGTTAACATAAATAAAAAATTTGAGCTTCTTTGTTAACCTTATTCCAGTTATTGGGGTTGCCTGCGTTGTAGGCTGCCAGCTTTTATTCAAGCTGATGTTTTTAACAGCACTCAACTACCTAACATATCACCAAGAGAAGCACTAAAAAAAAATCACACCATTTTGGAAAGTATTTACCCTGAATTTAGATTCAGGCTTTGCAAAACCTTCAGTCTTCAAATAATCAGAGAGAAGGAAATAAGATTCAACCATACGGAAAAAAAAATCAACCAAACCTATTAATTCACACTTTTTTCTGGAAATACCCTCGATGAACACACAAAAGAAAAAAAACCCTCATATCTCCACAGCAAATCAGAAAGAGAAAAAAAAACAAGCCCATGAGCAAACAAGTCAATATATGCAGCCTGTTTTCCTTGCATAGTGTGTTGCACTTTATAACAACAGGGAGATATATTCAATACTCAATAGTCATCTCAAACAGTTATCTTAACCAGCTCCTAAGACATTTGAGATTCACAGTATCTGGCTGCGGCCAGCTTATTTCAAATTAGATTAGTCCAACCTAATGTTCTATTTGTGTTACGTACAGTTATTTGAGGTGGAAGGCTATCAACTCGGGGCAGGCAAGCAAGACTCAGAGCTTCAGTCCTATTGAAGAGTGTGTGTAAGTCATGTCCTTTCCCCTGCGCGTGTCATTCTTGCACCCAGCATATAAATATCACTCTGAGTGACGTTAGCGAATGTGTAAATGTGCAGTAAGTTTGGGGATATTTAAGCAGCCCCATCCTACCATCCCAGGGAAATCTGTGCAACTGTGACTAAATGGGTGTTTATCATTTCCTGAGCTCCATGCTGGCAGCCAGCCAGCAGAGTGTGTACATTGAAATTAGAATAGATTGGGAGGCAGGACTTTGTTCCAAATTGATCTGGATGACGATAGTAATTCTGAAAGCAGCTCTGTTTTTTCAAAGGTTCATTGTGTGTTTCTAAAATGGAGGGGGGAGAAACATTTAGGAAAATAACAGGAAGGAAATCTAAGGCCAGGATATATACTTTTTTTAAATTATTATTTGATTCTCTTACAGCATTGTTCTGTTATCATCAACGTAAGAGCTAGAGCTTGCTAATGTTACATGCAGAAATGCATGGAGCAGGAATGAAGAGAATGCTATTTCTATTCATCTATTTATTATTTAGTCATTTTTCCTACTGCAAGTGCTTGCACTGTGAAAACTAAAAGGTTTTATCAATTGTGTCAATTCCAGCAAGGAAAAAAAATATTAATTACTGTTAATAGAAGTAACCTAGTTTTGTCATGCAGTTGATAGGTCTCTACCTGCCACTTTACTGTGGAGTTTTATTCTACCCTTGCAAATGGTAGGTGAACATACAACACCAGCTTGGCTTAATTTTTTCCTGTAATATTCAATATCTACCTTATATAATAGGATACTTTAGTAAATGTATGTGTTACATTTCATTGTTTGCACTTCTCCATAAAATTATTTGTGAAGTGGTAAATCAAAAACAATAAAGATGTCAAGCATCAGCATTAATTTCATTAGCTTACCAGAAACACTGATATTTTCTTATGCTTCGAACACTTGCCAGAAAGATAGACCGGTCACACAGTTCACCAGACATCAGAATATTCAGGGTGTAATTGCTTAAAAACAAGATCTGATATAATACAAAAAATATAACTCCTGAATTTACATACTTTAAAAAAATTACAGCAGGATCTGACCTTGTGGCATTTTTTCATTCCTCATGACTCAGTATAAATTATGAGATAAAACTAGCTGGAGTAATTCTGTTTTCACCAAGCACCAGAATACTATGTATATGGTCCTCAAAGCTATTCCTAAACTGCTGTCTTTACATTGCCTGGACAATCATTGACCCAGCTCCCTGTTGTAAGAGATATGATAGTAAGAGGATGGCTACAGCTCGGAATGTAGAATACATAGATTTACATCGCTGATTTGACCACCAATAAAAATACAGTTCATGATATATATGAATCACTCCCCAAAGACATCTTGAGAAACTAGATTTCCACCTATGACTACCTGATTTGAACATACACTTGCCAAAAGCAACATATTCAGTTCATTTAGTGACATCGTTGGCTGTCCTCTGATATGACTCATGTTGAGTTATATCTACCTCCTGCAGGGCTGGGTTCTTGTATTAAAGTACGTTAAGTGTTTTTAAAATATAGCCTACAGCCATGAATTCCATGCTATCTGAGAGAAAAAAAGTGGGGAAAGCTCTGTTCTCTTTACACCAATAAAATTCAGTGCCTGAGTAAGCAGCTATTTCCACAACCCTTTAACGTCATCACTGAGCACTGAAAAACTTTTCAATCAAAAGAATCGGGTGCTTCACTTCCTTCTCCTTCAGAGCAGCACAGAGCAGGGCTTTCATATTTACAGCCATGCAAGGCATCTGCTAAACCTTTGGAACAATAACATCAGGACCTAAGCAATTCAAAGGAAACAGCTTCCTCTAAACTGGAATCCTCTTAACATGGGCAGCTGCCTCTCAGTGGAGTACAGCTTCCCGTCCTCCTTGCAGTGCACAAATGCTCACTGCCTTTGATCTGGCTCCCCTTGCAGCTGCTCAGCAGCAGATCTAGGAGCCCCATAAGGATGTGATACAGCTGAGATGTATTAGTGCCTGGCCTGACTTGTCCCAGTTTCCAGAAATGATCTGGCTAGTCTGAAAACAACAGTGCAAGAGAGCACAATATCCCCTTTCTCTGTCCTTTATCTGTCCATGCTAAGCCATAAATCTCAATGGAGCTCTGACTCAGCTGAGATCCTTGGAAAGGGAATTTCTGATGGGTCAGAAAGGAACACAAAATGGTGTTGAGGAAACATCACAGCCTCTCCTGCAAGGAGGAGGGAGGTTACACAAAAAACACTTCAAGAGAGCAGTGTACTAACCAGATGCTTCACACAGATTCCCGCGGAGTCAAGGAAGGCAGAGTCAAACTGCCTGGCATGTGATGTGCTCTAAAGCTTTGCAGTGTTACAGTTGGGAGATTTTAAAATAGAGATTTTCAGGTAGGGAACTAACTACACATTACTGAGTGCCAGATAGGCTGTTACAACACCCACTTCTCACAGATACACAGTTTGCTGCATGCTGCAAATGGAGTTCCTTTCCTTCTCCTGTTCTGTGACCTCAGGCCATATTGGCTTATTGCATAACACCGTGAAAGAGAAGGGGAGGGGGAAAAAGCCTTTAGACAGCAAAATCTTCTCTCATGAGCCAGTGAGCTTTCTTTACAGCCAAATAGCTGAATGGCATCACCACATTTTCAGTAATCCATCCCTTTTTTTCCTAAGTTCGTGTAGGAACCTGATCAATATGAGTGATGCCAAAACACTCATTGCACTCAGGAAGGACCTGGTGGGCACCACATCACATCCCCAATGCTGAATAAGGAGTCACTGATAATGACAGGAGTGTACCTCTCTCCTTTGTTCGTTAACAAGGCAGCAAAGTTAACTTTAGTCTCCAGAAGTTAAAATTTCTGAATCACTGCTGATAAAGGGAATACACAGAAGTAAACGGTATTCTGCTATTCAGCTGAATAGTCATACTGTTAGTACCTTCAGCCTAACAGTCTTCTTTGTTGAACCAGCCTGACTTCCCTGCTCTCATCTCTCAGGTAGAGAACATCAAGCATATTTTTAACTTTCCTGAAAGCAACATTTGCATTCCAGCACTTGTTGCACTTTTAGTAAGCATCCTTAAGACTTTCTCAGTCAATTTTTAGAAGTGGTCCCTGAAGGGAGCATAATTTAGTTGCAGGCGCCAGGAAGAAACCTAGGAGGGCAATACTTCCAAAGTATGTTTTGTTTGTTGTCTGTTGCTGTCTGGTTGCCAAAAGAAACAAAGATTATGTGATGTGAATGTCTGTTGCTTAGTTCTTTCAATACCATCTAAGTCCATTGTTCATTTTCTACCATCTTTAGTGGATGGCAAAATATCCCAGATTTTTTAAATTCTCAGAAAGTAACTGAAGGCTGAGAATCTCAATGACAAAAACACAGAGGAAAAGGTTGAAATGAGAGCTCACGCTTTGTTTGTCATCACAGATACTATCTATGAGTTCAATTTTAACCTACAAATCCATAAGAAACCAGTTTTGAGTAGCATCACTACTCACCAACTTAACTTCATAGGTATAAGAGAAATCTGTATTTTTATGTACAAAATAACATCTGTAGAAAGGGAAGGACTGTCTCACGCAGCTCTGCATAAGCTTTTTGTGTTTGTTTGAATTAACTGAACAGCAGAATACAAACTGTGCTGTGCTATGTAGTTTCCACATGACTTTGGCTTTCATTAAGAAAATTTCAAGCAACTGTAAAATCCCTTTAGCAACATATCAGCTGGGTGATTTCTAATTACCTGTATGTATCTCAAGTTGCTGTTCCAAACTTTCAGCAACAAAATATATAAGCAGTAGAAGAGCTGGAGTAAAATGGAAAAGAAAATAAGGCAACCAATAAAACTTGGCAAACCATCACTAACAAATGATCCCTTAAATGAATATTACCTCTTCTTTCTGTACTCAGACTGCCCATGGACACTGCAGTTTTCATTCAGTATTCACAATTATTTTAATTATCTTGTTTGAATACTCTGTGACATATGGTGGTTTTTTTGTAGGTATTGAATATATTCAAAACTTAAACTGCATTTGTAGTTCTTTTACACAAATGAGCCACATCCTTGGGTAATCCATTCTCCTCTCTTGAGAATGACCTCTGTCAAGCTGAGTACCTGCTGAGTGGATATAAATATTTCTTAGGAAATGTTAAGATTTTTTAGGAATTTTACTAAATCAAATCTCTTTTTAATTTAAAATTTGATGATCAAAAAGTATCTATCAACATTTGCTTGAAAGCAGCTGAGTCTAAGAACTTTCATGGATATTGGTGGAAAGCAAATCCCACACAATGTGCAAGGACAATAAAACAGTGGAAAGCATCACTTTGATAATATATGAATATTTATGGACTTTTTTACAGTAACTATGTCACATGACATGTATAAACAGCTTCTTAAAGCTGTTATTAATCTATAAAGGTTTAATATGGGGAAATATAATTTATTCAATCCTTTGCTCATTTCAGTCAATCCTAGATCCTTTGGATAGTTCCTTTTTTCTAACTCCCTCCATGGTTTGTGCTGCTGTCCTTGCCAATGGCTTCCCTCAAGTAATAACCCAGGTATCCTTTGATGCAAGGTTACACAACAGCAGGAGACATAAAATCTGAAGTGTTATGTCAAGATGTATATTAGATTTTCATTATAAAGTTTCCTTCCTTTGAAGTTCTAAGGAAACTACAATTTCCTTTCTCCTGCTCTAAGATATATATTCACTCACAGTTAAATACATCTTCCATAACAATTCATTTCCCAGGCCTCACCAATACTTAGGTGCAGTTCAAACAGCACCTTTGATCTGCACACAGTTCCTCAAAACATCTTTACGCTTCCATTTGGGAGATGAGGAATCCTACCAAGAAATGGCTCCTTGCATCTAACTAAATGAGACCACAGAACAGTTTAAGCATACCATATTAACATGCGTATGAAAAGACCACATCAGTAATTTATTTGCATGATGTAGAACGCTGTGCTTGGTGAGACCAGTAGAGAAGGCAGTTTTAAAATCATGAATTCACTTCCAATACTATGCATCAAACAAACCTTTGTTTGTCATTCTGTGTCAGATTGTACTCCACAACAGTAGTGACTGCTCTTGGGAGCTAGCCATTTGTCATGGTAAAAAAAAAAAAAAAAAGGAATTTCAAGGCCAACAGGCTGCAGTAGCTCTATATAAAAAGTAGTTGTATTTTTATGCCTTTGCTAAGTTTTGTGGCTAAGTGGCTCACCTCGTAAGCACTATGCTATGTAAGCCGTACACAGAGTGACTATTTATGCAAAGCATCCCACTGACTTCAGTGAGGCTATTCGTGTACTCTCTCAAAAATGCAAGTGTGCTCTTCATACAGCATAGCCCTCGGCATGTGTCTGAGACTGCACAGAGCTCCAAAAGTGATGGCCCTGCAATCTGCTGGCTGGAGCTCGCGGGGGAGACAAGCAGAGAGCAGTAAATTAGAACTGCAACTTAGAGCTGTGCCATCATCACTTACAAGTACTTATAAATTGTTTATCCTCCCCCTTCATGCTGTAGCTATAGGCTTTCATGTTCCTACATCTGCTAAATATGACTGCTCTGCTTACTTACCTATCTCCCAGAAAGGCAGCAAGGCTCACTTACAGCTTGCATCACATGCTAAGGGGCAAAGCAACAGCTTTGTGCTGAGCATTATCATCTGTCTTAATTTTGATTGATTTCCTTTTGCTTGTATTTGATCAGATTACAGAACAAACATGGATTAGAGTCACAGCTAACACAACAAGGCTGAATTTTTCCTCCTTTGTGGATAAGAGTCTAACAGAGACTTATAAGAGAGTTATAAGCCTGTATTAAATGGCTCAGGTTTCATTCCCATACCCACTTTGATACCTCATCACAGTACCCTCCTTTGGCATGCCACAGAAGCAGCTACACACAGAGCATAGGCAAGTGAGAGCAGGGCCTTGTTCCCCAGTCAATCAGTCAGTTTGGTTTTGCACACAAATGTAATGCTGGTCCAGTTTCAGACAATACCACTTTGTCACTGTCATTGCAGCAACACACAGTAACTACTACCCAGGGCCAGTGCAGTGTCCTTGCCTCCACACGGAGGTGTGAGCACAGATCAGTCATGGATCAGGGTAATCCTGCTGCCTGGTTAATGATATTAAAAGGGAAAAAAAGAAAGTAAAACTCATAGTACTTTCGTCAAATGAGCCCACCATGCTTTGCTGTGTGTGTCATTCTTAGCATCCCCATGGCGGTCTGATCACCTAAGATGCAGGAGGGGTTCGCTTGATGAGCTTAGATAAAGGGTTTGTGGTAGAACTAGAGCTACGTACCTTGACTCCCAGCTCTCTGCTTTCACTGCTAGATGATGTTGATGACTCGATTCTTTGAGGTTATGTGAAAGCTTGCTCAGACACATCTGTTTTCAGGCAATATCATGGAGATGCCTCCTTTCTTTAAAATTGACTGTGATTGAAACACTACAATAAACTCCATTTAATATATTGCCCAGCTGACAGATAGCTTCAAATTCAGTCTGTGAAGTCTCATCTTTTCAAGAGTAGAAACTCTTCAGTCTCTGAGAAAGACCTGAAAAGCTCCCACAGCCTCATAGGGAGTATTAACCTCTGGTGGGGATCTGTCTTAATACACCAGAGAACAAGGGTGAATGGAGTCTGACAAGAAGCATGAGGGATTAGCAGAGAGAAAAAGGCCTTCTAATAGCCTGGTATATAAACATGTTTATAAGGGAAATGTATAATTTTGCCCAACAAAATTCAAGCAAACCAACCAATCTGCATTAGGATTTTAATGACGTTTTCTTTTCCTACCAAGGACGCTGTGCCAGAAGCCCTCAAGCCTGCCTGCAGTCATATTACTATACTTGCAGAGCATACTGACCCCAAAGACAGTGCAATCTATTTCTGTCACAGATTAAGTGACCTCTGTGCTTTTTGCGTCTAGCTGTGGAGAAAGCTGCAGGTGGAGGAATGTTCATCCCTCGGTTAAGCTAAACCTTTGTTTGCTGTGTTCACATGAATAACTTATAGGGCCTTGGCATCATGAACAGCAGCGCTGACACAGTTGACATGACAGCACTATAGACTGAATCCCGATCTGCCCTCCGAGGAGAAGATGGGATGTTTGCTCGTTTCACATTTCACCAAGTCGGGCTGTTCAACTATTTATAAGATGAATAGAAATTTCCACTACTTCAGCTGACACACCTGCCTTTACCTAGCAACTGTTCAGAGGGAGCCAGCAGAGACAGAGGAGGCTTTGAGAGGTGCAGCCCGGCGAGAAGGCTGCTGCCAGCCCTGCCAGCCCTCTCCGTGCTGGCTCTGTCCTCTTGGCAAGACATCGGCCCCTTCTGCTCCCCTCAGCAAGAACTATTTATATATCCCAGAAGAAGGGCCTCTCTGCATCGCCTTCCCCAGGCAGTGAGCGGCGTGAGAGCAGCATGAAGCTCTGCAGACACCCTGGAACACATGGGGACAGCATGGGAAGATTGCCCCACCTGGCATGGGGTGACCACCACCATGAGGTGGCATGAAGTGACCTTCACGGTGATATGGTGATACCGCCCATCCTACTGTAGCACAGCCCCATGTGCTCCCCATACCATGTGGCCCCTTCAGGGTGTCTGATGGTCCCAGACTGTGTGACTGGAGCCCAACCAGCACCAGGAACAGACCATTTCACCCAGTTCCAGGCCCAGGGGAATGTCTCCACCACTTCCTGGTCTTCTGCTTGTTTTGATGCGAACAAGGGAGGGTGAGGAGCATCACAAAACCCAAGGCACTTGCCCAGAACTTGATTTCCTGCCAGACTGTGACCTGGTACAGAGCTAGTGCCTCCTGTCACTGAGATTTCACATTTGCCCCACATATCTGTAGGGTCTCTCAGGCAGCCTGTTGCCACCAGGCTCCCAACAGCAGAAAGAACAGGGCCCCATGGCATAGCTACATTCCTCTGCAGCATGTCCAGGGTGGGGCCAGCCATCTCAGGATGATCTTCCAAAGAAGCCTCCTGAGGGGGAAAAGCCACTTTAGCAGTGATTAAAATATAGATGAGCTAGTACAATCAGAGCATGAAAAATGACACTTTCCTACTTTCATGCTGTAACTGTGGAGAGGGCCTGACAAAAGTCTGTGGTAATGGGTCCAGAGCTGGAGGAGCCAGAAGATCTGCTTTTACAGTAATACTGAACCCAGCCCTCGCCAGGAAAAAAGTCCCATAGTCCTGATGTCTTTGGACACACAAAAACTAAGGAGGTAAATATCCCTACATGGGATGCTGTAGCCCAATTTAAGGCAGGAATTGACAAGGGCATCGAACAGACAAAGAGGGGGTGGCAGCAAAAGGAACATGTGCCAGCACAGATTCATCATGCATGCTGTTGCCAGGCTAGGCAAAAAAAAAAAATAAAAAATTAAAAATAAAGATATCCAGAATCAAAACTGTTTGCATTTACTAGGTATCCCTTCCATGTCTGTTCTCAGCAAGAGGAACATGGGGATGCAACCCTCAACGGTGTCCAGAGGCAGCCAGGAGTGCAGGCTGGGGCATCTGGGGGGACTCAAGGCTCCCTCTTAGTGGGGAAGGGGGCTGTTTGTTTTCTTTATTCTGATACACTACATGTTTATCCACCAGGGTCTGATGGTTTTAGAGAGGGAGGACTGTAACTAAATGTGAAGCTGTTCACCATATCATACCCATAAGGCAGCTTTACAAATAGGATATTTGACTACAGAGCTCCAATGCTGAGAATGAAAATACCATAATTGCGGCAGTATTGTGAATTGTGTTAGTGAAGGAAAGAGTTTACCAAACAGCAAAGAAAGAAGATAAAGCAGAGTAAGTTTTATGTTTAAAATTAGATTGACCTGAGTTCAGATTATAAATGTCAGGAAAAAAGTAAATGTGATTTGGAAAGAGAAGGGAAAAGGTGTTTCCAGGAGACATGCTTCAGTTTCAAAATATCTCATGCTTTTCACAAAGAAAGAGTCTGTGCCCAAAATATTCAGCAGCTTTTCTCCCTTGTGCTTGACACATGTTCTTATACGTAGAGCTGAGATCAGATGTGAGGGAAGGCAGGGGAAAAGGTTCCCAGCAGCAGGTGAAACTGAATCAACAGAGTCATCCTTTTGTATTTCAGTAAACTCGGCCAGGGACTGATGGTAATCTGTAGGCTATTTCTTCCATCCCTCTTCTCTCCCTCCGTTCCTTTCCCCATTCCTCCTCCCCAGCACCAGCACTGCTGTTCAGCTTGGTAGCGAGCTGTTTGAGCTGTTAAAGCTGTTCGCTTGAGCTCTGGGTGCTCTCTTTAAAACTGAAAATCATCCTGCCATCATCCACCTTGCTTTAACACCCTCCCACTTAGGAAATCTGAAAGCTGTGTATCTCCTCAGAGGCTGCTAATGCTATTAATTCTCCTACCTTAACAGTCTATCCAAAATGTGAAAGCAGGTTTTCTGCAGATTCCTAGGCTGTAGCACATTCTGCTGCATTTCCCATACACATTTCAATGGCTGTTTCCCATGGTTAAAAATAAAAAGGCCTGATTCAACACTCTCTCGTTTCATTTTTACATGACTGAAACACCATTGTTTTTTACCTGCATAGCACCAGCCTGCACTCCCTAAACCTTTATGTGATTCTTTCCCTGCTTCTTGGCAGGCTAAATTACCCTCTCTAACCACAACCAGACCATTTCCCAGACTCAGGATAGCTGATTTAAAGATATCCTGGTTCTCTCTAGCTTGCAACATAGACGTACCTGTGTGAGGGGCACAACCACTATTAAATGCCATGGGTCTCACACAACTGCCTACCTAAACACTGTTAATGATTTACCTATCAAATCAAGGTAATTGCTGAATGATCAAATGCTTTAATTGCCGTCTAGATTTTAACTCCTTACTACACTAGGAAGAAAAACATTCTTAAGGTACCAAATTTAGCCCCTCCCCAATATCATTAGCTGGAAATAGAGCAACACCTACCCTGCTTTTAGACGGTTTTCACTCACAGCTTGATATTTCCTTCCATAAGGCTCTTTCCTCCCAAGGGGATACAGCAAAACATATACTGAAGCTGATTTACAGTCACACAAGTCTGTTGCTGTTGAGCCCTGGCTTTTAAGAGAGCAAAAAAGGGGACATCTGATTTCTATGAAAGTAGTTTCAGCCATGCTAGCTTCTACACAAGAGCCTTGGATAAGTTTAGTCCCCCACACAGATGAATATGAAAGATCCAAAGGGGAGCTGGAAAGAGGATGCAGCCAAGGAGCCGGAAGATTCTGCTCTCTTGGTGACACTTTGATCCTCAGGTGTGATGGGGGTAGTGAAAGCAGACTGTGCTTCAACACAGAAAAACTCAGAATGCTCTAGGTGTAAATAAGGCAGGCAAGCCTTGGCACTGCTTCAAAAAGCCTTCAAAATGGACTTGCAAACCCATTTTAGTCTATACCTCTTTCCCGCCTGTTCATGATTCAAAGCAGACAATCTTGCCTGAGAACCAAAGCATGGGGCCAATACTCTAACGCAGATATAATATAGTATGCAGCCAAGGGCTCCACCACATTTACTGCATAAAAAGAGATTAAAATATTGCAAGGATTTGATTGAGATAGCTTTAGCAGTGCTTGCACTGTAAATATCTTCAGTCCTAGAAAAACAGCACATTTTACAATAAGGCAGAAGAGACTAAATCGGGATCCACATGTGTGCTGCTCATGACATGGCCAATGACTATCAAAGTGAGAAAGCTGAGAAGCATTTCATTAGGTTAACTGTATTCATGATTGTTATGATCGAGGGAGACATCTGACAATATTGATCAAAGTTGGTAAAATATAAAATGTTAACTAAAACAATAAAATGACCAGATGAAACACAATAGCATGGGAATGGCTTAATCTTTCCAAAAGGTGTAGTTAATTCAAAAGGTAACTAAGACTCAAGTGTCCCTTGGGAGCCAACACTGTAATACTCCATTTCATTCCCCGTACTATGACTGAGACAAGATCTAAGGAGGTCATGAGCAGCATAATAGGAAAGATCTTATTTTAAACCTCAGCCACTGGTGGAAATAAAACTCATTCTTCTTTGGAGGAATGTTAAAAAGTAGGTTAGAGGTTTGTTTACAATGAGAGCTTTTTGTTTGTTTTACCCAATTTCCAGTTATACTGCCCTGATCTGTGTTGTAATAGCACAGACCATTCTTTCTTTCTGTGATAACTTCTTTTAAGCATCATTATTCAGTTCAGAGTAGCTTTATGGATAGGTTTGACGTAGTGGAACTTCTTCTTCTATACATTAACAAAGAAGCTACAGAGTACAGACGTGGAAATAGTCCTAGACTGGGGAGGACCAGCACTGCTCCATGAAGGCACAGAAAACCAGAATTGGGTGGCCAGCAGAGCAAGAGCACCGTGTCATTGTTTCTATTATGCCTCATATGCTGCAGCCCAGTATTAATTAAATCCATAGCAGGCCCATCACTATAAAGGGGTCTTAGGAGTGGATGCAAGTCATCGTGTAAATGAGAGCTAAAGCTTATATTTTCTGACAGTCAGATCAGAGTCTTTTTTCCCTTTGTACAGCTAACTGTGAGGAGTTCTTTTAAAGTTAATGGTGTAAAAGACAAAAAAAAAAAAAAAAAAAAAAAAAAAAAAAAAAAGTCTCAAAACCCCCAGCTTTTTGTAGCTACAGATTTCAAAATGATCCAGAAAATCACTATGAGCTGAACTGCAGCATTTGGAATATCAGCTGAAGGCACACATGACTGAAGAAAGCTGGTTGACTAGCTTGCTTCATAGTCTGTATAACACAGGTGTGAGATCTGAAAAGCTAACTGCACATTTACACTAGCAATAGGGTGACAGCCAAGCTGGATCTGCAGCAGACACGGTGGTACCCAGCTCTGACCCCACAAGGACTCCAGAGCCACAAAAACATGTGGCAGCAAAGTATCTTATAACAGAGCATGAGAACAACATTACCTGGAGGGTGATACTCCCTCTCTTCTAATTCCTACTTTCACTTGCCATCTGTGCCTGAATAAGCTGGAAGCAAGATGGTCTCCGGAGGATATTTATCTACCTTCAGCCCCAGGCTTCTTGCTGGCAGCCCCGTTCTGTGTGTGCATTACCCTCAGTCTGCCCTAGCTCAGAGATCTTTGTGCTCCATTACAAGGTGCAGATACACCCTGATTACCCCTTGGCTTGCACCATCCCTTTAATGCCAATGGAGCCACACTCACAACCTCATTAGGGGTTGAACAACATGGCCACGAAAGAATAAATAATCCCAAACTTGCAGTTAGGTCTAAAGATGCTTAGTTTTCCTTGTCCAAGATGAAGTCTCTGCTTTTCTCTCCGGGTATATAATCACTTCTGAGTGAGAGCTGAGAGCAGATACCTTCCAAATGTCATTATAAGCACTCTGAAATGCTGACAAATCAGAAATCCACACAATTATAATTTAAATATTTGATAATTGGCAGAAGTAAACATACATCCTGGCAAACATCAGTCTGTTGTAAAAACAATCTCTTCAGGTAAGCCCCCTTCATGGCCTGAGTCCCTACTTACTCTAATAGAGTGTTTTGGAGTGGCACAGGCTCTCCCTGCGTCTAGCTGGAGCCAGGCTGCTGAGCCACAATGTTCAATGTACCCATTTTTCTAAATTAAACGGCCTCTAATCATCATCATCATTATCATTGTACTTAGTCTCTGCCTAGTCCACAAGAAGATCATTCCTCTTTCCCTGTGGGATAGAGACTGGTTTTCCTTTTTTTTTCCTCCAAGGACTGAACAAACAAACCCACCCAAATGATAGGGACTATTATTTCCCCAGAGAAAGCCTATCACAATTTTATTCTTTTTTTATTTTTTTTTTTTTTTTTTTGGAGAGCACCCAGCAGTCCTCCAGGTTATCCTCTCCTCATCCCCCTACCTTCTTTTACAAATACTTCACCGATTGTTTTGGCTCCATGCATTTACATGTAAGGCTCTCTAAGGAGAAAAGGATGGCAGCTATTTGAGCATAAAGGTAGTTTAGCTCTACACTCAAGGGCAAAAATGGAGATGGAAATGAGATCAGCAAAAGCACTGCAGCTCTATTTCCCTAATGAAGCAGAACTCTCACACCGAGCTGGGCTTACACACTGTAATCAAGTACACTTCTCACAATGCTGAGGTTATGGAGAGCCCTGCACAGAGCAAGGTAATTATCAGCTGCCACAGCTCAGAAGGGCTCCATTCCCCTCTCAGTTTTGCTCAGTTGTCAGCTTATAGTCAGGAAGAAAATGAAAAAAAAAAAAAAAACCTGCCCTTTCAGAAGTGTTTATAGCAAGAAAAAGAGATACTCAATATATATTTATCCCATCCCCCACCAAAAAAAAAAAAAAATAGCATAGGAGAGAGGCAGATCAGAAAATGCAACGTTGTTATTCCGGTCATGTTTTTGCATGGATGAGGTAAGCTTGGCTCTCAGTCCTATTTCTGAAGGACTGCTTTGTGGAAATTACTTCATAAGTGATCAATAGCACTGAGTAGCTTCAAGTGTTTTGAGAAGGATTTTCCCTGTACTGAAAGGCAGGGGTTGATGGACAGCCTAGAGGAGAATGAAACTTATGGGGAGATAAAGTGAGGCAGAATAAGATAAAATCACGGACCCCCAGATGGCTTTGAAAATTTTACTGCTCACTTCACCAAGATTTTATCTTGTTCTTTAGGATATCTGTATTTCCACTGATTTTGTTAAGATTTCCTTCCTTCCTTCCTTCCTTCCTTCCTTCCTTCCTTCCTTCCTTCCTTGGAAGGTGCTGGTGCTTCAGAGAAGGAGCTGAGACTGACAGCCACCCACATAAAAGTTCTGACTTCCTCATAAGAAATGAATATTGGGACAGACAAAGGGANTTTCTTGTTTTTTTCATTTCTTTTGTTATTCCTTCCTTCCTTCCTTCCTTCCTTCCTTCCTTCCTTCCTTCCTTCCCTGGAAGGTGCTGGTGCTTCAGAGAAGGAGCTGAGACTGACAGCCACCCACATAAAAGTTCTGACTTCCTCATAAGAAATGAATATTGGGACAGACAAAGGGATGTGGTTCTGATGACAACATGCTCTGTGAAGAATTTGTTTGGAACCTTCTGTGGGGCAGCAGGACCCGAGACAAAGTGATGCTGTGATATCTCTATGTATGCAACTTTCTAAGCACTGCATGCCATGAAATCAAGCCAGGCAACACATACAAGCAAAAGGAAATGTCAATGAGAAGCAAGTCAGAAAATTGCACTGAGCAAATTGCTCTAGAATAATGAGATACATTCAGTCCAAAACAAAAACGAGAAAGCTTGGTCAAAAAGAACTTAACTTTTATTTAAGACAATAAGCAGATGTGAAAGAAAGAAAATCACTACACACAAACTGTTATCAAGATGTGACCTGTGGTAAAACAAGAGGGTTGTTCCAAATCATACCAGCATGAGATGTACACTTAAAAGCTCTTCAGTTGAACTGTCTCAGAAAAAGCAGACCATGAAGGCATGAAAAATGAGAAAAAAAGTTAGGATCTCATAGAAGTATGATGAAGAATTTCAGAAGCACAGAATGATTGAGTTTTGCAGGGCCATCTGGGGATCATCTACTTTAACACCTCTGCTCAAAGGTTGCTCAGGGCTGTGACCAGCTAGGGTTTGAAAATTTTCAAAGATGGAGACTCTACTACCTGTCTGGGCAAACCTGTTTAGTGTTCAATCACCCTTACAGTAAAAAAAAATGTTTGTTTAAACAATTTGTGCCCACCCTCTCTTTTCCATTCATTGAATGCCACCACAAAGAGTCTCACTCTGTCTTCTGTATCTCCTCCATCAGGTATTTATACACATTGATAAGATATCACCGAGATTGTCTTCTCCAGGCAGAGCAGTCCTCGTTCTTTTAGCCTTTCCTTGTATGAAAGATGCTCCAACACCCTAAATATCTTTGTGGTCCTTTGTTGGACTCAGTCCATATGTCCATGTCTGTCTTGTGCTGGGGAGCCCATAAATGTACCCAGCACTCTGGCTGTGTCTCACATGGGATGAGTGGGACAGGAAGGAATCAGAGCACTGACTCAAAGGGAAGATGTCACTGGCAAAACATATGATAAATTGATGTTGGGTATAAACTAAAAAATATCTGATATCAGAGTGCTACACAAACCAAATTCCCCCAAAGACGCTGAATCTGGTTGATACCTAAAGGATCCCAATGGTACACCAATGAGATCAAGAGAAGAACGCAAGATCTTTGCTCTTGTACTTCAGGAACTTGACAGAAAATGAACAGTTTCTGAACTTTGTAAATGTGGTTTGCTCAAAAAACTGGTGAAGGAGCATGAAGTTATTACAAAGTCATGATTTCTCCTAATCAGGTGACAATTGTCACTGATCAACTCTTTTAGGGCAAGTTGGACATGTATGCACACATAGGCAAAATATATGAAAGCACACAAAAAATGAAAGGAAGTTACTCTGCCTGAGCTTCTCAGTGACCTGACCTGGAAAGTACGTTCTCAAGAAACATTTTCCCCAATGAAAGCATTGCTACTTCGATGCTTACTTCATCTTTGGCAAGGCAGGGTGGACAAGTGGGATTTTCATTCAAATGAACTATGACATACTTAATGGTCAGGAAACTACTTTCACAAACACACCAATACATCTCGCCAAATCAATTCCCTTCAGAGGATACACACAAGATGTGACCCGAGAGTCTTATAAGACATTAACAACATATGCAATTGGCTCCATGTGGAAATTCAATACCTCTGTCAAAAAAGCATTTATTAGTTATGATCCAAATGTTAAGATACATTTTTTTGTATCTGAAAACTGAGCAAAATTAGAGGCACAAGAGGAGAACTGAGGTCATTAACCTTAGGCCTCCTCTTTTAAGAGGCTAGATGGAGTTCTGAAATTACACTGAAGTTCTGTGTTACACTCATTACCCTATAATACATGTATTCACAGTCCAACCTTTGCCATATGTTCTTAGAACATCTGCATGCTCCTGACCTCCCATGTACTTTCACAGTAGCTTGATTCTACAGCTATTTCTTAGAAACTTCCTTTCCCTGGTAATTAACACAGCTCATTTTTTGCTTTGAAAAATAATGTTTCGATGCCTTTTTTTTTTTTTTTTTCATTCAAATGCCTGCAGAATTTGCCACTTGCCAGGAATGAGAATTTGGTGATGAGTGGAGGAAATGAGTAGAGACCTGTGCACACAGGAGGCTGGAGGAAAGAAGCCTGCAGGGAACAATTTCACCCCACTTTGGTTTGCAAGTCAAATATAGCTCCAGATCTGAATCATAACTAGACTCCTGCTGAAAGTTTAACTCTTGGTTTCTGAATTGGGCAGTGAATGCAACCAAATATGAGTAATGATGCCTCAACACATCCCTCACCAAAACCAGCACCAAGTAGCCAGCAATACTGAGGGCCCGGACATTTAAGTGGTCTTAAATAAGTATTATCAGACCTTGACCAGACCTACCTGAGCAGGTAGCAGCCAGCCCATATCATGTTATATTTTCTTTGATAATCTTGGAAGAATTTATTCTCCAGATGTATATATTCCTCAGAAAAATTATTGGTATTCTATTTTTACAGAAAACAATTTATGGCAGAAGTCCAACAATATGAATATTTTCATAAAAAAATATTAAATTTGGGGGTATCTGCCAAAGAGCGGCTTGGTAAACATTCAATCTTTGTTTCAAGTTTCCAAGAAGCTGTTATATATAATTCAACAGTTCCCACTAATGAGACACAGCAATAAGAAAAATCAGACTTAGTACTGAGTGGGGAGAAGCCCAAACTAGAAAACTCTGCTTGAGAGTCTGAGTCGGTGGAAGTGGGCTGAGGACCTAGCATCAGCCCAGGGAATGGCAGAAGACAGCAAGAAGGTGGGAGGCAAGGAAGCAGAGGCAAGTTGCCTGGGGCAGCAGGATATCCAAGAACTGGAAGGAAAAGGAGAGGAAAGCAGAAGGCATAGGGAGGTGAAAGAGTAGGGAAGGGATGAAAAGACAGAAGATTGAAGGATGGGGGGTACACAAGGGAAGAGAAAAAAACAGTGGCAATGACACATAGCTATAGAAAGGCAGGGAATCCCTTGTATAGGTAATACCTAGAAGAAAGTAGCATTGATTTTAAAACTTCAGAGCTTAGAAAATAGTACTCAGTTTTAGCTAAAAAGTAAGTCTTCTAAACCTTTCCAAAATCTCTATATTGGGTGAAACCCAAAAGGTGAGCACATTGTTAAATTAAAGAAGAATTGGATAGCAGTGGTATTGAAGGTGAATACCAGTCCTGTAAAACATAACAAGTGGTTATTAAGGGCACCTGGGGAAATTTTCTGAAATGAAAGATAAATGGACTTCACATTTCTTACTGCTGAATCATTCATTCTATCCAATCAGAACCTCAAGTAAATTTGGGGGGGAGGGGAGGGGTGTTGTTGTTTTGTTTTGTTTTAATTATTGTATTTCCTCATAACAACCACAGGGATGCATTATTTCCATCAATGTGTAGGTTATGATGTTGCAGCATATGGAATCATGGCTTTGTGGGTTGGGAGAAATGTTATTTTGCTATGATAATAACACCATTTCTGCATAACTAGCCACTGACCTTTGTTCTTCTCATCAGCAAATAGGCCATCTTTGTAACAAAAGTAAAGCTGAGGGATTTAAAAATGTCAAAATAGCAGAGCAACAAAGAGCCCTTGGCCCATATAAATATTTACATTTGAAATATCCATTTGCTGAGCTGAATATTTCAGCTGTTGAGGGCAGCCTGAATCTCATTACATCAGCTCTGCAGGCCTATTGCTGCTCTTCCTTTGAACACAGTCAAGAGCAGCACTTTTATTGTGTGATACGCACATTCCAAGCACCCAGCACACTTACAAAGTGGGTTGTATTCCAGCAATGCCATGTCTCTGCTATTCAATTTTTATGATATCATCCAGACTCCACAGCTGTGTAGCTTTCTACTGTTGAATACATATCCCCCATAAATCAGCTGTCTTGGCTTTTTTTTTTTATTATTATTATTAACAAGGAGGAAAAGAAAAAACACCCTTCCAAAACCAGCCTCAGCAACACATTGCCAAGTGGAAAATCCATTTTAATTCACTAATTATTCTGATCTGGAGCTGCAGTGAGTAAAATACTGTCCAATCCTTTCAATTCTGGAAGATTAGTGCATGTAGCCCTTCATCTAGATCCAGCCAGCTCAGCCCTCCTTGAGCTAGTCATCCTCATGATCAACACATAGAGAGGAGCCTCTGTGTACTGACTTGGTTCTCCATCCTGCCAGAGATCCTTCTGCCCCTGTGCCCTTGTGAGGCACTGGGTCTTTGGGATAAGGCTAGAGCAGAAGAAGGAAGAAGGAAATTGAAGGTATGTCTTCTCCCTTTTGACCTTGCCTTGCAAAGGAAATCCAAGCAAAAGTCATCCCAACTCCTTTCTGGGAATGCCAATATAAGTGGAGTACAGGGATATCTGTCAGGTCAATAGTCCTTGCAGCCATGGTTCCCTTTAACGTCTGCCTCCCAGGAGAAAGTCTGGGGGCAATAGGCCATAGGTATAATGCTCGGTGCAAAGGGTCTCCAGCGGAGTCATCTTGGCCTGCCCCACAGGCATTGTCATTCCTGCCCCTTCCACTGGAGGCAGCCTGCCCCAGGAAATAAAACAGGAGAAGCCCAGGAGAGGAATGTAGATGTATTTTTCCCCATTAGGGGTGTTTACTTGACAGAAATCAATCCAAATCATCATTTTTCATGTAATATAGTGTGATTGCTGTATAGTTCTTCCAACCTCAATGTGTATTTTGCACAGAATACTTCAAACTGTATGTATATTTATTGTTCTGGCTCATTTGGTTCTGTATAGGTTGCTCTGTTACTTCTGTAGATCTCAATATGCCAAATAAACAGCTGAGATGCTGCTATGGGCCCCTTTTTAGTATCTGCCTGTCTGTTTCCATACACATGCTAAACATCTTCACTGCTCTGCCTTCATTTCAGGAAAGGCTCTAAATCAAGCATTACTGGCTTGAGTAACTTGATTCCTCAAAACTCCTGCACTTTCACTTATTTATAATAGATTTTACTCAATTCTTCCTGAATATCCTGGTAAAAGATGGAGCTAGAGAAGTTTCCCAGTCTTCAGATCTATATTCCAGTTTGTTTTTACTTCACCTTACTTTCCGGCATTTCTATGACAAATAAATTGCATTGCTCCTATTAATATTTTTATAAACCAACAAACAGCTGTAAAATTAATCAAACCCAAGTTTAGTGAGTCTATAAATGGCAAATTGGCAATATATGTAAAAGTTGCCCTAATAGTGATATTTCCATCTTTTTCTAAAGTTCTTTATAACCTACATTATCACTGAATACATCTTAAGGGAACTCTGCCGTAACAAAATTATCCTCAGAGACCTGTGGCTGCAACGATGTGCCAGAACAAGGAGTACGTTTACGATGAAAGCACCATTCTGTCTTGGCGCACGTAACTATTAATGCTTTGCAAGTATGCTTTGCTTGGGATGTAATGGACTACAAATAATTGCCTGTAGTGTGCTTTAGCTTTGTCCAGGTCCTGTGAAAACATTCTCTTCCTTTAACTGAGCTGAATTTTTCTCATTACAAGAGATTTTTTTTCTTGCCCCTACCTGACTGATTGAAAGGAAACACACACTCTCAGATGGAAAAACACAGTGGCTGTGATTAGGACTAAAGAAGTAATCTACAACTCACTCTAGTCACCAATAGATGACATTCATAATAAGGTTTACCACTGTTTCCAAGTCCTTTTCTATTAAGCCATTACTTTATTGTCTATGTTTAAAAGTGTATGGTTATATAATGGAAAATCCTTCAAAATCAAAGTTCAAGCATACAAAGTTGCCTTTATTGGGGCAATTAAGTAAGTTTTATTACTCATACCAAATGCATGGGGTGTGAGAGCTAAAGAAGAGCTGGTAATAATAAAAATGTACCAGGAACTGTTGCTAAGTGTTATAAATTATTTTTAGCCAAATAAAGGAGCAAGCACCTAAACACACATAGGCACGCATACATCAGCACACAGGGTGCTCCTTGCTTACTTCAACACAGAGGACAATTTTGTAATTCAAAGGCTAACATTTATGCATCTACAAGCAACTGCTTGAAAGCTGTGTGTCAGGTCTGTAAAACTTAACAGCTGTTTGCAGTTCACACCTTTGGGGAGCCAGAGCACCCATTTACATGCATTTTCACAGCCCCACTTGTGGAGGCCCAGAACAGACCAAAGTGGAACTGCAGGTTCTAATGTGCGTGGTAGTCACAACCACAGCTTCATAATGCAGAGGCCACAGCTTTTACAGCTCATTGCCATTAACGGCCTGGTTTATGTTGTTCTTGACCTTTCTGTGCGAGGGAGTGTTCAGGGCACAGTGAATTTTTTGTCTTACCCTCTCAGACACTTTCTCCAGGCCGACTTTCTCGTGTCAATGGATCAGGAGTCCTGCCACCTCCAAACTTCCAGGTGGGAAACCGCAATGAGTGTTATGTCTTCCAGTCTTCCTATCAGCCCACAGAAGGCAACAACAGCATCACCTCAAAGCACACGCTTCATTACAAAGGAGGTAGTCATGGAGGAAATGGGCCTTTTGAGACACTACCTAAGGGGAGGTACCTGCACAGCATCTCTAGCAGGAAGCTAGGTTCAAGATACTACTCAGCCTGCTCCTTCCCTCCTGTCAAGGCACTGAAAGACACGTTCAAGTGAGCTACAACAGAATATCCCATGTATTGTCTGGAACCTTCCCCTCACAAGGACTGACCCAACCTCACTCTGATTAGCCTGAGAGATCTGGTGTCACATGTGTACACGAAAAGCATCTAGGCACTTATTAAATATGCATTCCCCTTCCTACTAACATCGTTCCATCAATATTTTAATGCCATGTTGCCTTTTAGATTGTGTTCCTACTGTAACATGAGGTCTCTGCTGGGGCAGACGGCCACCACAGAAGTGGATGTGTTTATGGATGACATTTGTTTCAGTATGAAGAGTTGTCATCAGTGGCAATTTTCTGCTGCAAATGCTTACGGTTATTTCATCAGGAAATACCATCTCTATTCTCTTCTACCAGTAAAGCCAATGGGGCAGCATGAGAGTATACAAAGCAAGGCTGAACATATTCAAGCAGCAAAAGATAATGATTTATTGCCAAGAAGAGTTAACTCGCGATCAAGCTAAAGTTAAACTTAACCTAGTACAAATGTGCTGATTTTATTGGCATATGAGAGGAGTAAATTTGGATCACTGACTATTTCTGTAGTGAAATTTGTGTCTATATGAAGTTTGTCTGTGGGTTTTATTTCCTGTTTTTTACAATCCCTTTCTCATTTTGTTTTGTGTTTTTCCTCTCCTCTGGTTATAGACTAATCATCGCCAAGTCTCAGTCATTTGCTTGAAAAACAATAGCTGGCAGTCATTGTGCTAAATAGCCCATTTTGTTATCCTTGCCACAATCTGCGGTGTTCTCAGTTATTGCACTTGATAGGCGTCATTAAGGTTTCCATGTTGTTAGTCACTTTCCTGATCTTTCATGTTTCTTCTGCTCAGGAAGCAGCTTTTCCTGGAAACATTCAAAGAGAATAAAACCTGATTACAGCCAGCACCTTGAGGTAATGACATCTAAGACCCAAATCCAATGCATATATTTGTATTTTTTTTAAGCTGATAACTCCAATTATAAATGTGAAAGGCCGGATTATGCCACTTGTGTTCTCACTAAGTAATTCCACAGAAATCTACAGAATTAGTTGTGAGAGAAACATTGTTCAGTGTGAGTAATTTTAAGATAGTGCAGTCTAAGAGTTTGTAACGCACTGTATTATCATGATCTGGCATGTATTAATAGGGCATTGGACTGGCATAGACCTGCCTATCTCAAATACGGCAAGGATGCTCTGTCCATTTGCAAAAAATCACTGGAGGTGCTGTGACTGAAAGGTCTCAGATAACTTTAAAGTTCTGTTTGAGGGATGGATGCGTAGTCACCACACAGGGAAGGAGACCTTCCCATTTGTAGGGTGTTCTCCTTTTCCTGTTGCTGTCAAGGTGGTCTCTGGCATCCTTTCTGCAAAGCAAGAGAAAGCAGTATGAGAACTACAGGAAGTTGACAAGGGTGCAATGGCATCCATGTTCACACAGAGCCAACCAGGGTCTGATCCTGCACTGGGAGCCATGTGCCCATTGCTTTGTCCTGACATCTAGCTTCAAACCTCGAAACCTGAGATTTTCCAAATCAGCTCAAATCAGAACAGGTTAGAGAACACAAACCAGGCTGCCTCCCTTTGGTGGGAGAGCACTAAGTAAAAGGAGAGCCAGTTCCCTCAGAAAAAAAAGCTGGGGACACAGGAAAGAAGAATTAGGTACATATCACTTCAGCAAACCCCCTCTCTTCAAAAAGTGCTACAGGTTTTTAATATCAAAACAGGAAAGGCAGATCTTGGATTAGTTTATACTGTTTCACCTAAGAGCTTTGCACACAGTAAACAGGACCTAGTATAACAAATGCTACTGTTCAAATGAAAGTTAATTTGCAATCCTAAAACAAGCAATCTGTTCCCCAGCAGAAAAGGATCACAACTTTAGTTAGGGTGTTTTTGATGATGCAGGCAGAATATTGTGATTTGAAAAGAGAAATTCCAGACAGCTGAGGCTAATTCTTACCTCATATATTTTTATATGAATTTACAGGTCTCAAGAGTGTCTTTACAGAAATGGCAAGTATATGGACAAAACTTTCATCTTTGCTACAAGGCTGAGAACATGGGTCATTTTTAGTTAGTAATACAATAATGAGATATAAGTATTTTCATTTCTATTGCAGTTTATATCCCAAACAACAGTGAGATGCCGAGCACTGTATTAGCACGCACCATAAAACAAGTATACATTTCACATCATTCTCTGCCGTAGATACTCAAAAAACTTTTCATGTTGCTGTTAATTTTTTCATGCCTAGTTTTTTTAAGAGCTGACATTTGAGGAAGAATAAGGGAAAATGCACGCCACAGTTTTTTAATTAGGCAAGACCATCAAAAGGGAAAAAAATCATGAAAACACCCTAAGGTGAGAGAGTAACACCATATCTTTCTCCTTTGAGGCACAGATTCCTCCAAAAATGACATAGCTGTGAAACTAAAAGCTCAGCACAGAAACAGTTCCTGGACACCTCCTGCATATGCATTTATATAGTACACACGCAGTTAGGGACATACTCATGGGTAGCAATATATAAGCAGCAGAGTCACCATCAGCTGAGCCAGTAATTTCAGAGAAGGTGAAATACTTCTCCAGAAGGATAATATTTTGACGGGAACACACAGGCTTTCTGTTGGCCTTTTCACTGAAAGAAGCCCATCTGGGGAGCTCAAC
Source organism: Nycticryphes semicollaris (assembly GCA_013400055.1). Classification (NCBI taxonomy): domain Eukaryota; kingdom Metazoa; phylum Chordata; class Aves; order Charadriiformes; family Rostratulidae; genus Nycticryphes; species Nycticryphes semicollaris. The sequence continues at coordinate 78,217 of VXBJ01002995.1, forward strand.
AGAACAGGGATACGCTTTGTATTTCACCAGAAATAGAGGGGTGAGTGGTGTGGCTGTGGAAAAATCATAATCCTACAAGCTAGTGAATATTCCCCCAGCTCCTCACTGGTTAACACTCTTTTTTATATAAGTGTAAATCATCATCTTTTCTTTTTTTTTTTTNGATTTCTCCTTGAGAATCTGCCAGTGCATTTGCTGTTAGGAAATGACTAAAATAAGCCTCTGCACATATGTCCTTAAAAACACTTTGACTGCATTCCCCTGTAATTATTAAGCTTCTTCAGAGTCTGTAAGCCAGTGAGAAAGGGATTAGAGGGGTTACTTTGTGCCTCTGTGCCCATAAAAATCCCTTGGCTACTGCAGCACACTGCTCGGAGCGTCCTGAAAGCTTTGATATAATCCCTGCCTCCCAGTCACCGCCACCACTGCATTCCCTTTATTTAGACACATTCAAATTTCATGCTGTAATCCAAAAGCACTCCAACACAGAAACAAGATCCACATTACAAATCGTATTTTAAAAACTAACCTGCCAGTTAGAGTGGAGCAGCAAGGCAATGGCATGATAAAGCTTCCCTCAGTTTTATGCTGGAAAGAAAACCAGATGTAGATTGGCAGTTAGCATCTGCTGACATTTCCTATTCTCCCACTAGTTCAGGACAGGAATCCTTTTTTACACCTGTCCTTGTAGGAGAGGTCACAAGCCCTGGACTGGAGTTGAATGTGAGTGTAAACACAGGACAGCAGAGAGATCGGCTCCCTGTCACCGTTCAGGGGATTTTCATGTCAGAAGAGAACTTGTTATGCTTAGTGTTGTTGCACTGAAAGTAAGTCATTGTATCATCTGCAGCAGCAGCACAGGACTGCGAGCTATCTTCTGGGTCACAGAGTCTGTTTCAAGTGCCAGCATGGCATTATATAACCCCTTTCACCAGCTCATCTTTAAGAACCCTAATGTGGGGTTTTTTGTTGTTTTTTTTTTAAGGTGACATTTCCCCGCAATAAATTCAGGGATGAATTCTGGGCTGCAGCAAGGTTTGAATGAAGCGCTGCTGTTAAACCCAACAACAGCTGTAAACACCCCAAGTGAACAGCTTACAGATCATGAGAAACAACTGCCAAATGTGCATTAAAACGACATCTGCAAGACAGAATCGAAAAATCTCTCTTTCCTGGAGCCAACCAGTAACAAATACTTCCTGGGTAAACAGGAACCGGGCACCACTGGGTAGAAATCAAGCAGGAGGGCAACAGTGGGGCTGGAGAGGAAGCTGTTTGTCGTGCATTCCCTCCTGGCGACGGTCAGGTTTGCAGCCCGTCACAGGGAGGAAGAGTGGTCACGGTCAGGGCAGCCTGGTAACCCAGCTTCAGCTCTTGGCAGGCTCCCTCCCTGCCCCCTCACGTTTGCCTTTATCCCTTGGCACATCATATCAGCCTATCTTGGTCACCATCTGTGAAGTGGAGATAATAACACCTCTTGTCTGCGTGTCTGTTTAGGTTGTAAATGCCTTCCAACAAAGACAGTCTCGTACTTTGTTTACCAACTGTACATGGGCTCGGCCTTGTGTGCAGATCCTGGTCACTAATAATTATTATTTTAATAGTGGTGATAAATATAGTAATTATCCAATATTAATCTAACAACAACAATCAAGCTGCTTTGGCTTCCTTTTTATCAGAGTTGTTATCCTAAGCACATGAAGCCACAGGAGTCAGAAACACTGAGCAGTCTTGTCTGTTTTGGAGGGGCTGCTGGTGATCCCTGGCTGCACACATTTTAGGATGCACCTGAGAACACAGTACAGATACACACATGTGCAATCAATACATGTGCATTCAGACACTGACCACGTCTGTCTATCAACTATCAACTTCTATGCACTGTTTGCAGAGTGACCATATGAAGCTCTGAAAAACAGAAGCTCTGAAATACTAATTTATTACAATCTCACAAGACAAATAAGCAAATAAGTATTACAAACAGAACAGATCATATCTTTTCCTGATTAATTCACTCACCTCTTTCACTTTAACAATAGTAAATAAACAGGAATAACAATTCTTCCTCACTCCAAATAGAGGATTTGATAGATCCATGATGCAAAGCAGAAGTTGAAACATTAGTTAAAAACTGCAGCCTGATACTAAAGCCCTCTAGGGTTTGAACAAACTCTGCTGACAGTGCTTGGCTAATTTTAAAAATTGCTGCAATTAATTTTTTTATATAAATGAGCTCCCAAAGTGACATATTTCAAACACAGAATCTTAATATTCCTTTCTAGTGAAGCGTGTGCCATTGTTCATGGGGAAAGAGAAGGAAGCTCAGAGCTAATTGTTAAACCCAGGGGAATACTGACAACCAGCCAGCTGCTAAGGCTTTTGCTTGATCCCTTGCAAATTCTCTTCAGCTATTCATGGCCAAAATGTGTCATGTGCCAGTCTGAAATAATATTGGAGGAACTGGTGGAAAGGGTCTCCTTTTCATACTCCCAGCAGGCTTATGTCAGAAGGCTGTGAGGGATAGCCATTGCTATTTATAGGTAATCCCCCTTTTGAAAGGTCACCCTTCATTGTGTGTTCATTTCAACCCATGTCTATCCAAAAATCATTCTCCTGCAGTTCATTGCTAATAAATATTTTTAAGCAGGTAAAACTTAAACAAGTCATGCAATAAAGCAGAAGATAGTATAAGTTTTACAGCTGACAGCCCAAGGAATGTATAGCACTCACATTATCTCCTGTGGTTTTAATTACAACATAGGCAGGTTACTTTTGTTTGCCTTTTTTTTAACAACTTCATTATCTTCATCCAGGAGCAGGCTCTTACTTTACATGTTGTAGATTCTTGATAATGGGACGTTTGGGCATTGGATCACTTCCCTTATCATGAGCTACTCATGTGCAAGCACTGAGCCACTTATCAGCCCAACAAACTGCAGCTCGCAGAGAACCAGAGAGCAGAACGGTGCCTGCTCTGCATTTCTCAACACTTCTGAATCTGAGAAAGAACAAAATAGCTCCTGTGTTATGAAACTAAGCTTTAAATCCTTCCATATATTTGAGTGGTCATCCTGAGCTGAAAGCTGACTGCCTTTCCCACTTTCTGCTGCACAGCGAGTTGGAGGAAGCAAGTAAAGTGATGACAGCAATGAGCACTAAAATAACAGAAGCATTGAATAAAAGAAAGAGAAAAGTGTATTTTTATGGAAAGTGGTGCACAGCAGTACACCAGCACCGTGATGCTTTCTGTATTTCAACACCATCAAAGTTCAATTAATGGAACCGAGAGGATTGTCACTGTGGTAAGAGGTCAATGCAGAGAAGGAGATGGGAGGGGAGATAAAACAGAGTGAGGCTTTCTGAAAGAAAGAGGCCAATGTCACCTGAAAAGAAATGGGCAGAGGGCTTGAGAAGATATGACTTAAAAGCACAGAGATACTGTATAATATTTCTTTCAAAAAACCTCTCTCACTGCCATCTTTCTTTAAAGAGTTAAAGGTAATGAGTGAAGCCTTCTCATCACACTTCTAAGAGTGGGTAGACAGGGATGTGGGTTGTCTTTCCTCAGGTTCGACAGTGCTGCTTTTTGCTGAGCTTTGTCATCATGTCAAGCAAAATGGAGCACACTACTGCAGGGAAGGCAAAATAGCATCAGGTTATGCAGGGGCCACACCAGAAGTTGTTCTCAGTGCCATCATTGTGTCTTTTCTCCTGATTAAATTTTGAGTATAGATGTCAGGGCTTGTTCTATGGAAAATAATGGCTAGACTGCAGAGGTGGACAATGAATAGGTGATCTCACCAGGGCCACCAAAATGAGTCTAATTCTGTAACATATACTGCAGCTTCTTTGTTCTTGCTGTTCATTAAATAGGGCCTGGCTTAAAGGCAGTCTTTATGTTTTCCAACTGTTTAAACAATTAAATCATTAATCAAAGCAACAACTGTGTTAAAGAAAACAGAAAGCACTGAAGTTGTTCCTCAAAAGAAATGGAAAGGATTACAGAGATCATGTTTGAACAGGAAAAACAGGACTATAGTTCTTGGACTATTCATACAAATGACTCATCTGGAGGGGTAAAAAAAGACAGCCTGTAAATGTCTGATTACGAGATGATGAGTTTTGCCTGCTTCCACTAGGTAAACTAGTATTTCCAAAATTTCTTTATGGGTCTCCACACCCAAATCCTATTTTATTTCAATAGGCATACAGATTTAACTCAGTCACATTTGTGGTTTGAAGTGCTCTTCTAGATACCGTGTGTTTTGAATTTAAGTTTAGATAGGGTTCACCTCACCTAACTGCAGTCCTGTAAAATTCAAGCTTGTAACTGAGATTGTCATCTGGGTTACTTGAACAGGCAGTGCAGAGAAAATTGTTCCTCTAGAGGATTCATCCCATCTATTCTACACACTTAATTTTTGATGATATGAATCATCCTTTGGAAATGCCTGTACCTCTCAACTAACTACAGAGGGCTTTTTGAGAAGACATTTGTCTCTTAGAAGGCTGAAGTCCCATCTCCTGTAGCCTTTATTAAATCAATACTCCCACGTAAGGGTTGCCTGCATTTTGGATCCAAGAAAAGTTGAGGGATGCCATGTGTCCAGTGTCTTCCACATCTGAGGTGTCAAGTAGGGATGAGAAGGAAGGTGACAAACACTCCCACCTGCAAACTACCTGTAGAAGTCAGGGGTCAGCAAGAAGGAGATGTGCTCTGCTATACTTGCACCTTATCTTACCTCCCTGCAGGTGGGAGGGAAGAGGGAACAAGCTAGTAGTCTCTGAACAAAGCATTGATCTAGTTTTCAATTTGTCTGAATTAGTCTTGATTTTAGATAGCTCATTATTGTGATGATTCTTTAATGTTAAGGGAAAAGTATAGTTGGAGAGTATGTCACAAAATGCGATGTCACCCAATAAGAGCACATGTGAGTAGCAACAAGGCTTTGCTCTTGCACTTGCCAGTATAAAGCTTGTGGAGGATTTTGTAAGACAATTTAAACAGACAACTAAAGTCATTAAGTAGCACCCAATCGAGTTAATTTAGATATAGTGAAGCTTCTCGTCTCATTAAGATCACCGTCTGTCTCTCATACTGAAAGGCTTTTTTTCAAGGTGGATGTCAGACACAACTTCAGGATTTATGTCTTCATCTTTCCTTTCCCTATCAAGAGGTCCTTGCAGAAAAGGCAGCCTTCCTGTGAATAACCCTCAACTAGTCCCCCAGGATGAGATTGTGTGACCAGGGCAGAAACCTGCCCTACATGGTTTTGCCTGCATTTAATGTGTCAATAGATATTTTCTTCCACTGGAGTAGTGGAATAGCATTACACACATAACAGCGCAGACTCCCAAGGAGTTCTTAGGGTATATTCCACTATTTTTGTATCCTTTCCCACTCAACTTTTAATACTAGTAGAGACCCTTTCTTTTAATACTGCTTCTAATTTGTTAGCAGCAACATCACTTAGAATGAAGCGAGAAGATTGTAGGATTTTTATTTGTCTTCATCTGATGGAAGAAAAATGCCTCAGAGACCTGCAGATGGTGGTTGACTTTGAGCTGTTAAAGTGCCCAACAGGGAGCTCTTCTCATCAAGAATACAGTTTTGGTTTCCTGGTGTGTTACAGTAAAGCCTGCTTTCATTTCAAAATGAAGCACATTTACTCCCTTTCTCCAGCAAATGGAGAGGAGTATTTAACTGAGAAGAGCATGGTTTCTGGTTAGCACATAAATGTTTCAAATGGTCCAAAGATTTCCATATGAATGTACTCCTCAGCAGGCAGACAAGGCATCTGTCACCCTTCCATTACTGTCAGTTTAAGCTAGAATCATCAATGCATGTCAAGCCTTGGCATAGGTAACACCCAAATAGGCTGATGGTCACCTAATTGAGAAGGTTCTTGTAAAAATTCTCGGTTGGGTTATTTTTAGTATTTTGCAGAAGATTTCATGGCTTCTTTTATTTTATAAGTATTTTAGGCCCTTAGATTCACCTGTTTTGAGATCTTGTGCAACCTTCTGGTCAGAGATACCATGGACTGTCTCCCCTTCCCCATGTCCAGTGAATCAGTTACAGTCTCAGACATGGAGTTTAGTTTCTTACTGTATTCTTTGGAGCTAAGCCGTGATTTGATCTTCCTGTTGAACAAAACATCAGCATTTCCCCAAGTCTTTGGCCTTTTCAGCCCCTGCCCTTGTGTGGGCACCTTATGTACCTACTGTCATCACATGGAAGGATACACAAGACACGATTTTAAACTCATTAAATTGGCCATATATGCTATAACTACTCCATGGTAAAAGGTTGGCTTTGCCTATCAATGTACCAATGGGTGGATAGCTGCTATTGGAAGACTGTTCTTAGAGAAATTGTAAATCATTCTCATTCTATCACGAGAAATATTTCTGTTTAAGGAAAGGACTACAGTGCTTTAAACCCCAGACCACTATAATTTCAGGAGTTTTAATCATTCACTCTGCTGTCCAGTGCTGAAAACAAGCAAGCAGAAAAAAAGCTGTCTCTCACCTCTCTGTAATTGCAAACGTTTTCTTTTGATCTTTTAACAGGCAGGAAGGTTAATAGATCTTTAACAAAAACAAGCAAGGAAACAACACAAGCAATTTTTTTTTTTAAATAAAACAAACCACAAACTTTCCAAGGTCTACCTGGTCTGTACATGAAAATTTATTTCATCTCACTTAATTGTCAATAATACTCCACAGCATCCACTACCATGGAAATTTATAGCTTTGGTTGTTTTCATATTATGTCTCAGAATGCCTTTAGAGTGCTGGAAATGTACTGGCAATTTTTCTAAGCCTCTACAGCTCTTCTTGGAGTGCTTTTAGAAAATATGCTGGCGCTTGGGGGATGATTCACAGATTTCTGAGTGTTTTCTTTAATATGTAGTCTTATGCCTGTACAAGGCTGAACACCGCCTATGATTCTTCCTATCTCTACCACCATAGGCAGCACAGAACAAAATGTTAGTATTCTGCCTCTCTATGAACAATACCCTCCACCTTTCTATAGATCACTATGAAATGGAGGAAGGAGAGAAAGTTCTTACATTTTGTGCCAGCAAAAAGTACAAACATGCAGAAGCTGACTTACATACAGGCCTTAACATTTTGTGCAACAGCTATAATTAGACCTTCCCAGCAGACTTGATTTTAACACCCCTTGTGAATATTTTTTTTCCCCTCCGGGTTCCCTGCATAATATTAAGCACCTCTGTAATACAATTGCACTGATACAAAACAGTAGCTGCACTCTGCTACTGTATGCTGCAGTTGCCAGCCACCAGCTAAATGTGAATCTGTTGTGTCACTCCTAGCTCTGCACACTTGGAAGAAATACTGAATTCAAGTTTAAACTGACATTATTAAGAGTGACAGGTCCTGTTTTTAACCATCCATTCGAGGATGCTATTTTTGTCCACTGCTCTATAGGATAAAGAAGCCCCTCTGTGACAAAGCGCAGTACTTCTAAAACTCAGTTTTCCTCATGGCACCATGGCCACAGCAAACCCAGAGGAATAAGTGGACTGATCATACTTGTCTGTGCAGATACATGCAGGTCACACTGCCTTGCCACTCCACTCCTCTCCCTTGCTCCCGTGTGCAAGTAAGGTAGTGAAGTATGCAAGGCTCTCCCCTCCCTGGTGCTTTTGGGGAGCACAACACCTAAAACCTGCGTTTTCTTAGGAGAACTGAGCAGACAGGCAGAACAGAGGGGCGGTGTGACAAGCATATATACATTCACAAACAAAAAACCACAACTGATGCATCTAATTTTAGGCTTACCAGCAATCTCTCTCTTTATTATAAGAGGAACAAAAAGATGTTCAGCTCAGTAGTAAATGGAACATTAACTGTACCAGGAATGCAACCGTTCTTAATAGGCATGGCTCTGGAACAAGACAAAGAAGCTGCTGTTTAAAGTCTGATCTTATGAACCACATAAAAGAAACCGGGAGACTAAATAAGGATCCAGCCCAGATCAGACAGTCATTTTGACCCTCCAGTGGCTTATAGTCACATTAGTAACTGTTGTCCTCATTGGGAATGTTTTAAAATCAGTGATTAACAGAAAAATTATACTAGGCCGAATAAGCCTCAATGAACAGAAGTCATAACAGCTAAGGTTACACATCCACATTTGAGCTGCAGAAAGCAGGAATTTACATCCTTGCTTGTCAATAGAGAGCCAAGAGCAAACTCATTCATCAAGCCTATTTGAGTTTTCTGCTCTGGGAGGAGATGAAGTGAACTCTAAAACTGCTGGTGTCTCTCCTTTGATTATAAAGGGAATCTAGTTACCACCTAACATGTAGCCTCCAGCACTTGCAAAGCAGGGAAATTTCCATTTTGAGCATCAAGGGGCAGGTCTCAAAAATGTAAACCTTTACGGTCCACAAAGTAAAGCTTTACAGAGCTAGGTAAAACAGGGCATCAGAAAAAAAAATATATATATATGCTAGCAGACTAAGGAGAAAAAAAAAATTAAAATAAACAGGAACATAATTATACCCATGAAAAAAAAATATTTATCCCACACCTCTATATAATTGTTACTAACATTGGGAATCTAGCATTGGGACACTATAAAAGACACCATCAAGCTTCTCTTCAAGTCTCTGCCAGCTTTTTGCCATGAAAGGATGAAAGAGTACAAGTATCTGTACTCTACAGGAATACAAATCCTTACTGGAAACAGAAATGAGTATCCCATTGATTTTTAATCATACTTAGTCATGCAAGTGCTTGACATCAGGTCTATATCATCAAGGGAGCTCAGCTGGGAGACTCCTGCAGTAGCTCCATATAGGTTGCTACATCTCCGCAGAATAGTACGTTGCTATGTGAGGATACTGGCATAGGTCCCCAAATCAAAACTGGGTGTCCCTGCTCAGAGTGCCATTGCATGGAATGTACATGCCCCAACTCCCTTTAAAATTAAGTTTTATGATTCCCAAGTCCCTGGGGCAGTCTTATAAACTCATCTTCACGTAGAGAATCACAGGAAAACAAAAATGAAAAGGATGCCTAAATGGCTTCAGTATTTTTTTTTCCAGTTTAATATATGGTTCATATTGAATGAAAGAATTAGAAGCTCTCCCAACTTACATAGTCTCTTGTCATCCAAATGGAAACAGACTCACTCATTTCCTAATAAAAACAGTGATAAAACAAGTTAAGTGGTTAACTGCTAGTGTAGATAGATCTAATCACCAGGAGAAAGCTGAGAGTAAACTGCACATATTTGTCACCATTTAAGTACTCATTTTGCCAGCAATAAAAAATAACACCTTCCCAGTAGATCCTAATTTTTTTTTTTTTTTTTTTTAGGAAAGGTGGTGTTACAGGTTGTTATAGTTAACTTGTCTTATCTTTAAAATAATAATTTGCACATGTAAATACAGGTGGAATAGTTCTGCTGCTTTACGGGTAGAGAGCTTTAACTGGAAATGTTGGCTTGTTTTAAGAGTTTGTCTTAAGCTAGTCTGTGTTTCTGAACACTACAAAATAGTCTGTGTGATATTATAGAAATACAGTCTCCAGTCTCTGGAGATCTGATTGAAATTTCACATGTAGCTTCAATCACAGCAATAACGAGAGACAAGCTAGAACAATATTCACCTGGTACAGATAAAAAACTTACCATGTGGAAGACAGATTGTGCAAAACACAGGCAGAAGAAGCAGAAGACACACAATTGCTCAGCCTTCATCCCAGCAACACAACCTATATAACACAGAAGTGGCTGTGTCACAACCATTGCTGTGGTACTCTAGATATATTGCCAACAGTATTCAGGAATGCACAACAGGTTTGCAGCGGTATCACTACAGTAGTTCATAGTAGTTAACATTTGACTGGACTTCCTAGAGCAAATAACCCAATTAAAGATATGCTGCAGCAAGGACTGAACTGCTACATCTGCTTTTTCTTTACTCTTACGGTGATAAACACTGGCACATATATCAGAATGCATCTGAAGGAAGAAAAATGTTATGTTTGCCCAAAACTTCATCGTTTTGTTTAGCCTTAGACACCAAGGAAGGAAAATCAGAAGCAATGAAAATGAGTGCATCTGCTGTATTTATTTAGTCTCATGGGCAGTGCCATGATGACAGGCACTCTTGTCATGCAGCTTTTGCACAGCACTTCACGTTTCCCATGGAGTCTATCATTTACACACAGCCTGTCCGTCATTCAGTGATTTTCCAGAATCAGATCCTTGTCCATTTTCACATTATGAATTATAATAAATCCTCTGTTATAATGTTTTGTTAAATCACTAATAAATAAATTGAAGTATGGTCTGCTTCCTCAGTGAAGTGCTTGATGCATTCAATGCACTGTGTTCATATCAAATTATTCCTCCATCTTTATGCAGGTGAATGAATTCATGAACATCGATGTTTATACAGAAGTCATTTGAAGACTCCTGCAAAAAATGGTAAGATACACAACTGTAAACTTAAAATCTTAAATGTGGCCTAGGAAAGTTCATGTGAGGTTTTCCTATGATTTGTGAACCTGGGGTTGTGTTTTCCATATGCGTGGCTCTGGCCACGATGACATCTGCAGTGGTACTGGCTTTAACTAAGTTCACTCCCTGCCTTCTGCCTCAATGAATTCCTTGTTAACCTTATAAAATACTGCAAAAAGAAATTGGTCATTCTTACCAACTGTTCACTACCTGTTGTCAGTAACCTCTCATGACTAATGTCTTTGCACTAAGTTACAAATCTATTAAATCTGGCCCAGTAGAAAAAGAGATAAAATATAAGAAACAATACTTGGAACATTCTAAGTAAGTAAAACAGAGATTGCATTTATTAGAGGAAGAACTGATAGCACCTGTCAAGTAGCAGGAGGCCTTATCTTTTCTGGAACCCCTCTATACTCAGTACTTCCAGAGCTGTACACTGCCAGGATAACTTAAACACCCAGTTTAAAATAAGACAATTTCCCAACTAGACTTGCCTCCTTTCTTTTGGGAGAGAGCCCATCGGCCCACATTTTGATATTACGCTTAACATTATATACACTTGAGTTTGTATAAGGTGGAGTTAGTTAAGACCACTCTTGCCTTTTGTGAAAAAGGGCTGACTTCAGAAAATTTAAGAGGTGCACAAATATATACAAGACCTAATTTTCTCCCAGAAGGCTATTTTAAAAAGTGCTCTTCTGTATCTTTTACAAGGTTTCTGCTAGAGCTTTGGAAATGGCTCTACAAAGAGCAAAGATCTTAATCATACTTTAACTTGTCTATGCCATTCTAAAAGTGTAGATGGCATGACAGTCTCAATACAGACATTTTCTGGAATGTTAATGTGAATAGTCATAGTGGTGATTATGCATAGCACACTGAACCAGACATTCAATGCCCTGTACAAGCATCCTACTGGAAGAAACGTAAATGCTTCTATTCAAACACATGTAGCATGGAGAATAAACATGAGGAGTTAGATATAGGCTCATGCCTGCAGGGCTATGAACTTACTGGCATCATGGAAACATGGTGGGATGGTTTCTATGACTGGAACATTGGAATGGAATGATACAGGCTCTTCAGGAAAGACAGGCAGAAAAGATGGGGAGAGGGTGCTGTCCTCTATGTCAATGTCCAGCTGGAGTGTGTGGAGCTCTGCCTGGGAATGGCTGAAGGGCCGACTGAGAGCTTATGGGACAGGATTAATGGGAGAGAAGAAACAGATAATAGTAAAGTGGGGGTCTGCTACAGGCCACCCAGCCAGGAAAATCAAGAGGATGAGGCCCTCTGTAGACAGATAGGAACAGCCTCACGTTCACAAACCCTGATCCTCATGTGTGGCTTCAACCACCACAATATCTGTTGGAGGGGCAACACAGCAGGACATAAGCAATTCAGGAGGTTCCTGGAATGTGTCAATGATAACTTCCTTCTCCAAGTGATAGAGGAGTCAATGAAGAGAGGTGCCATGTTGGACGTTGTTCTAACCAACGAGGAGGGGCTGGTGGGGAATGTGAAGCTTGAGGGAAGCTTTGGCTGCAGTGAGCATGAGATGGTGGAGTTCAAGATTCTCAGGGTGACAAGGAGGGTGCACAGTAAGCTTGCTATCTGGACTTCAGAAGAGCAGACTTTGGCCTCTTGAAGGATCTGCTCGGTAGAGTACCATGGGATAAAGCCCTGGAAGGAAGAGGAGCCCAAGAAATATGGCTAATATTCAGTCGCCACCTCCTCCAATCTCAGAGGCGATGCATCCTGACAAAGAGGAAGTCAGGCAAAAACACCAGGAGGCCTGCATGGATGAACAAGGAGCTCTTGAACAATCTCATACAGAAAAAGGAAGCCTACAGAGAGTAGAAGCAAGGACAGGTACCCTGGGAGGATACAGAGAAATTGTCTGAGCATCCAGGGATCAGGTTAGGAAACCTAAATCCCTGATAGAATCAAATCTGGCCAGGGACATCAAAGGCAACAAGAAAAGCTTCTATAGGTATGTCAGGGATAAAAGGGAGACTAGGGAAAATGTGGGCCCTCTCAGGAAGGAAATGGAAGACAGGGTAGCCCAGGATATGTAGAAGACTGAACTGCCTGTTGTAGAAGACCAGTTTCAGTAACATCTTAGGAACCTGAAAGTACACAAGATCATGGGACCTGATGAGATTCATCTGTGGGTCCTAAGGGAACTGGCAGTTGAAGCTGCTAAGCCAGTATCCATCATATTTGAGAAGCTGTAGCAGTCCAGTGAACTTCCCACTGACTGGAAAAGGAGAAAAGTAACTCCCATGTTTCAAAAGGGAAAAAAAGAAAGACCCAGGGAACTACAGGCCAGTCACTCTCACCTCTGAGTCTCATAAATTTGATGGCCTCCTACAACAGTGTTACAACATTGGTAAATAAGGGGAGAGGAACAGACATAATCTACCTGGACTTGTAGAAAGCATTTGACACTATCCTGAACAACATCCTTGTCTCTAAATTGGAGAGATATGGATTTGATTGAGTGACGACTCAGTGGATAAGAAATTGTCTGGATGGCCACATTCAAAGAGTTGCTGTCAATGCCTCAATGTCCAAGTGGCAACCAGTGACAACTGACATTCCTCAGAAGTTCGTACTGGGACCAGTGCTGTTTAACATCTCTGTTGGAGACATGGACAGTGGGACTGAGTACACCCTCAGCAAGTTTGCAGACAACACCAAGCTGTGTGGAGCAGTCAGCATGCTGGAGGGAAGGGCCACCATCCAGGGGGATGAAATGGGTCCAGGTTAACCTCATGAAGTTCAACAAGGCCAAGTGCAGGGTCATGCACATGGGTTGGGGCAAAGAACAGATTGAGAGCAGCCCTAAGGAGAAGGACCTAGAGGTGTTGGCTGATGAGGAGCTCAACATAAACCAGGAATGTGTGCTCGCAGCACAGAAAGCCAACAGCATTCTGGGCTGCATCAAAATAAAGGTGGCCAGCAGGTCCAGAGAGGTGATTCTACCCCTCCACTTTGGTGAGATCCCACCTGGAGTACTGTGTCCAGCTCTGGGCCCCTCAACATAAGAAGGACATGGGAGTGTTATAGTGACTCCAGAGGAGATCCATGAAGATGGTCAGAGGGCTGGAGCATGTCTCCTATGAAGACAGGCTGAGAGAGTTTGAGTTGTTCACCCTGGAGACGAGAAGGATCCAGGGAAACTTTATAGCGGCCTTCCAGTATCTGAAGGGAGCCTGGAGGAGAGCTGGAGAGGGACTCTTTATCAGGGAGTGTAGCAGTAGGAAGAGGGATAATGGTTTTAAATTGAAAGAGGGGAGATGTAGATTAGATACTAGGAAGAAATTCTTTACTGTAAGGGTGGTGAGACACTAGAACAGGTTGCATTGGAACAGGTTTTCCAGAGAATTTGTGGATGCCCCATCCCTGTAAGTGTTCGAGACCAGGCTGGATGGGGCTTTGAGCATCCTGGTTTAGTGGGAGGTGTCCCTGCCCATGGCAGAGGGGTTGGAACGTGATGATCTTTAAGGTCCCTTCCAACTCGAACCATTCTATGGTTCTATGATTCTATGAAATACAGTGCATGTCCTTCACTGATGTAAAGCTTGCTTTTCTGTCTGTCACAGTGTTGGTAGACTGTCCTTTAGGAAAACTCTGGGATGGGATTTGAAAAGTCACTGAATTCAGTGTATATCTGCCACAGTCTGAAGCACAAAGAGCAGGAAATTTTATGAAAGGTCAGAAAAGAGTAGCACAACAAAACTTTGGTGATCATTTCTGTGATAGCAGAAATTTTCTACATAGACCCCTTATATGCTGTCTGTGGAGTTACAATCTGCACAGAAAAATATAAAAGTAAGAGAGATCAGGAGAGAATATTCCTTAAAATTGCTTGTCTTCAATCTCAACATCATTTCTTATTCACTAGCACAGAAACTACTGGACGAGAACCTGTAGCTGTATTCATGAGTCTGGGGAGTTTTCTCTGTGAAGTCTTGGGCAGCATGGCTGCTTTAGGAGTGTGCTGGGAATCACAAGGGGGTTGCCAGTGCTTCAGAACCTCCTCATGAGGGGCTGGCAACTGGAGCCCTCCTGGAAGCCCATCTGGACCTGTGAGGTCTGAAGGCTCTATGATGCCATCCACTGGGACCCACAGCAGGTCCTTCCCTATTCTGAAACATTGATGGAGCAATCCAGCAGGAATAACCTCACAGAGAGGCTCCTCTCTCTTGTTTATCTGTACCCTTCCCTGCTGAATTTTCAGGTAGGACAGATGGTGGTTGCACAGGTGACAGACTCAGCTCTGCAGTTCAGGAGACACTGGTGCCAAATTGAACCAAACTCCAGTGGAAAGAAACAAAAATAAGACACCTGTACTATTAACACCGTTAGGGAACACGTCTCCAATTACCTGCTCTTATTGCTTGTGTAAGAATGGTAACTTAGCTGTAAAAAGAGCAAATAAAGTAGAAATGCCTGCACTGAGGACAGTGTGTTGATACTGTCAGTCTGGTAATAAGAAAATACCAGGTTAGAGTCAGCAGAAACGATGCAATCAAAATCTCTGCTTCTGAAGGTGTGATCTCAGAATAATGAGCTCTGTTTCTAGGAAACAGACAATAAATAACCTCATGAAGTAAGGCGCAAGCTTGGATGCTAAGGGTGCTCTGACCATGCTCTAAGTTTGTTCTGCCATCTTTAAGTAATGGTCCTATCCTGAATATAAAAGTATAGATAACTCCAAGCCTGTCAATATTGTCCAAAAAACATTTGCTGCCTGAGTAGAAACGTAAGAGAGAGAGACAGAGCTGGGAAGCAAGTAGAGCTAATATCACCACAGAACCTCTCTCAGTGGGACCTCCTTAGCTTGGCCCCATCTACACTGTGGTGTTGATTTTAGTCAGCAGACATGAGAGAAGACAAATAATAGAATTTGCCTTCTGTTTAATGGAGGGAAAAATGAGTTTTATGTCACTAGGGAGGGGGATTCTTGAACTTTCCCCTATTCTTGAATTTACAGGCCATTAGGCAGCAGGAGTTCTGAGATTTTCTTGAATGAGATATACAACAAGTAAAATGTGCTACGTGAATTATTATTTCATCTAAATCCTGATTAGTTACTCATTTTGTATGCTTCCAGGCTTGAGCAGAACTTCTCCTGTTCTTGACTTCCATCATGTTCTCCCCATATACTCAATAATTCTCCATATTTTCTCCCAGGATTCAATAGTCTCCTCTAAACTCCCCTTACACAGGTTGAAAAATGTTTCCTGAACTCAATTATGCTAATTTAGATCCAAGAACAAGAGTTCCCACGATCTTTGGTGGAGTGATAGAGCTGTTCATCTCACCCGCACTGATGTTATTGTTTCCCATTAGACAATAATGGTCTGTGTGGGGGAAAGGGCTAAGAGTTATAACGGAAGTTTGGAAAAGTATCCCTACAGGACAAAGAAAGGCGCCCCTTCCTAAGGGTACCACTGGGCAAAGCAGCTGCCCAACAGGCTTGAACTACATAGGAAACCTCAGAACTTACGGAATGCAATCCACCAAGCAACCCTTCAAATCTCTGACCAGTGTCAGATTCTCGAGCTTAAACCTTTGGAGGCCTGTGCCACAAGGTCACAAACATCCAGCCTACATCAGCAGAACTCTATAAATTTTACTCATTTACCAAATTCTTACTGTATAAGTCAATGAGTTCTGCAGGTTTCTAAACAGCTTTCAACTTGCTTACCCTCACGTTAAATGCAAGATAATGTATCTGACTGTATAAAGGTTTTATTATCAAGACATAAAACTTTTTCCAAATTATTGTCTTTTATTTTCCAGGTTGTAAAGTGTTCAAATAAACAAACCTGATTTGATTTTACCTTATTCTATTGCTCCATGACTAATTTACTTTTATTGCTTTATAAATGAACTCCATGGACATTTTACTCTTACTTCCAAGTGCATTTTTTATGAAAGTACTCTATAAAGTTTTGTTTGTGGAGTGATAATACTGAACATGTTGGCGTAAGTTACAAAGCTCTAAATGATCTGGGATCTGGTTTTTTTTTCCTTTCCTTTATCTTTTAAGCCACCGAGTTCACCTGGAG
The DNA here is from genome assembly GCA_013400055.1 of Nycticryphes semicollaris. Lineage (NCBI taxonomy): Eukaryota > Metazoa > Chordata > Aves > Charadriiformes > Rostratulidae > Nycticryphes > Nycticryphes semicollaris. The sequence goes on from VXBJ01002995.1 coordinate 94,804, forward strand.
CGTTTCAGTTGTCATTTCCAGTTTCAGTAACGGATGGGAAAATATTTGCTGTGAAGAACGTTCAGCTCTAGAACTTGTTTCCCAGCTGGACTGCTAGTCCTGCTAGCCTTTAGGGCACAGAGCAAAGCTTATCTGTTTACTTTTGCTTCTTCCTAAGAAAATCCATGGGGCTTGTTATCTTAGCAGACTTAGTGGGGAAATTGGTTAGACCTGACTTTTCTAGAGGGCTTTTGTGCTCTCAGATACTAATTAGCTTCAGGATTCTCTTTTCTCTAGCAGTTGTTGGTAATATGTTGTGAATTATTTATTAGGCTTTTTGTGAATGTAAATCCACCCAGATGCTTGGGCAGTGGGCACATGTTTTATAGATATGAATGTCAATCAATAAATAAATAGCTGTGAGTGCTTCTCTGTAGAGGAGAGACAGGAAATGATCAGAAGAACAGGAATAAAAAACAGAAGGAGTATTTTGACACTGAGAGCCTTTTTTGGCCGGTGTCATAGCTTTTCTTTTTCCTCATCATCCTCCAATTTCTATTGTGGTATTTCCTAATAAACCACATCAGCACTGTAAGGAGCAGGTACCATGGTGCCATTTGCAGAAGAATTTGAAATGGATTGTGTTTTGCAAAGTGATGTGGACATATTGGAAGTACTCAAAGAACACTCACAAAAGTCGTCATCTCCATTCAAAATGTTTTATCTTCACAATCCAGGTACAAGGCCTTGAGCTTACAAAGAATATTTTACACCACAGACATAGCCTTCCTTTCTCTGTGAAAATGATCCAAGAGCAGTTATGGGTACTTTTAGTCATCATTTACAGCTGTCCAACAAATATTCTCTGTGAATATATTTCAGACTACAGGTGGTTCATGAGCTATTCAACTATTTTTGACTGTATGATTCTCACAAGGCTCTGACTTACATTCACTAAGCAAACAGCTGTGGTGGCTAAGACCTTACTGCCTCTTCTCCCCCATCCCAGCTGTTTATTACTGACCCTTTGCCAGAAATTCTTGCTCCTGTTCCAGCTACAGCAAAACCTGCTGCACCTCAGCTGCTCTGGTCATAATCTGTTGTCTTACTGCAAGACAACTTCTATTACTAAGTTAAGCTCATGTACAGGACTGTAAAATGGAACAGCTGAGGTGCAGTAAAATACTCTGTTCTGCCAGTTCTGCAAATGGGGGCCATATCTTCTTGAAAGAAGTGCTAGTTTAACAAGTTCAGCATGACCTACCAGAACTTTTCTGTCAGTGTTTCCCCTGACCGTGTATTGGCTACGGCATTGCTTTCAGATGTCTAAAAATATTATACATAAAGTTAAGAAGTTTTGACACTAAGCGCATCAAAGATACATAGACCAAATACAGTGACATCACTACGACTTTTGACAACTTTTGTCACCTGCAGGGGTGTCACATATATGAGTATTTTTGCTTAAAGGGCAGGAGTTCTCTACTCTTCAAAGAAACAAACACCCAAAATTCACTGACAAGCAAAGATGTATGATATCATGAACATAAGATGGGGAAAGTGAATCAGAATGTATTCTCGAACAGTTACCCACATTTACCTCAGGCTTTGTTGGAATATAAATTGTTTAATGCTTCCTAGGGGAAAACTAGCAAATTAAAAGAATAAGGAGGAAACAGAAAGGGTACAAATGCTAGCTATGCACTAAGAGTAAAGTGAAAGTATATATTCCTTCATATCAGGTTTCTGAATAAGAAATAATAAAGGGCTAGGAAGCCTGCCACATGAGGAAAGGCTGAGAGAATTGGGTTTGTTCATCCTTGAGAATAGAAGGCTTAGCAGTGACCTTACCACCATGTTCCAGTGTTTAGAGGACAGCTACAAAGAAGATGGAGACTCCCTTTTTTACAAGGAGTTACATGGAAAAGATGAGAAGTAATGGGTACAAGTTACTGCTGGGGAGATTTTGATTGGACACAAGAGGAACATTTTTCACAATGAGAACAATTAGACATTGGAATAATCTCTCCAAAGAAGTGCTGGATTCCCCAATACTGGACACTTTTAAGATTTGTCTGGACAGAGTGTTGGGACATGTTGTCTAGACCATGCTTTTGCCAAGAAAAGTTGGACCAGCTCATCCTTGAGGTCCTCTCCAACCTGGAATTCTATGATAGGAAAGCAGACAAGAAAAAAATGTTGGCATTGTTATACTTTCAGTGTCAGTGAAACATGTAAAGAATGTTTGCACAAAAATAGTTGGGTGATTATTAGGTATAGTAAATATTTTCAGGGATATTCTATTTAGATTTGCCCAGGAACTACCTGTGCACAAGGGAAGGTCATATGCAACATGTATCACCCTGTTCCTTTAACTGGATTGCACAAGGAGTGCAACAGCAAAGAATTTGCTCGGATATGTATGTTTCCATGGAAAGAAAATACCTTTTATTCCAACAAGTCAATCTCTTATTACACTTCAAAAGGTGGAGATCATCCAGACAGAGAATTCCCAGGATAGAAATAAGTTGTAAATAAATATGAATAAAATATAAATATGACAGCAAAATGCAGCATTATGTTGAATTAACACTCACCAGACAAACAGGACAACCACTGAAATGCAGCCCGATTTGCATTGTTTTACAAAAATAATGTACTGTGAAGTAGACTAAAGCAGCTGTTACTTAGGATCAAACTGAAGAGAAATTCAAATGATTTATAGTGTTAGACCTTTCTCCATTAACAGCTGCTTCAGACCTTTTGCCCTGAGGGAAAATACAGATGGATTTTGCAATACAATAAGCACAATACATTGGACTTCAATCACTGGAAATAACAAAGTTTTTAACAGGGAAGGATTAATACCGATGATGCAGCTTAATAAGATTTTCATGAAAACAAATTACTTTTTCTAACATGCTCACAGCTTGGGATATAGGCAAGTTGGGTATATAATTACTCTAATTACAGGGAAAATTGAAGGAATTTGACTATAATTGCCCATTAGCTAGTTGTCCTGAGCATGACAGTCACCATACCTATTTTTGCAACAGCAGATTTCTGGAGGGCTGTACAATACTGGTGACTCTCCATTCTGTTATATGGTTATTGATCATGCTTTCAGCCTACAAGAATTAGTGCTTTCTGGATGTAGTTCCTCTTATGCTATGCCTTTTACTTTGACTGTGAGATCCAGGGAAAAATGAAAAGATGCACTCAAATTTATTATTTACCTTCAACAATTTTTCTGTGTTGTGTTGTTGCTGCACTTCATATTTACAACAACTTTTCATGCAAAAAATCTACAAAGCAAAAGCCTTTATTTGTTCCTGGAGCAAGTTGGAGTAAAAGTTTCAGAGAAGGGTATATTTTATCTTTTCTTAAGCTTTCCTTTGGACCCTAAAGTTAAAGATTCACAGAATGGATTCACAACATGGATTAGGTTAGCAGGGACCTCTGGAGATCATCCAGTCCAACCCCAGAGCTAAAGCTGTTTGCTCAGGGCCATGACCAGTCAAGTTTTGAGTATCTCTGAGTATAGAGACTCCACAACTTCTCTGGACAACCTCTTCCAGCTGTTGTTCAACCATGTTATGCATATAGATACCCACAGTAAATACAGTTTTATGAAAGCATGTAGGTTCCTACTTACTGTTTAATGTAGTAATCTTTCTATTGAGTTTCATTTTTGCTTCTACATGGCTTATGGACTCAACCATTAGTTTTCTATTATTACCATCATCTATATCCCTCAGTGGATCCAGTAAACGTTATTTAAGACATTCTTGCATTTCATTCAATAGGAGTGAGATTTTGTACCACGTAAATAAAACCTCCAGGAACTATTCTGGTTTTACACTGCCTACAAATAGGATTTGGTGCTCCTATATAATCTAACACATGCCTCAATTACTATCAAATTTTTAGCTTCAAAATGTGACCTGATTCATGGAAAAAATATGCAATAACAAGCAAATTACCTGGCAATGGTAAGTTAGGGGTCCTCCTGAGGTCAATTTGGGGAAAAAAAAAAGTACATAATTAATGTATTTCTGTAAGGAACCATCTGATTTCCTGATTAAGTATTCAAGTCACTGGAAGAATCCCATAAGGAGATTCTGGCCATTGCAAAAGCTTTGTTTACTGTGCAGCTTTTCATAGCATCGAACAATCCAGACAGTAAAATAAAATCAGGCCAGTGGAAATGCCAAAAATCTCATCCCAGTTATACTAGACTTCCCTTGGAATAAAAGATTTTGGATACTCAAACTCATTTTCTACCATGTAGTATGTGATTTCCAAAAGAGCAGGAGGACCATAAGTTAGGACAGGCCTGTGAAATCTTTCTATGAGCTCAGAATATGTGCCATCTCTGCTATTCTGTCTTTTGGAAGGAGGAGCTGGCAATGTGAATACTCTTGTACCTTCCTAGAGCCGAGACCCACCACTGCCAATTCCATGTTGCCTAGAAGGGATGTAAAATTCACCATCAAAAAAGCTGGATCACCCTGATTACAACAACTGACATTTATTTATTTATTCATTCAAAATCTGGGACAAGACTCAGTGTTTATCAAAGCTTATCAATGTATCTCCATGGTCTTTTATGGAAGAAGGTCTTAAATAAACTCTTGATGCAGTGGACTGCGGTCTGAAAAAAAAAAAAAAAAANAAAAAAAAAAAAAAAAAAGCCAGAGAATACTTGGCCTTCTTATTAGACAGCTACAGCTTGCTATTTCAGAGTGTGTTGCATCCCCAGAGATCAAAGGGAGAAACAAACTGATCCAAGAGATCCACTGCGCCTCTCACTTTCTAGGACAGGGCTGTTGTGATAGAGCTGCGTGGACTTGCAGTCACCTGTATATACAACTGGCATTGGGGGTGTTTAAAGTCAACACACTGGGGGGCATATAAAGGGTGAGAAGGCAAGGTGGTACTTGGTGTGTGCTGGTTTCAGAGTCAGCCAGAGACCCAAGAAGTAATATTCATCAAAAGAAAGGCAAACGTATGAAGAATGTATGTATTTATACAGCAAGCACAGCTAGGGAAGCCAGCTGGCAGCTCTACCTGCATGTTTGCTCCCTGGGAGAGCACAACCAGCAAGGCAGCTGCAGGAGCCTGGCAGGCTTTCCCACACACACCCCACCAACACTATTTGCACAGGAAAGGATAGAAGAGGAAAGGAAGGAAAATTGGATGTAGCTCACTGCATACAGCCATCCTCTAGGCAAAGGGATGATACCCCTTCTGCCTCCTCCCAACCTACTGCTTCTCCCTGGAGCATCTTTCCTGGGTCAGCAACAGACGATGCCATCCGTCTGTCCTGGCTGGGAAGAACAAGGTGAAAACCCCAGGGGAGCAGATGTAGCCTGGTAGGAGGCAAATCTGCTATGTAAAAGAAAAAGAAGTATGATCTGGCTTGAGTCATGAGCAGAAGGACAGGGCAGACCACCACAGATGTTTTTAAGATGGATACATGCCCAAGGGAAAACAGCCAAAAAGTCATGTCGTTTGTGGTGTCACCTCACCCACCCTGTAACACAGTACTTGCAGGCCAGTTTCACAAGCAATGATGTCTTTATCATTTACAAAGCCTGCAAAGTGCCTCCCCTGAGCATTTTCCTCCTAGTGCCCTGAAGGCATTCAAGCCACTGCTGCCTGGAGGGTACGCATTTTTACACTTGTGCTCTCTTCCTTTCACCTCCCAACTCCCCACCCCATCCTAGGCCCGAAGAGCTGTAATACAGACATTTGCTTCGGTGGTTGGGTTTAAGCTGTTCTAAACAGCCAAGAAAATATACCTGAGCTTTTAGTAGCATGGTACACTTGAAAGCCAGTTTTCATGCCCAGCACAACAGCTGAAGTCAGGATCCGTTTCGCTTTGTGCTGTGAGAGGGTTCACAGCTACAGAGCTGTAGGAGGATGATAGGGGAGCAGGTAATTAAATCCCACACATACAGGTATCCTCATGCCCTGCCAGGCTTCTGCAGAAGCCTTTCTCTGGGATTTCTGTGCTCCTGCAGATGGGAATGACTGAGGATTTATAGCAGTCCTCGGGAGAGGTAGGGGCTTGAGGATTTGGAGACATAAGGGCAAATTCTTCTCTTGAATCCACGTGGTGAAATTAGCCTTATGAAATAAAGCCAGGTACTGTGACTCTTTCTCATAGGTAAATATTTCTTTAATCTTTTTTTTTTTTNGTATATCCAGCTGTGGCCTGTAGCAGAAAGGAATATCTCATAATGAGCTCTGTTATAAATGGCTCTGAAACACAGAGTGTTGGAATGCCACTAAAAATATTTTGTCTGTGGCTTTTGCTAAGGCTCAGCTCCTCAGGAAATACTTTCATTGTTTAATGCTGTCATTTTGTACATATCCAATATTTTCTTAATCTGTCACTGGGAATAGTTTATTTATAACAAGCTTATTTTCCAATTGCATGTTGTAAATATATCTTAGCAGTCTTGCCAAAAACACTAACTATTCACTATAACTACTCAGTTATAGAGATTTAACCAGTTTATTAGCTTTTAAAAATACCAGAAGTATGTGTCAAATCCTCCCTTACCCCCCTTTTTTTCCACTGAAATATTGGATGTACAAGTTTGGGTCAGGAGTCACTTTGTTGATTAAACACAGTTATAAAAATGAAGGACTGATTGTGTCTCAGATTTAGGCCTGTCATTCACCTCTCTCCAGAAGTAATTCCAAGAGGCAGTGGGACTTAAAGACAACTACTGCATGTTTTTCCCTTGCTCCTTAAAAATTTGCCACTAGCCTATAACACAAGCAACTTATGGCAACTATAACACAAGAAGCCCAGCTGCTCTTACTGAGGAATTTTTGGGGACACCCTAGTGCTGTCATTAGGGCATCTCTTGTTCTCCCCTGGAGGATGTGAAGGGAGAGAAAAAGGCCCTCTGTTTCTTATGTCTTGGGGTTATTACATAGATTTCCTGATGAATTGTACAGCTGTCAACCAGGTAAGGCTTATAAAACGTGTTTCATAAGCAGCACATACTATAGCATATATCCTGCAATGAGTTCTTGTTTGTTTGGGGGAGCTAACTGATTGAAATTAGCTCCCCTAAGAGTCTTGTACTCTTTAAATATTATTAAGCCTATATACACGTGTGTGAGTCTATGTGGAGAATACAAATGAAGCTATGTGGAGTACAGAGAACTTGTTGAAATGTTCATACGTCTGCCAGCAAGTTTGCTGACAGTTTGGGGGTTTTTAATATATTTACACAGCTGTAATATATATACTTTTATGGGGAACATTTTCCATCATTAGCTTTCCAACAGGTTAAGAAGGTTATTCATAGATATATCTACACACAATGAGTCAAATTCTAGTCTCAGCTGTAACAGTGTAAATCCAAAGTCACTCCATTAAAATCGATCACTTTTGCTTTTTTTTTTTCCCCCTTTTAACTTGTACCTGGTAACAGAGAGGAATTTGCCCTCTCTGTATTCTGAGATCCCAGCAAGACTGCTGACCTTCTGTACTCAAGCAGATAATCTGCTGGTCATTTCTGTGTCATAGCTGTGGAAACGGCCTGCCTGCTCTTAGAGCGTTCAGCAGTCATATGCTTCAGCTGATAAGATGATAGGAATCAATCTTTCTGAAAGCAATGTCCAAAGGCTGTCTCTAGGACAGCTTTTAATTCACAAGTGCTGCCTCTGTCTCACCAGTGTCTGAAAAAAAGCCTAGAGTTTCCCCAACTATTTATTCCTCCCCACTAAAATCCATATACACACTTTAACCACACCTGGGGAAAATTGTCATTAAAATGTGGCTTGTGATATGGGCCCAACACTGATCTTGCCTCTGCAAGTAGAAACCTTTTGGAACTGCACCTTAGTCATTAGAAAGTAATTCCAAATTTCTGCTGCCTTCATAGAGACTGGAATTTGTTCTTCTTCACCGAGTTGCTCTTTTTAACTAATATGGTTAGACAAGTTTTTAGAGCAAACATTCTTTTTCGGCTGTGTCAGGAGATTTTTAAAAGCTACCTTGTCACTTGTCTTAATGTGGCAACTTTATGGCTGTAGGGATGCTGTCTCCCAGCAGCTCCGGCACTGCCATTTCTTTCCACTGCAACAAAGTCGATGGATAAAAAGGAGCTGGGAAGGACTAAGTCATGCTGGAGCTTCAGGGCTTTCCACAGAGAATAAACTGCACTGTTTTCAGGGTTGCATTAAATTAATTATGCGGGAGAGAATAGTCAAAGTCATCTGAGGAAGCTGGGACGCACTCCTGTCGCATATGAGCAAATTTAGCAGGCTGTAAGTGTAAAATTTGGATGCTACATAAACTGAATGATTTCTCTATCAAAACAGTAATTTTT
>VXBJ01002995.1:103151-125552 GCA_013400055.1 Nycticryphes semicollaris
TAATTTTTTTTTTTTTTTTTTTTTTTTGCAAAAGCTAGTTACAAAACGGTAAGTTCTCACACAATGCAGCATTCCATCTCATGGCAGGACAAGCTACAAGCTGCAAGACAAACACAGACATCACTGAAGTGAATTAGACTGGAAACTGTCTTCTACAGAGGCCAAATCTTCGCAAAGATTTCTACTCTACCAGACAGAATTAAGCCCTGACCCCCCACTTTATTTCTCTCAGCAAGGCTGGAGTAAACCCCAAATGGTTGCTAGATTTCCAAATTAATATGGGACTTCCTTTCAATACAAGTACATAGGCTGAAATATGGGGATGTTACCTATTTCGGCATTTTCTATACATTTTTAGTAGGAACCACTGAATACTGAATTTGAGACCAAAGTATGGGCAGTCCTTCAACCCCCTTCACCCTACTCTTTCCAGTCTGCTTCTTTCAACCTCCAGCCACCCTCACCTGACAGCAGCAGGGACAGCAAGGGGAACAAAAGAGAGGGGACCAGCTCTGGGAACCAGAATACGAAGTGTCCGAGCTGAGGACAGTACCTGGGTGGCAGCAGCTGAGCAATGAGCGGGAGACAGGATGGGGTCCTGGTGGAAGCCGAGTCTGAGCCATCTCATTTGCAGCCCACTGGGCTCTGCGTGCCAGGCTATTCCCCAGGCTCAGCTGAATCTGCCACCCAGAGCTGGGGCTACCTGCAAATCCCAGCTGCCTTCGAGGTCTGTTATAGCTCACCCGAGCAGAATACCCCGTGCAAAGATATCTCTGTGGCCTGGTTACACACCTATTTCGGTCACATACAAAAGAAGGGGGAGGACTTCTCAAGGGAAGGTTATTAAAGTCTGTGATAAGGTGCAAAGAAACCCAGACATAAACTCACTCAAAAATAATAAGAACGGTGTGAGAAATTCCTCATTTTAAGTGTTTGTATAGTGTTGCCTTATATAATGTTACAGACTGCAGTCCCAAATGTCGTAATCCTAACCATACACCAGTGTGTGTTTTTAAACGTAATGCATTTTGATGTCCTGTTTGCATTGGACTCACTACTGTAGGTCTCTGCAGGACATTCTGTTTACAAAAGAGATTACCAAAAATAAAAATTACAAAACAAAGTGGTGTAAGTTACACAAATGAGAGTAGGAATGCCTCACTCCGGAAGTTTTTGCCACAAGTCCAGATATAAACTCAACAAGGCCAAAGAGACTCAGTATAAATCAAGTTATTTTCCTACTGCCTCAGTAAGACAGGGGCTCAACAGCTATCCTGGACGTATTTTACAGGCTATAACCTGGAACTAGTTTAAACCTACTTTAATTCAGTTTGTAGTTCATGAAACAGCTGTATTGAGATAGAGAATTTTTATGATGAGGTCTTTACCTCCTGGATGTCAAAAAATCCCCTCTTGTAAAAAGTAGATCTTGCTTATGAATCACTTGCCTCTGCCTTCTCCACAAGCCAAACAAGAAAAGGCAGCTTTTGAAAGTGTAGCCCCATTCCCATGACATCAAAGATGGACTGACTTACAATTAAATGTATTTTATCAGCAGGGAGAACATTTTGTTTTTCTCTCTGTCTCTCTGTTTCCACTCTTTCTTACTCTCTTCCCTCCCCCCTCCAATTTCCAGTTTATTATACTACAAGTTTACAGTTACATGTGCTGCACTTGCTCTTACCTTTTTGGTTTTCTTTTTTCTGTTTAGTGACTCAGTGACTCCCTCAATCTTAAAAGTTCCGGGGCCATGAAGATGTCACATTTGGCATCCAGAGTACTGCTGGACACCTACTGTTGTTCACCGTATTCCTCACCCCTGCTGTGGGTAATTTGGGCACCACTCAATAATGTCCTTAGTTTATATTATAGTAGTGTATGATACTCCCAGCCAACATCAAGGTCCCTTTAGCCTAAATGTTGTTAATCTAAATAGGCTGTAGCTATATGGCACAACAGAGTGCAAGGAACTTGGAAACAATATAGCTTTGCTGATGTGCTATTTGCCTGGATTGATTCGCTTCCACAGCATTTTTAATGGTCGAACACTGTGCTGGTTTTACCATAGAGATTCTGGTTTGGGGGCACGTACAGAGCTGGTGCGGACTTTAAACTAGTGCACCATGGTACTCTGCATTTCTATAGAAACAATCCCTGCCCCCAGATTGCTTAAAACTTGACTAGACAAGACAAAGGGTACATGGAGAACAAAAGGTACAGAAAAGAGAATATCTACAGTCACAGTCACAGCCACAGGCCTGTTCCTGAGACCAAGCCTATGCACTCAGCTTGAGTACCCACTCGTGCTGCCCAAGTAGCAGAGGCAGTCTTGAGCACACAGCTGAGTTGTGAAACATAACTCAGTCAGGCAAGCTCACACCCTTCCTAATTACTTTGTGCAAATAGTCTTGTGAGTGAAATATTGTTCACACCAGACCTTGAACGAAACAAATATAAGCACTTTTTGTTTCAACAACTCCTGAATATAAGTCTAATATGATAAAGCTTTGTGCAGTAGCAGGTCTAGGTTCCCTTGTAAGGTGTCCTGCATTGCTGTGTTGCCACAGAGCTTGACTACAGGGAAGAAATCAGCTAGAGAAAAGATTTACCACCCCAAGCAGCTGATACACTCTGGTTTATAGGTAAGTGGTTGTGGATGCCCCATCCCTGGAAGTGTCCAAGGCCAAGCTGGATGAGAATTTGAGCAACCTGGTCTAGAGGAAAGTGTCTCTGTCCATGCCAGGAGGGTTGGAACTTGATGATCTTTAAGGTCCTTTCCTATTCTAACCATTCTGTGCTTCTACAGAATTCCTGGGATGATAGGAGGATTATTTTGTCCCTCAGCCATAATACATGTTGATGTGTCCTATTTGGGGTCTGCTGTGCTCCTTGCTGGTGGCTGTAAAGCAGCATGGTAAGTGGACCCTGTGCTGGCTGACACTATTGCAGCAGCAGATGAGTACTATGATAATCTCAAAGTGTTGGATAATCACCACTCTGTTACTTTGCCTCGCTGCTCAAGAATTAATTCTCCTCTTCAGATTAAGGAGCAAACTTTACTGCGGCCAAATTCCTTGGTTTTGTGCTGCTCCAGGCAGGATTCTGATCTGAACCTGGCCCTACAGATACTTTTTTGAAAGGTTCGGAATGATATAAACATGTGAAGACTACACTTCATTTTGGAAAAATTGGCCATCAAATGCAGGTGTTCAGATCATCTTGAAGGAATGTGAACCACAGGTCAGCCATACTTAATGGTTCTCCTTTATTACCCTATAATGGTTAGTACTGTGTAACATTACCAACCACATCACGGGAATTTTCACAGTGACTGGAAAATCTTTTTGTAAAGGCCTAACAAATAGTTATCCACAGACACACCTAAGTTTATTTACTGGAAAAAATACAATTTGATAAAGAAAAATACTACTTTCTTTGTGGATAAAAGTGCTCAGTTCAGACTATATGCAGTAACAGAAGAAGAAACAAGGCCTGTAGACTGCCACATACAAGTCACAAAAGCTGCTGGTACTCAGCTGAGCATCTGGAAGAATGGTCCACTGGGTGTAGTTAAAATGCAAAGGAGAATACAAAAAAAAGCACAATCTTGTGTGGGTGAATAAGCAGTTTCTTTGAAGCTGGAATCTGACACATATTTCAGAGCACAATAGAAGCAAAAATCAATTCTCAGATTACTCTTCTTTCTAGCTTTGGAGGAACTTGAAAGGAGAGCTGACATTAGCATGTACAGACAGGTCCACAACTGTTTCTGGGCCCTTTGCATTTCCAGGAACAGGCAAAAACAACTGACACAGAGGAATATCCTTGCAAACAGAGACAGAATATAACCTCCATTTTCTTACTCTCACCAACCTCAAGGGACTGACCCCTGGGAGACCACTGCTGCTTTGTGAGGCTCCCAACTGAATAATTGTTCCCTGGAAAACATTAACTACAGATTTCAATAAAAACAGAGACAATGTGGCTCTGTCTCCTGCCAGCAGCTCCAGGAACAGAGAAGTATGGAGGTGTGTGTTATCCCTCCTCTTCTCCCCTCCCCTCCAGCCGACTCACCTTCTCTGTGCACTTGATGAGTGAGGGAAGAAGGAGGAGGAGGTGGAGAGGGAGGTGCAAAAGGAAGAGCACTTCATTGCTTACCCAGAGAATTATCTCCCACTAGAGTAAGGCCACCAGATCATCCTGCTCAAAAAGAAACGCGGGGCTGATATCTAAAAATGTTAAACCACGTGGTCAGCTTTGCAGGTGGAGCCTGAGGTTCTGCTGACACCCCAGGGACCTGCATACACTTAGGAACTGGTCCAGCATGTTGCTCCACAAAGAGCAGTGGAATCTACTGGCAAGGGCACAGCATTATCTACCCTTGGCCATGTGACACTGAGGGCAGGATCCTGTCTTTATCCTATGTGCCAATTATCCAGGAACAACACCTACCCTTCAGACCCAAGCTCCTACAGAAAATGTTCATGTGCCTGAAGGCCTGTGAAGACTGTGGGGCAGCAATTTTTAATATAAAATGCCATGCTTTGTACTGGAAACAGTTTTGTGCAATGTTTATTTGCAATTATTCCTGTTTAACTGAAAAAGAAATGTACAGTGTCATGTTTTGATTACCTAAGTGCTGCAGCTGCATTAAGAAAAAAGATATGCCCAGCAGCAGGGGTTTCACAGACTCTTCCCACAGCTTTAAGTTCTGCTTTGAGCAACATCCAAACCGAATTCAACACTTGTGATCCTCTTCCTAGTGTTGTATGAGGTAATGCTTCTCTTAATCTAAATCTTATCTGCCCAGCTGCAGTTTTTATATTTTCCTCTGACTGCACAAGTCACATGAGACTGAAGGACATGAGAATTTAGTAAATCTTTCAAAGCTTAAGATTATAAAGGGTGGAATTTGTTTCATCAGTTGATTTTATTAATGCTCTGCATTCTGAACTGGATTTTAAAGTGAAGTGAGTAGCACTTACTAACAGGAATAAAATGTTCCATGAAAAATATGTTGTTTATTAATGTCTATTATTTTTCAATTATAATAACAGAGAAGAACTAGACAACAAACAGTGAAGAAAAAGAAAGTCTGTCTGTTTATTTCTCTCTATCCTTGCATAAATAAGATATGTTTAGGTATATATTTCCATAAGAAAATATTTCATTATCTTTATTTAAGCAAAGCTCCAATAAAGGCAGAGAAATTAAGTTTTTCTCAGTTGCTATAAATAAAATATCTTTGATTCATATAGCTCTATCGCTTTTCAGGTGGCATCAGCTGTGGAGTTTATTAGGTTTTTTGGTATGAACTCTATCTTTACATCACAAGGAACAGTGAGGTCTTGGTCATGGCTGACATTTCTGTGTGGTGTGTGAGTGAACGTCTGCATGGATGTTTATGGACACACGAGTGTTCCTCTGTAAAACACATCTTGCCAGAAACTTTTAAAAGGATTAGGCAGCTGCCCAACCTCTGCAAACCTGTCATCATTTGCCCACCCTCTCTCACTGCCGTCCAAAGGGAAATTTTCTTCCCAGGAAATAGAGCACTAATTGCTTGCCCAGAAAGGAAATTAATGACTCAACGATTGTGACCGACAGGCTGCATTTTGGAGATAGCCAATCCTGAGAAATGTCATCTTTGTCAGGCTATAATTTCATTCTCCACTTGAGGGTTTTTTAGTTTGGGTGGGTTTTTTTAATGGTGGAAACACCACATAAAATGCCATGTGGCTGTGAAGCTGTATCTCAGGGCAGCTCACTATCCTCCCTGCTGGTGTTGGTGTGCTGGAACTGCTCATGCTGGGAGAGAGACACCACTCTGGCACCTGCGGTCCCACCTCTGCCTCTGCACCTTGCTGAGGCACTAATTGGCACTAATTAGAAGCCAGAGCACAATTTCTCCGCCATGGTATGTCAAAGCTCCACTTTAGAAAATGTCCCTGCCAAATGGAGCTGCGCTGCTTTGATAATTTCTTAGTATGCATAGATTCAGGGAAACATCAAATGAGGAGGCACATTGGCTTTTTGATGTGTGCTACAACAGTGAGAATGTGAAAAGGAGAAAGGCTTGATTTCTACCAACCCTTCTGCAGGCGGAGAAAGCCAAAATGGCAGTTGCTTTCCATCCACAACAGGTAAGTCATTAAACATGAAGACATGTTATTGTAGAGGTTTTACATCATATGTAGCCAGATCAAATAGCCCATTGTTAAGGGTTTAAACACAGTGGCAAGTCACAGAATTCTACTTCTCATGGAAGTGAGGTAACTATCCTGTGACAAATTTATTTTAAATAGACAATTTTCTATCAAAGGTATCTTGGTATTTGATCAGCACAGATCCCATTCTATTTATAGTGTTAAATGAACCTGCAGCCTGGAGTTGCAATGAAGAGTGTTGCCTTTTGCATGGCCCTTTCAGTCAAGAACAGTTCACCAGTACATCCCTATTTTCCAAGATAACCAACTGCCAAAAGCTGAAAGGAGACAAAGAGTAGTTCTCTGATTTTGTACAATCTAGAAAGAAGACAACATAAAATGTAACTGTGATGGATCAGATTAAATCTCTCTAAAGATAAGAGAAGTTGCAAGGTTTCTTTAGGGTAATGAGAAGTAAGCTCAAGCATCTCTGCATAACTATTTTGGTGAAACCAGGGTAGTGTCCCTACCAAAGGCTTCTATGACTATATCCGGCTCACTTGTCCATGGGAAAATGTCTCTGGCTCTGATTATTACTGTATGTGTTATAGAAGAGCCAGCAAATCGACTAAGTAGGGAGACAAGGGAGAAGAGAGGAATGAAGAATCAGAAACAGCCACAACTGGTAGCTATTCTTCAGAAATGCCTTAAAAGACTTACAGGTTGAGTACTCCCAGAGGACAGCTTAGAAGTGCCACCAAACAAGTGATTTCTAACAAGTTTCTGCTGCATGAAGGGAAACAGGACTTTGCATATTCCTTTTAAATAAACAGGATGGCAACAAAGATAGTTCCACAGTCAGCTAAAATTTATTTTCCTATTGGATCCTTTCCAAAAGCTATTTCATGCCATGGAAAGATTACCATTGATTTCAGTTGCAGTGGATGTTGTCCTTAGGCCCCAGCCAGAGGCTTCCCGTTACACTCCTCTTAACGCAATGCTTGCAGAGGAAGATGTAACCCGGCCTTCATCTACCCCACTGCACTTAACAGCAGTGGCTCCCAGAGTTATAGCCCAAAACCAATGTTTCTTAACCATATTTTGCCCATAAAGATGAATCTAGTTCAACAATTATTTTCCATGTGTGCTGTAAAGTATTCTAAGACACAGATTTTGAAATCAGTACGTCTCTGTGCATCAGTAACTACAGTTTCCTATTTACAGCTCTACCCAGAGATGTCAGAAAGTAAAGTACTTACTTGCATCTTTAAGCTTAATAATAATCTAATTGAATTAAACACATATGTAAGTGCTTTTACTGGTTACATTTGTTCACATACTGAACAGAGTACATAAATAATATATATATAGTATATAAAGAAATAATGACAATATCGAAACTAATTTACTCTCAGGCTCAGAGCTAAGCAAACTTAGAAATGTATGAGGAAAATAATTCCTGCGTTTGACTCACCTTTTACTTGGGATTAAAATCCCAGTAACACCCAGCCAGTGATGCAAAACAAGGAACACGGTGTCTAATTTAGGAAAAGATACCAGATGTAAGGAAGATAGTTTGAGGGAATGGTGTTGAGGAAGAAAAGGTATTATGACATGATTTTGAATCTTTTTGTGCATGTTTATTTTTTACGTTTATGGCTAAATCGAATAAGCAGCAGCAGTCTCTATTAGCCCTCTGCCCAAGTGTGCACGAAGCAGCTGCAGGGGCAGAGGAGCATACACTGACCTCTGCACACAGCATGAGATAAGAGCCTGCAGCAGGAGCACCGACATCAGAGGCTGTTATATCTCCAAAGGGGCAGCTACATCCCTCAAGCCCATATGTGAATATGACGTATTTATGTGGTCAGCTTTCATAGCTCCAAAGGATGTCCCATGCAAAACCCCATCATTTAAACTCCCCAATACATATGTTTACTGGAGGGAGTGTGGTCCATTGAAGGGAAAGGACTGGGAATTGCTTATGGTTTGGAGGAAGGAGCTCTGTTTCTCAAACAGCTCTTTTCTAAATGTGAAGACAGATGTGTAAACATCAAGTATTATGCTGGTCAACAACAGATAGGAAATTCAAAGCCAATGCTGCCACTATGTCCTTGATTGACCCTTTGATGCCCTGGAATTGCAAGAGCTTCAGCTCAGTATGTAATCTTGTGTATCATATGTGTCACGGTACCTATCAAGAAGGGTGCAAATTCTGCTGCCTACAATGATACTGCTTTACCTGCTGTGCATTCAGGATGAACCTGGCCCAAGACACAAGTGAATGCCAGATTCCTGCCCTTCGTGTTGCAGGTTTGCCATCTCATTACCCCATGTCATATTGGAAGTGGGCTGCACAGACTCATTTAAACCTTCTTTTATCATGTGACAAGAGACACAGAAATGATCCAAGAGAAATGATAAAGCAAGTGCTTACTAAGATGCCTGCTGCATCTGACCTACATTTCACCCATCTGTTACAAACCTGATTTATGGAAAAAGTGAAATTATAACACTTCCTGGAAACCTAAACACTCGTAACTTGGCCTTATTTTGTCCAGTCACATCTTTTTTTGATACCTATCTGTCTTCTTACTAACCCAAGATGCTTACACATAAGACCCAGAATGGTAATATTTCTAAGCCACAGCTGATTATCTTCTCTGATGTCAGACATGAGAGACATATAACAGCTTAGAAGTCAGGATAAGGGAATGGTGGAGCAGCACCAAATAGGAGAAATTACTGGCTTTGCTGTGTGATTGCCAGCCAGGAGCCTTAGCAGGTCAGTAATCTGCATGATTATTTATGCAGAGAAGATTTGCAAGGAACCACACATGTATTCATGCTAATTTCATTGTCAAAGCCATATGATGCCCAACATGTTAGGAAAAGGAGGGGAAGGAGCAAAAGTGCTACAGAAAAGGGTCTTGGAAATGCAGCTCTAATAAATTCTGCTGCAGTACGCCATCTGTTCCAATGGGAAATATATGCTGTCATAAATCTGAGTGTTGTGGCTAGAAAGACTAAGGGCACACAACCCAAATTTGGAGATACTGTGTTGTGAAAACTACAGGATAGAGCTGAGGCATTAATGTGACAAAGTTGGATTCTTTTCTGGTTGGGAATAGTTCTTGAGAATGTTTTTTCTCCTTTAATTAATTCATTACATAAGCTCTGTAGGTGACAAGGTTTGTTACAAACAACTACCACAAATATTGACAAAAAAATATTGACCTGCCAGCAGTTTGTATAGTAATGTGTTTTACAGAGTAGAGTAATGTGTTTTCTACTCCTTCTGGCAGGCAGAACTTTTACGAAGGGAGCGGTCTGAAGAAATCACCAGACCTTGGACTCTCTCTTGGGGAAAAGCCAAGAGGGAGGCTGAAGATAAACAGGACTAATGCACCCAGGGAAAATCTGAATCTTTCCTCTCTGTGTCTTTCAAGTTCTACCTGACTGAGCAAAAGGTAACAGCAACAAGAAGTAACATGATTAATTATTTTTTTATTAAACTTCCTATTGCCCACAAATCACATTCACGGACAAGGACTACTTAACGTAGCAAAAAGAGACCAAAAATGAGTCTCTGTTCTATGGAATGTCTAATATAATATCTTTATTTCTATTTTTTATTATTCTCCTGTGTACAAAGCACCTGCTAAATGTTACTTAGAAGAAGGATAATCACATCATAAGCAGGCTAATTCACTCGCTCTGTGACAGAGCTCTTTTGAAAGGGGTTTCTGTCTTTCTTCTGTGTCTAGCAATGCCTTGTCCAATGTAACACAAACCAGTACTAACACAAATACCAGTGGACTGTCAGCTTAACATTTGCTTTTTGTCAGTACCGTTGATGTACATACAGTTCAGTGACAGAAATGCTGTGGAAAAATCTGATATCCTTGCAGGATTTCAGAAAAAAAGGTGACCTATTTTTGCAGAACAGCCACCATCCAGAAAACGTAGCCCACCTAGAACTGGAAGAGGAGCTAATGCATATAAAGCATGAACCTACTTTTATCAGTGTTAGGTATGCAAAGTGTCCCAAGCTGCCTTTAAAAAAAGCCCTCCTATTCATATTGTATCAGTTTTCACACTTTGCAGATCTATAGCTTGAAAAATCTTTTATTCAGCCATGGGGAAACTATTTTTTTGACTTTGTATATATTCACATGTGTTTGTCAGAACAGTAAATAGAATAGATAAGCCGATTAAAAATCAAGCTACATCTCCAAACAAGCAAGACTTAAATAAAAAATGTGCAAGATCAGAGCTTGCCAATAGCTAGTGAGATAAAGTAATCAAATATTATACGTAACTTTTAAAGTACAGATAATTGTGTGTAAATGTGCATTAAAATCCACTTGTCCATTCATGTAGGACAATTTCAAAGTAAGGAATGTAGAATTTACCGGAGGCATAAGTCAGTTTCTTCACATACTGACATTAGCATGCTTTTTATCAACATATCACATTGCTTACAAAATCAATATACTTTCTAGATGATCCTTATGACCAATGTGCAAGGCAGCAGAGCACAGGGTTACCGATCAGAACTGGTTGACTCTCACATCCTGTGGTTCTATTGGATCAAATCCTTGGATGGTTTTTGCATTTATTTAGCCCCATAATCCTCTATCATCAGGTTTTACTTCAAAGAATGCGCCTCGGACAAAAATGTTCTCTCCATTAGGTGGTTCCAGGAACTGGCCATTTACAGAAGCGAGGAAGTTGAAGGCTGTATGTCCCACTGGGCTGAGGCTTATACGCACTGTGGAACTGCAATTTGCCCATGCCTATCACTAGTGAAAGCTCTTCATCAAGGTGTAGCGATAAATAAAAAATGTCAGTATTCACAACTGTGAAAAGTAGATACAGTATACGTTGTTCAAACCAGACATGGGATAAATTTTCTGTTTACCTTCCCCCCAGCAGGTACTTTTTTCCTCAGGTAGAAGAATGGGGAGGACTCTGTAAGAGGTGACAGAATAGAAGACAAAGAAGGTCCAGCAGTGCTCAGAGGAAGGAGAGTTGCTGCAGCATGAAAATGCTGTGGAAAATCTTTTGGGCTGCTCTGCTGCAACAATAATCTAAATTTACTGTTTCCTTTGAAATGCACCTGCAAGCTGATCAATCTGCAACAGCCTCATGGAGTAGTTCAGCTGTAGCAAGTTGGAAATAGCCACCGATTTTCTGCTGGAATCTTACTAGGATGATCTCACACTGAGCAGGAGACTTTGACGAAAACACTGAGCTATGACAGAAATTGTTCAAGCTTTTACTTCATTCTGCAAGACTCATGACCTCAAAGAAAAGGTTTGCCTTGCTGAAGCAAAGGGAAGGAACAGATGCTTGTATCCGGATCCTCAGTACACATCAGTCAGTGTAAAGAACACAGTGACATCACAGTAATATACCATACCTGACAACATTCACCCAGATACTTCACCTAAAGAGCTGAGGAAAATTTAAGAGACGCGTAAAAGTGTCTTACAGAAACTTTATGGTAGTTTTGCACTGTTAAAAAGTAGAATTTCTCTAGGAGTTAAGGAATAGCAGTCATACTGTCCTAAAATCTGAACTTGAAGAGGATGATAGCCACTGAGGAGATTGTAGTTTTATCATTTGTATTGTGTAGGGGAGACAGAAACTGCAAAAATAAAGAACTCTACTCGGTTCCTTCAAATAAGTGTAACCATCTATCTCTATGAGGCAAAGTTGCTGGTGATTGGAAAAGGGGAAACACTGCATCCATTTTTAAAATGAGTGGAAACGAGGAGTCTGGGAACTACTGACCTATCAGCCTCACCTCTGTGCCTGGGACCATCATGAAACAGATGTTCCTAGAAGCTATATTAAGGCACGTGGAGGACAGGGACATGATTCAAGACATGAATGGCTTCATTAAGGGCAAGTCCTGCCTGACCAAACTCATAGCCTTCTTTGATGGAGTGAATACATTGGTGGACAAGGGAAGACCTACAGGTATCATCTATTTAACACTGTCCTTCACAACATCCTTCTCTCTGTATTGGAGAGATATGGATTTGAAATGTGGACTGTTCAGTGGATGAGGAATTGGTTGGATGGTCAACGGCTCAATGTCCAGATGGAGGTCAGTGACAAGTGGTGCTCCTCAGGTGTCTATATTGGGACCAGTATTGTTTAGTATCTTCATCAATGGCATAGACAGTGGGATCAAGTGCACCCTCAGCAGGTTTGCTGTTAACACCAAGCTGAGTGGTGCAGTTGACACACCTGAGGGTCAGGGTGGCTTGCAGAGGGACCTGGGCAGGCTTGAGAAATGGGCACATGTGAACCCCATGAGTGTTTCACTGCAAGATCTTGAACACAGGTCAGGGAAACCCCTGGTATCAATACAGACTAGGGGGATGAAGGGTTTGAGAGCAGCCCTGCCAAGGACTTGAAGTTACTGATGGATGAAAAGCTGAACATGAGCTGACAATGTGCACTCACAGTCCAGAAAGCCAGCCACATCCTGGGCTGCATCAAAAGAAGCATGGCAGGTTGAGAGAGGTGATTCTGCATCTCTACTCCACTCTGGTGACACCCCACCCGGAGTACTGCATCCAGCTCTGGAGCCCTCAACACAGGAAAGACATGAACATGTTGGAGCAGGTCCAGAGGAGAGCCACAGAAATGATCAGAGGTAGGCAACACCTCTCCTATATGGACAAGCTGAGAGAGTTGGGTTTGTTCAGCCTGCAGAAGAGAAACCTCCTGGGGGAACTTACTATGGCCTTTTAGTACCTAAAGGGAAAGATGAGGACAAACATTTTATCAGGGCCTGTTGCCACAAGGGGTAATGGCTTTAAACTAAAAGAGGGAAGATTTAGACTAGATATAAGGAAGAAATTTTTTGTGATGGTAGTGGTGAAACACTGGCCTGGTTGCCCAGAGAGGTGGTAGATGTCCCATGCCTGAAAACATTCAAGGTCAGATTGAATGGTGCTCTGAGGAACCTGATCTAGTTGAAGATGTTTCTGCTTATTGCAGGGGGGGTGGACTAGATGACCTTTAAAGGTCCCTTCCAACTCAAACTATTCTAATGATTCCATGATTCTGTGAGACAGATTCTGGGCACTAGTTGAATGGAGGTTTTTACCTGCCACCTTGACTCCAGGGTTGAAGGTCTAAAATACACTGGGGTGTGTAAATCTTTGTGCTTAATAGGAAAGCTATTTTATATCTCATCTATAACAAGTCACTTCATAGGTAGCCTAACAACTACCAGACACAAAGCTCTGCACTCTGTACACCTGGGTGTTACCTTGCAAGGCACTGAAGTCCTTTGTTGGATCTAGACTTATCTAGTATCCCAGAGGACATGAGTGTTATCACAAGGAATTTAATTCAGATGTCCGGAGTCCTAAGCTAATACCTAAAATCCTATTTCTCATAACAGAAATACAGTGGTTACTACACAGAAAAGGAACATACAGACTGTTTCTGATTGGTAAGGTTACACTGCACTACCTACCTTCCTTAAACAGCAGGCTTAAGTTCATATTTTGAGGCCACCATGTGCACTTTTGTCAGAAAATCATTTAATTCAGTCAAAAACTGGAGACTGCCTGTGATTTACTGAAGTGACAGGACAATCAATATGTGTGGTATGTCTAAGAAATTGTTTTGATTTTCAAGTGAAGCAGTCTGGGAACAAAAATGAAGGCTAAATGATTTCCACAGGGCAAGAAATGCACCATTGATTGTAACCACTATGCTTCCTGCCCTATAGCAATTATACAACAAAAATTGTGAAAAAAAGGGGATAAATATCAAGTTTGTTGAGAGTCATTGTGACAGGCTGACATCAGATCCATCAAGCTGTCTCCTTGGTCTATATAGAAATTACCAAATACATGCTACTTCAAAGTGATAATCCCTGCCTAAATAATGAGCTAGTAGCTGCACTGTATTCCTAAGAGAACAGTCCTTATTCCCAAAGAGCTCAGGAAAGCATCCTACTCCTGCGGGATATTTTCATATTCTTATGCTGAACTGTTTTTTCTCTTAATTCTATTGACTCTATAGTCAAAGTTGAAAGCCTGTGCCTATTCCCTCTTAACCTCTTGTGAAGAATTTTGTCTACAGCACCTACAGAGAAGGTCAAAGGGAGATTGTTACATCTGACTCAGGGAGGAAAGACTGAATCAGCTACGCAAACAAAAAGAAAAAAATATCTGTATTATGGAGTAAAGTGATTGACCTTTAGACATAGCAATGATAGCAGAATGGAACAGTTGTAAAGCAGTTAACCAGATTATTTGGTCTGACAATCTCCAATCAAAATGAAAGAAACCTTTTTATCTTTCATTTTTAAAATTAATTGTTGCTGAAATAAAATTGTCTTATGTGGAAAAGTTTTAGTTAGGGGTGTACACAAAATGAAAAATCTGACATTTGTCACATAAGAAATCCAGAGTTGGTTTGGGGCTGGTCATCTCCTGGACTTCATTTTTTGAATATAAATGTTAACAGTAAATCTCAGAATTAAAGTTTAATAATCCTGGGCATTGTGAAAAATTATTACAGGCTTGAAAATGTGAACTTTAAGCTAAAATGAAAAATTCTGTATACACAACAACAAAAATACCTCAGTAGCTGCAAAGCTGGGCCTTAAAACCCAAATTTATAGCTATTTAGGTTTTTACAGAGTATCAGTGATATATAGACAGGAGTACATTTCCAGCACAGACACACCTAAGTTGGTTCCACAGCACTAAAAGCATTGTGCAGAGTCTCCCATTGAACTTGCCCCATACAAGTCACTTAAGACCTGAAAATAGCATGAAAATGAACAAGGAGTCAGGTCTGAAATTTTTAGGCATTGCACTGAATCTTGCTAGGTAACATCTCTTACTGTAAGGAGTGTGCAATGCAAATAAACAAGATAGGGAATGACAGGAGGAGATAGCATAGAGGAAGTGATTTGTCTGAAGTAACAATGGCTGACTGCAGTACAGCATCTGACTCCCCTCACTTTGTATGTTTAAGTCACAAGTGTTTTGCCTATTTTAGCGGCATATTATTTGTCCAAGTTCTGATACTGATTTTAAAAACAACATCGAAATATGACATTTTTAGCTTCCCAATGAGGTTAAAAAACCTTTAAGTGCTTTACGTCTCAAATCTTTTCACCTGCCCAGTGAGCAAACCACACTGTTTACAGACTCTTGCACTCCAGACTGTCTTTATTCTTTCTACTAGTGAGTGACGTGTCCTGTCACCTGGAATAGCTGCGGTCTAAAAAGAAGAGTGCCACTTTTTGTTCATTTGGACACTATTTTATTTGCCAGATCACTGGAGGGCTTGGAAACACTGGAGCTTCCCAGTACAAAAGGAGAGAGAGTGTAGCCAGCACATTGAGCTAAGACACCTTGTGTCCTCTTTCTACCAAGGTGTGGTACAGGATGCTTTCAGGAAAGCTGCCAACCCTCTTATAATGGATAATTATTTTAGACTATTCTGTTGTCTACCAGTGCTGAATTTCATCTTAATGGCAGCTTGAGAGATCTGTGGTCTGCTACATAATAGGGCATTATCTGAGATGTTCATGCCTCTATTTGTATTCTCAATAGGCTTTGGGGAATAACAGATGCAGCCAGCTGACAGGCAAACTTTTTACCTCCTTTCTCCTCCCTCCCCTCCCAAAAGAACTGCTGGGAAGATAATCGATTACCTCAGTCCACAAACATGCAAGACTTTCTGTACCCAGACCAGGAATGGTAAGATGGTCAATTGAGTGAGATGGAGAGAAAACACAAGGGCAACTCAGGAGTCCGAAGCATAAACTGTCCTCTCATTTGCTAGTTACTTGGCAGAGGTAAGAAGCTGTCTTCTTCAGCTCTTCAGAGCTCTCTCTCTTCAGAGAGAGACACTAGTAATGTCTCAGCATCATGCACTTTCTGATCGTTGTCACCTCTCGCTGGAAAGCTGTTGTCAGTGATTGACCCAGTAGGTGTGGTGTAATGGGACTATTTCTGAATTACTGGATCAAATCCAGGAAAAAATATCTTGAATCTATCTCCTTTTTTTAGCCTATTACCTCTGATATGCCTTTAAGTTGTAAAATCCTTCTGCAGAACTTTTCCTAGAAAAAACGTGCACAGTGCCCAGCACATTCAAGCCTTGCTCTTGGTCAGGGCCTCAAGATTTTACCTCAGCAGAGGATCCAACGCTGTGAGTATCATCCTAATTCAAAGAGAAGTATTAAGTGTTGTATGGTTTGCTTTTCTAAGCATTTTACAATCCTTAAGGAAAGATGTCAGAAAAGGTTACTGTTATAGGAGTATATTTCCTAATGCTCTAAGCTTCCAAGCTGGTTAGAGGTACTAGAGACCATTGTGGGCATCTTTCCACTAATGCCAGCAGCACCGTGGAAAGAAGCACATTGTCCAAATCAGTAGACACCATTAACCAAACACTTGAGGCTCTTAACTGTGAGGAATAAAGAGCTGGAGGCATGACATTGGAGGTGAGAAGTCTACTGAAGGCATCCTTGGGGAGGATCTTTTGTATTCTCCTAGGAAATAAAAGACTTCCAGTGAGAGGAAACAAAAGACCTGAACAGCAGGAATATTTTGGGACTGGAGCCAGGGAAAAGAGTCAGTAACAAAGACTGGTAATTTTGCATGAATTGCTGTTTTGTGTTGTTGAGCACCAGGACACAGCTGGTGTACTGGCGAACCTGGGGATTTGTATTAACTGTATTGAAATGATAATGAAGTTTTTATTTTATGATTGCAGACGTTGGTGGATTATTGTTATTAAGCCTATTAGTGTAATAGTACAAATATGAGTTTCTCTGCTTACAGTCTTATTTGTTGTAGGTTTGCGAAATTAAATTTAGATCACTATTATATAATTAAAAATAACATAAAAGGTCAATTGAGGAGATAAAAGTACAAAGACAAAGGTAAAGTAGTTTGACAGATTCAAACTCTTGAGAGTTTGGAGTAAACTCACTGCCTTTCCCTGTTACATTCTGGGCACACACTGGCTAAGATCTGTATGGTGATCCCAGGTATGGCAGAAGCAAGAGGGAGATCTGGGGTTGTCTTATTAGCTGTTGAAAGAACAATGGTTTCTTTTGTACATTGGTTTCTCCCTTTGCCTCATCTGAAAACAAAACAAAACAAAACCCAATAAAAAACCCACAAACCAAAAACCAAAACAGGATGCCCAGAGAAGTGGTGGAGTCTCATCTCTGGAGACATTCAAAACCCACCCGGACATGTTCCTGTGCAACCTGCTCTAGGTGGCCATGCTTTGCAGGGTGTTGGACTAGATGATCTCCAGAGCTCCCTTCCAACCCCATATCATTCTGTGATTCTGTGAAAACCACCAAATATCTAATTACTTGGGATGTCTAGCTTTCTGGCTGCCTGACATTGAACATCTCAAATCTGGCCAATTTTCAGAGGAGGTTCTCCGTGTTCATGTTTTCCATGAACTTGTCTTAGCATCTGAGCATCTCAGCTGAACAGCCAACATACTAACCATGGCTGTAAATATTAGCTTACTACGAAAGAGACATATTTTTCAGCTTATTCAGTACAGCAACCAAGGTGGGTTTTGGTTTCTTTTTAATATAAAACATAAAATAGGTGTACTGGGACATTTGACTTGTTATGTATGATTTAAGTATTTAATATTTATTTAAATTTTTAATATATTAAGTACATTAAAACAGTTCACTACCCTTATGAACTTGCAATCACTATGGCCGTTAGAAAACAGTCAGGGATTTCCCAGGATAACCCAGTGCTTGTCCTTCCCTAAGCCATGGGATTTTTTGAGACAATACTTACTGCCAAGTCACACTTACAAATGCAGAGCTCTAGTTTTTTAATATACCTCTCCAGGCTGTGGTAAGCAGCCTTTGGCAGCTAACCAACCAGCCGGTGACAGGTGGTGGGGTGCCAGAAGAAAGCCGTGCTGCAAATAGAGTGAGCACTGCGCTCTCACATGAAAATCTAGCACAGGAGTCCTCAAATGAATTGAGAGTGAGGAACATTGCAAAAAGATCATTCTGACCCACTCGTTTGACTGCAGGCAGTTGGATATATGCTGTGGCTGATCCACTGCCTGCTGATGTCCCTGAAGCGTTGGCACAACTTTTGGACAATATCTAAGTGTTGCAACCAGGCATTCTCTGTGCTTATGTGCATGATCAGCCAGCTCAGCTACAAAATTAACTGATTTCTCCTAGAGAGTCCTAAGGTTTCTGCCCTTTCTCTGTGCTGCTCTCAGAAGGAAGAATGAGCTGCTGGGCTTGAAGACCTTGGGAAAGAACTTTAAGCTCTTGTCTGTCTATGTGCATACTTTGAGAAATGTAAACAAAACAGCCATTGAAAACTCAATCCTTGGAAATCATAAAATAAATATTTTCCACTTCCTTTTAGCTATAGTAATTCCTCAGACGTTCTTCACACACCACACTCTCATGCAGAAAATTCATAGTGATAAAACTCTAGGAAACATTTGTCTAGACAGAAAGTTTACAGTTCTTAATGTTCCTACTGTTTACATTATGAGAGGTTGTATATACGTGTTGCGTGCATGTGTGTGCATGCACGTTATATATAATTGTGCATTTATGCAGAGGTGCACATACAAACTTCTAGCCCTTCTTAAAGAGGCAATATCACAGTTTCCTACTTGAGGGCAGTCAGAATAAAATATCATTAATCTTCCAGCCCAGCCTAGGCAGTGACAGGGTAAGCTCCCACGTTATGCTGCCAACAGGCTTCCTGGGCTGAGAAGTCCGTTCCTTTCTTGTCCTCTTGGCTGAGCCTACCTATAGAGATGCCAACAAGCATTAAGAGTTATAGTGCTTTCTGTTATGACACCTGACTCATCAAGGTACTAAACCACCTGCTTGATTTTGAGCACAGGGAATATTTCGTTATACAGGCACATTCTCAACTCCCATAGCTGAACAGGATTAGTCAGAAAATATAACTGGCAGCACTTACTATCTCATTTTACACAGACTACCAAATGGTGACAGCAAACAGCCACTGCTTTCCTGGCCTCTCTCTGAACTGGTGCTTTGGAGCCAGCAGGCAAAGAAACATTTTCTCTAAGCCCTGTGTTCTCTGATTATATTTTTTTTTTTTTAATTAAGTGCAGGAAAATTGCTACTGACCTTGAGAAAACCAGGGCTTTGAGCAACCCTAGTAAGAGGTGTCTCTGCCCATGGCAGGGGGCTGGAACTTCATGGTCTTTAAGGTCCCTTCCAACTCTAACCATTCTATGATTTATTTTTTAATACATTCACTTTAATTCAGGGCAAATTTCTGCTTCCCATATGCACAGGCAGTTCTCACTGCTTTATAAAAGACTATATTATTTGCAAATGGAAGGGCAGTGTTTAGCCACTGGTATTTTCCGTCTCTTCAGTATCATTTGTTTTGAAGCCACACAGACAGGGTTTGTTTGCAACAGAACAACATTCCATCTATTTCCCAGATATAGTACCAAAGCTTATGGCTGTTTAGCACAGTTTCAGGCCAAAACCTACCAGTAAAGTACTGTAATTTACTGTGAAGATAATGTTAAAATGCAAGTGGAGATGGGAATGACTCCTTCCTTCAAAGTACAGGAACTACGCAAAAATGGTTGACTTCAAAAAAAGCTGGACAGCCTGCATCTTTCCCTGAAGTATATGACTATCAAGAGGCAAGTCTGAAAAAGGATGCATCAATTTATTTATTTCAAATGACTCAGCACTGAGAAGCAGTACAATGCTCAAAATGATTTCACAACTGAGTAGTTTAGTGTGCTCAGACTCTCCACAATGCAAAAGTAAAAAAAATTACAAGATGAACTACAAATGAAAATGAAGTGCTTATTCTCAGTACTTGAGGTGATCCTGAATTTGTATCAACAGAGTATTGTTGATTTAGCATGATTATGCTGATGTTTAGTTAATGGCAGCTTGTGATTTCAATGCATGTCAGAGTATCAAAGTAAGACCAGCAGAAGATTCAGATACCAAGCAGTTCTGAAAGGTCAAGTTATATTTGTTCATTTTTGATGCCCAGGTAGACATTCACTGAAAGTACAAGGACTGCTTTTCGACATAACTAGAAACAACATTTATCTACCTTAATATCAAGACCATGCAAAGGTTCTCTGTCACCATTTAAAATTATGATGAAAAGCTTAAACAACCTCCAAGCTTAAAAAACCTACAAACAAGTCAAAATAAAATCTTGACATAAGTATATACCTATTTCACTATTCAGCTGATTTGGTTAAAGATGCTGGGACAAGAACATGAGTTTGGGTATCTAGAAATATAGAGATTTCTTGTTATTAAAATAATATTATAAAATATTCACAGAGATGGTTTTACAAGGACCTCACCCTGCCTGGATACAATCTCGACTTGGGCACATATCAAATAATAATTGAACAAGAAGAGGATCTGCACAAAAAAACACTTCTGAAATCAAAACTTCCACAACTTTACACTGCAGCACATAAACCCAGAGACCACCTTGCAGTTATATCTGTATTGACAGTTCTGCTCTACCTTTATCATGAGCAATGACTTCTTTTCTGCAAAAGACATCTGTAAGGTTTTCTGAGTGGTTGCTTCTGCCAGAGTTCACTGCATAATTAACAGTATTATCTTCCATAACAGGGGTGGTGCATATCAGACCCTGCATTATTAACTACTCTGCCCTCAGAAGACCTGCTCGAACTTATCAGATTAATGTTACAGCATTGTCTGATTTCTACTAATTGCAATGGAATAATTTGCTTTACTAACACTGCAAGAAGTAATTCAGTAAATTCTAGCAAATTGTACTTTCTGAACAAAGTACTTTGGGGTTCATTAGATATTAAGTTATTTTATTATTTTTAATATGTAAATAAAACAGATTAAGGCTACCATCCCAAACTGAAGTCAAAATTAAGCTTACTTTTGAAGGGATAAATATTGTATATTGAAACACATGCATAGGAATGTTTTATTACATATATCACAAACCAGTGTATCAAAGGAATATATGTTAAATTTTTTTAAGATGTTTGAATCATAATCTTAAGCATACACCTACCAGAAAATTACTGAACAGCAACATCAACAATCCTTCTTCTCCTTCTGAATGGAGATTTCAACCTAAATATGAGTTAACTACTTAGAAAACCTTTTTATTGAGAGAAATACATTATATGGAAATTTTTCTATATTGATAAATTAGTATTTTCCTGTGTGAAAGCATTCTGCATACCTCTCAGCAGTTCAGCTGGGTTTCTTGCAAGCAATTCCAACACAGTGGCATAAAACTGGCCAAATAGGTGACCACGGCGTTAACATGGCACCAGGAAAACATTCCGCAGGCCAGACTTCAGCCAGCAGCTTAGCTGAAGTGACAGTGACATCTAATCCTTCTTCTGAAAAATCACCTGTAGTTGGAAAAATACAGAAGATAGTATCCTACCCAATTCTCAAAAACATGACAACGTCATTGCTCTTCAATTTTTAACAACATGACAACGTCATTGCTCTTCAGTTTTTAATTCCTAAGTTTTTGTATAAGCATCTTCATATCAGAAATGCTTTGGAAAATTATAATTTATTCATATGTATTTTCTTATATTATTTGTATTTCTTCCGGAGGTGATGCTGACGTAGGATGTGTGTGAATTTGCCCTGTTTTCATTAAGCAGTTTCTGATGGTTGAGTTTATTTAGTTGAGAGAAAACTGAGCATGCGCTGATATTCCTGCCTTATGTGAATAGCAGTTTTCGATTGCCAAGTCTAAATCCAGTTGTGTGAAGGGTACAGTGAAGACAAAAGAATATTACCTCTTTTTTTTTTTTTTTTTTTTAATTCAGTGCAGGAAAATTGCTACTGACCTTGAAAAAAGTTCATGGGAAGTCATTTTGATTTACGCACCTTGTGTACTTCTGCTTACACTGCTGCAGAATCCTGTGAGGAAATCAACATGCACCAACATTTAATACACAGTCGGTGAACTATCAGCATTTAATTTAGGATTATTCAGTATAAATTAATTTTATATCAACAGTAATGATTGCTTTTTTTTCATATTGTGGCAGTATTTGTTCTTCACTGTACACTGACAGTAGGCTGATTGATAATTTCAAACTAAATACCAGTAGCCCAAAATAATGTACTCCCACTCTCAGCTTGTGCTTGAATATTTAATCTGCAGATGTAGGAGTAAAATAGAAGGCAGGGAAGTGG
>VXBJ01002995.1:125578-189433 GCA_013400055.1 Nycticryphes semicollaris
GAAATAAGTCTCACTGAGATTACAGGTGTCGGATGCTTGATGTTGGCTGACCTTAATGAAGGCTCTTTCCTTAGATAATTGGACACTGCTATCATCTCCACAAAAAAGTTTCAAATTTAAGATTCTAGTCTTAAAAAATTCTTGTTTAGTAATAATTCCCACAGAAGGGACCTATGAACTAATAAGCTTTTCTTACTCATTTCAGCATTATTGGATTAAATTCTGAGCAAGTATATCCAAAAGACTCTGATAAAACTAAAAGTTCTTATTCTTAAAATCAGACCCCTCAGTGAGCTTGATTTCTTCAGCGTGCTCTTTTGAACCAGAGCTGTATCGGTGAGCTGCTTTGTGCATCTGCCTTCACATGTCCCCAAATAGCTGCAATCACAATGTTTAGGTCATGTTAGTATGTTAATGTTAGGCACTGTATATATGTGCAAAATGAGTTTAAGGGCCTATTATCTCGCTTGCTTAAACAAACAATTTGCTCATGAAACAATTTAGCAGCTGGCTTTATGGTATTAATTATTCATGATCATTACTGCATTACTGCTATGGATAAAAAAGGGAAACCCACTTGAAAATGAAGACAATTCCCAGTTACGGCTTAACAGCCTTACACTGTCTTGTAGCACAGAAGAATCTGTAATACTTAACACTTCTGTTGAGTAAAATGGAGGCTAATCAGAATGAGAAAGAAAATGTTCTCCCACCTTCATATCAAATCAAGGCTGATACCTGGAGAAAAGGATTAACCAACTTAAATTTAATCATTCATACATGTAGGACATCAGTCAAAAGCTACAGCCTCCCCCACTGATAATTAACTAACAGATCTTTTTCACATATTCAGGCTGTAAAGCTTCATGAAAGACTGCAGAAATAATATCAAGTGTCTTCAGAGATTCTGCAGACTCCATGGTCATGCAGCAAGTATGGAATATTTAGGTCTTTCCACTCCTTAGTTATTCTCTCCAGGCAATAAACGCCACTCTGAACAGAAAGCATAGGATTCAGGAAATATACTTAGGTTGCCATGGTATGTTTCTCTGAATTGTTTTAATCATGGCATAGAGATTAATAAGGCAATGTGAGCCCATAAAAATAATTTACATCGATAAATTTTTTCACTGCAATAAAGTATTGCACCTTTATGATTAATCCCTTTATCACAAAGGAAAAAAAAAGATTAAAATGCTGACCTGAAACATACTCTTAAGATTTACTGGTTTCTTTGACATATCAGTATGTGAGTAGAATAAAAATTGACTTGCACAGTAAGAAAAAAGCCAGATTCTTTTTACTTCCTTCCCACTTTGGTCCTTCATTCTAGGTATAGGAAGAGTGAATGTTCAGTATATAGAGAACAAACAAATTACAGGTCAGATTATCAATATATGTAGGCTGACACAGGTCAGCAGAATCGAGAGTTACTCCAGTTTACACTCACTAAAAAATTCTGTCCTACAAGTAGGAGTATCTAAATGATTGATATCTCTGGGTCAGTGACAGAGCAGAAAATAAGTAACACATGCAAAATGGATTGTTTTTCAGACTTTTTCTTACATGTAAAATTTAGTGAATTAAAAAAAAAAAGATGTATCTTTCAGGATAGGGATTTTAATTTTTTAGCTATATTTCAGAGTATCTTTAATGTAAAACTAAACAAAATTTGGAAACTGGGCTAGAATTACAAAAGAACAACAGAATAAACCAGAAACTTTGAACAGGAAGATGGCAAAACATCACTGTTGATGTTGTGATGACTCCTCCTCTGCAACCCTGTTGAGAGCTTATAAAACAATCAAGCAGGAAGTGGTTAGTGACCAATGACCTAGATATCCCTATGCAAACCCTCATGTAAACCAAGGAGCACTTCTTTTTGTTAAAGCATGAGTAGTACTTCCTTGTTTCACAGGTATGCCGTGATTTGGGTGATCGAAGTATGAGTAGTCTGGGTAGAAAAACAGGAGAGAAGACTCAGGTTGATTTTTCTGAGGAAGAAGTTGTGGGAAATAGGGAGATCTAATAAAAAAATAATAGTGCTGCCATAGAAAATGCCAAACTGACAGAAAGTTAAGCATGAGTCACAACACGGCACAGCACAGTTTATGTGTATGGTGGAAGGAATGCATTCCAACTCTTGCAGACTCATGTCGTGTAATTTTAAACTTTATTTCAGATCCTGATCTCAGTGGTAAAAGAGGCAGCTACAAGCTTAACAGAGGCTGCAAAATCTGCCCGAGAAGCAGATAAATGCAATGTCAGCTAGCTCAAGCTGCCATGAAGATGGTGCTAGCAGGTCCACAGTTTCCCAGCTTATAGAAAGGTCAGTTGTTTGGCCACAACGTAAATACATCTACAGCATCTGAAAAGGCAAACACCTCTGTGCCTCAAAAGCCACCAGGCTACAAAACTGTCCATCTCCCATGTAAGTACAGTTTTATAATTCAGCTCTAGGTTTTTTTCATAATGATAGGTAGGAGAAAGCTTCCAAAAGGGCAAAAAAGATCAACTTGGGGAACTAACCAATTAGGAAGGATTTAAGTCTTGATACTGCTGATTATTTCAAGGGCCGACAAGGGAAATTCAAGAGGTTTCCATCTTTGGGTTTCGATGAGTAATTATTCCTAGGCACATGAGTCAGCATGTAACTTCGCCTTGTGCAGTTCTATATATCAGTGTCCCTGAGACAATGGTAGAACAATGGCAAGACAAATTATCTACATGTAGCCCAAGGGTTGTACCAAGCATGAGAATGCAAAGGACAATTAGGATGCAGTAAGGTATTGCAATGCCAGAACTTCTGTGCCTTTCAAACCCCACACCAGATCTGGGTCCATACACTTTGCAAGAAAAAAACAGCTGGAGAACATATGTTCCCTACACCATTAGGATTATTCTGAAAATCCTAAAGTATGCGGATCTTTGAAATGACCAGTTTACAAATGGGAAAAACAAAGAACCATAAAAGCTTACATATATAACTTTAACAAACAGACTCTGAACCTCAAGGTTAATTTAGAATTGTCAGTGTACTTTAATTCTTCAGTAGGACTGTGTATCATCTCCCTTGGAACACACAACCTGACTTAGTGGGTTTGAAAATTAACACCAAAGCATTCAGCCAACTTTTTTTCCTTTCTTAAATTTTCAGTGATACATCTCCAGGAAATGTGACCAGATGTCTTGAAATCAATATAATTCATCATTGTTGCACTGACAGGTTGACTTTTTCAATGAGTTTGTTAGTTCATTTACATGAGTCTAATGTGCTGAGAGAGGGTATGTCTTGTCTCTATTTCACAGAACAGGGGTCATCATTCAATTACCGATACGGCCCACACGTGGTTAAGTAAGACCACCACAGATCTTTCTTCTATAATTACAATGCAAGGTAACTATGGTAACGATAGTTGGCAAATCTTGTCTTTTAAATGGCTTCTGTTGCACAGGTTTTTATATCTTCTTTCCCCCTCCCCCTTCCCACACACATTTTCTTATTATTATAACAAGATGCGGGTAACTATTATGAGATATATGGATTACTGTCCTCAGCACTACTGAAGATCATTGCTTCATCAAGATTTGCAATTGCATTTAACCCAAAGTCAGCTTGAAATACCTTCATATTTTATGTTCCCAAGACTCATATAATCCTACTCCTTGAGACCTTTACTACATCAATTCATATTCTCATTTTTCACCAAATTTTGGCACTTTTAAGAAGCATTACTGAGCTGAATCAGCTTCAAACAAGGTTAAAACCATGACATTTCATGCATGTTTTGCATCTCCATGTTAGAACTAAAATGCATAGAAATTTCCTTCTTCATATTGCATGTAGTTATTGGTACTCACACTTCATCTGTGCTACGAATAATCTAAAGGCAAGCTACCCAATTTCTGTAGAGTGTTGTCATTTACTAGCATTTTGACCTAAAAGGAAGGCTGTGGTAGAAAGCTGCTTGCAAAGGTTTGTGTTGCCTGTGAGCTGACTGGCTGTGTCTCTCCTCTTAATGTTTTTTTTCCATTGACTCACCTTTGATTTTTGGCAGATTCCGAACAACCTGTTCATTATAACACTGGTGATGTGATCATAGCATGTCTGGCACTACTTGTTTTGTAGAACAAAGAAGTACTTTGTTCCCTCTGACTAGTTTAAGATGCATTGTGTTTCTTCCATCCATCAAATCACTTCATTTTAATCATGAACCAGATGTCAAACTATGTTTAAAAACTTGGGCTGCACCATACTTGCAGACAAAAATGCAAATATTCAAGGGCAGAGTTAAATGGTTTTCTCTAAGAAAAGAAGCATTGATCTTCTAATTATAATATGTAATGTTATCTCATCAGTTATCAGTACAATGTTACCAGTTTCTTGACTAGTGGAAAGTAAGGTTTAAAAACAGATAAAAATAAAGCTAGAGTTGCAGTATGCAAAGAGATATGGAAAAAATTATGTATGCAACTTGGTCTACTAAACTATCTCTACATTTGAGGTTCAAAAATGGCTTAAATCACAGTGATAAAATTCCAGTGGGTTAAAAATACTGAAATCTATGGGCTAAATTCAGCTCTGATATAAATCTAGGGTAATTCAACTGTAAACAGTGGTGGTGTTCCAGATTTACACCAGCGTAATCGAGACCAGAATCAGCATCATTTATTAAACTGTAGAGGCCGTGTTCGTCTCTCAGTATGTTTATTTAAGTCTCATTAGCTACTGAGAGGGAACTGTATACCCAATGGCCTGCAATGGATAGCAGGCATAGGAGCAAGGAAGGCAAAGGGATTTTCAGGGCTCAAGAAATGCAGTCAGTTCCTCAGGAGAGGGACTGTTGTCCCTCTCTCATTCAATTATCTTATTTAAGAGCCATAGAAAAATAGCAATGACCACATACAGAGAGATTATGAAGTTACAACGATTATATCTGCATATCCAGTCCATCCATCGCATTAAAGTGTGGCTAAAATGTTCTAGCTTGCTTTGAAAGGACACTGCCAGTGAACAGTGTAGCCTTTTGAGAGGAGGTTGGTCTCTTCTCCTCCCTATAACTGTTCTATTCAGACCTGTGGACACCTGTGTTCATTTGTATAAGAGCAAGGGAATGGGACAAAAAATATAATTTAGCAGCTGCTTGACAAGCTCCATATTCTTGGGTCATCCCACTATAATCATGGCTCTTAATAAAACAAAGAGAAAGCATTTGATATCTGTACTAGATATAAGTATGGCTACAATAAAAAGTGGCCTTCCTTCTGTTTGAAGAGAACCCAAGGAGATGTAAAATTAACGAGCCTGTGTGGCTAAAGAAAAACTCCAATTTATCATGAAAAATAGAGCATAGCAAGTCAAGAGCTTCTGATTGTACATAGCAAATACACAGAAACCTGAATTCCTCTATTTGTGAGGTAGGTGTCCACACACTGAAAATCATTCTTTCTGGACTTGGTATATATGCACACATTTCATAATACAATCTTAGCAAGAATATGTGGAGATAGGGAAGCCTTATATACCCATTTTCTTCTTGGTCCTGAGATCATCTAGATGTCAGTCTAAGATGAGTTAACCAAAAGATCCCCAGTAGCCGTTACGGAAGGTACTTCAGCCATGTTCTTTCTATTACACCAACGAATAGATGACCCTGTGCTGAAGATCTGGAAATCTCTGGGGACTAATTATTTCTTTACCTGAAACATCATGGTTCACAGTAACAAAAATAACAATTTCATTCTTTATTCCTTTATCACAAGCAGTAGATGTGCTCAGAGAATGTAATTTTCCTTCCCTGACATACACCACTTTTCTCCTTCCTTGTACTGGCCATTCAAGAAGACTCATAGTTTATTTTATTCAAAGTAATAACTTGCATGACCACACCAAGGATGTAAGTATATATATTACTTGTGCACATATAATTTCTTATGCGTGAAAACTACACATAGTCACAGAAGCCAAAATTAAGTCTTGCGGCTCTTAAGTTCTTTAAGGAGGGCATTTTACTTAGCTTTTTATACCAGCACCAAAAAGCAAAGCTCCAGCTCTCCTTTAAACCGTTCACATTAGTAAAACATCTCAAAACAAAGAACTCTACACATACATAAGAGTATTTTAAACCTTCTTTTCCCTTCCACCCCCTTTATAAATGACATTTCTGAGCAGTTAAGGACTCCTGACAAGATGCAGTGGAAGACTTACATTTTTAATTGTCTTCTAGCAAGACCCAGTGAGCAGAGGAGTCCTGGAAAGACCATCTTAATTTGCCTAGCTCAGGACAGCCTTTGATGCATTCTAAGTCCTGAGATAGTTGGAAAAAAGGGTAACTTTTTCCTTCCTGTTGTAAATTCTACAATAAGTACAATTCAACTAATATGAAAGTCTGGCCAAACAAGAAAGATAAAGGCTTTTTAAAATCCAATTCCTATGCCATATGGTTTGTCAGAGAAAAATCTTTTTGTAAAAGACATTCCTAGATTCAAAATCAGCATCATGTTCAATCCAGTCTTCTTTTTAGATTTTTAAAAGCTGAAATGATATATAATAATGAGCAAGACTATGGATCTCTGTGCGACATATAAAAATGTCAAAGCTGATATTTTGGTTTTGGAATAACAGCATGGTATCTTAGCATAAAGTTGGTGAGTCATCCATATGCTAAACATTCAGAAAGTCCAGATGCTCTTGGGAAATTTGTTTTTAATAACAAGAAAGATTTGGTTTTCTTTAATTTTTTTAGAAGTGGAGATGAGACTGAGTCCCTTTCCTAAAAATTCCAAACCTGGTTCACTGAGTTGCTAAATATTTCCTGAGATATCCTAAGCACCTTCCACCATCACTTCAGCGGGAGCTGAAGTCACACTGAAGTCACGCTGAAGTCACACTGAAGTCTGCCTCCCAAGTGGATTTTTTCAAATTCACTTTGGCAAGAATGACATCAGCATCCAGACTGAACTAAAAAAAAAAAAAACATAATTATTTTGCTGTCCTTCACACAGTATTACTGCTTAATAGTAAGGAGTCGTAAAGTTACCAACATTCCCAGGGAATGGATTTTATGGTGTTACCTGCAACACTCTCACTTCAGTAGTCTGATTGATGATTTATCACACAACTTTCACATTGTCAAAAATTTGCTTGGAATGCTGCAGGAGTCATAGGTTTTGGGTTATACTTATCCAATTTTTTGATTTGGCAGTTTACTCAATTAAAATCCGAGATGCACAGATAATGGATGGTGAAAAATAAGATAAACTGGTTAACCTCAGTACTTGCACTGTGCTTCTGTTACGTCCATCATCAATTATTTCATCCTTCACTAATTAGTTACTCGAGACAGAAGCATAGTGTGCAGCATTTTGGGTGCACAGGCTCCATACAAGCAGGTAGGCACAGGACTGTGCTCAAGG
Organism: Nycticryphes semicollaris; assembly: GCA_013400055.1. NCBI lineage: Eukaryota > Metazoa > Chordata > Aves > Charadriiformes > Rostratulidae > Nycticryphes > Nycticryphes semicollaris. Next base: position 132,995 of record VXBJ01002995.1, read on the forward strand.
CGTTACACAGCCAGTGTCCAGCTTCTTCAAGCGGCTCCCGTTCTGCTGCTGCTCTGCGTGCCATTATATTATGTTACATGGCTGGTGTGTGCCTGGCACTGCCAGGAAGAAAAATAAATTTGGAACCAGAAGATTTTCCTACTGCGCCTGCCATGGAAAGTTTATTGCCTCTATGGTAAATTATTTCTTAAGATTACAAGAAAGTAGAAAATAATCCAGTAGGAGATGCGTTCTCAGTGGAAGAGAAGCAGGACACAAGCTATCTAGATTAAGGAGATATACTGACTAGTGTTTCAGGCACATTTTCTCTCGCTCATAACTAAGCCTTGATTAACATTAACTTTTAAAATGGATGCTTGGTAACCATAGTCCCAAGAAACGCTTCAAACAGGATTTCAGGATTTACAGCCATTTAATTCTATTTGGAGGACTAGCATACAGCACACGAAGAGTATGTTCCATTCCCTTTTGAAAAAATAATGCACAAGTCTTTCAAACAACCTCTACACTTTCTCAGATTACTAACAACTATTTTGGTTAACACTCCAGGACTTAACTCAGCCACCTATTTTATCAAGAAGCCAGCCAACGTGTTTTAAACTAACAGTAGGCAAATGAACCATGTTCAGAAGCTCACCACCACTCACCTTCTGCATTTTGGAAATTAATGCAGAAGAGATCACCATTTTTATACAGTGTCATTAGACTTAATATCTTTGAATGCCAGAGATGAAAATGAAACCTTATTTACCAGAATACACTGTAAGTGATATCAGTAACTCTCCAATATCCCCAGGATACAGTTAGAGGGAATTGTTTTCCATGTTAAGTATGAAACACAGTAAAGGTTAAATTGGTTAGTGGCTTGAGGTGACACATTTTTCAGACGTTCTGGATGAGATCGCCCCTGAAATTCTATTCTAGAGGTCAAGGTCCTTAGGTTTTTTTCCTTATGGTAAATAGGCAGTGACTAACTGAAGCACAAGGAGAACGCACAGCTTTATCAGGTGTTTCACAACTATTTGGAAAATGTTTATGGCTTTACTTTAAGTGAGTTTGATGGTGGCTGAAGCCAGTGTTCAAGCAGAGGGTTTGTTAATGCAGAATGCACTGTGAATGAAAGCACTGAAGGAAGAACAGCACTGGCTGGAACATAAGCGATCACTTGTAATTCTAGCAGAGGAACTGCAGTCATCATTTAGTCAATGATGTTTATTATTAACTGTGAAGAATGAGCTTTAGGCAGTAGAGTGGGAAATCACTGTGGGTGCAGTGGAACTAAATGAAGATTTTTGTCCACTCAGGATAGGTTCTTACCCGTTTGAGATAGATATTGATTTTTATCCTGAATAGAATAAATTATATTAAATTCACTCTGGTTTCCTATAAATAACATGACTGCTGTGCGGTTCTAGTCCTTTTCTCTATCAGACCTTTATTGCTCTCAAACTAATAGGCAAAATAGGATTGAGACAGGAAGTATAGCAATTACGAAACAGCAAAACAAGAAAAAAATTCCTGACTATTACTGTTAACAGAAGAAAACAAAAGGTGGTCCATGCTTTGGTGACACAGTCAGCAATTTACTGCAACTGAAATAAGTTTTGGGAAGGTATCTTTATTTTTCCATCCTCCTAAGCCATACACTATTTGCATGCAGCCCACTCAAGTGTATCCATGAGTCTTGGAAGACTCCCAAACAACTCTGAAGAGTAGAAGCAAAGCAACAAAGATGATGTTCCACGCTTTCCTTGAGCTTCTGCCCTTAGGAAGCATGAAAGTCAACTTGTGCCTGTGCCTTGTTCAGAATCATTTTTCTTTTATGCTCCATTGTACTCCGAACAATTTCAGTTATAATATGATACATTTTCTCAAAGTCAAGGTGACATAAAACAGTAAGCTTGTTTCATAACAGATAAATTCTGTCCACTATAATGTCATATTAAAATTTTAGTCTTATACCTGGGGTTCAGGGGCCTATTTAAATTTAAATGAGCCACCTAACAAGGTGTTAATCAGTGGAGAATAGATATCAGGATCTAATATCACCCCAATAATTTTATATTATAGCAGCTTTATTACAGGAGGCATTTTAACAGTAAAGGTGATGCTCTTGGATAAAGTCTTGTATAAAAGTTTTTCTGTTTATTTTTCAAACAAGAAGTGTAAATTTTTTTTACAACAAAGATGATAGCATTAAAGCTCACAACTAAGCTGCCACAGTGGCAGATACCCTAAAGCCATACAAAAGCCTCAGAAATATCAAAATTATAAGGGTCAGCTTTAATATTTCTCAATTATTCATCAAAAATTCAATATGACCTGCCACTTCAGGTTTGTGCAGACAAATACTGCACTGACAGGAGTCACAAGGTTTGCCACAGAGTGCTATAAGCGTACCTTAAAGCAGATGGCTTCTCTAAGTTTCACCCAAAATCACATGCTGACATGTGGCTCTCCCACAAAAGAACAAAGCTGGATATTTATACAAAACTTTGGAATTTGTTATGGTCTACAGTCTCGGGACTTACAAGTCTCAATCTTTATACCAAACACATGATCAGAATAAAAATATATCAGATGTTTCTTAAGCACGTGGTTGACAGGCGCCATATGGGAAGTGGGCTCACCCATGTTCTCATTAGCCTCAATGGGCGTTTTGTCCCTTGGTTTCCACTGCAGCAGGAACAGAGCCTGCCCTAACAAGTGTGAGGAGCACAGACACAGCACATGTCCTTGGGACACTTGCTGGTGCAGCCTGGGGCTAGGAAATAGTGACTTAAAAGTGATGACAGAAGCAGAAGCCAGAGGTTTCATAGTTACTGCAGCTGATAATGAATAACTGCAGAGCAGATACTTGGTGGTAAGCAGTAGTGGCCTTTGGCAGACCCATCCGGCCTCACACACCATACAAGTTTTGTGACTGAATCCTGCCTAGCAGCATGATCTGCTCTGCCTCATTTACTCAGCACAAAGCCAAGGTCTTCATTCCACTCCAACACTCCATGCCACTGCTGATCAGCCTAGTCTGTAGCTTGTTTACAAGCTACTGGTGTCAGTTAGCAGAAGGCCAGCCACAGCACTGTGCAGTAGCCCAGGGATGTGCTAACGAGAAAGGCCCTCATACACAAGGGATAGCTCCCAGAGTCATAGTCCATGCCATGTAGCCCAAAGAGGCCAGGTACACTGCAAGTCACACAACCCAATCCCATGTTATCCCATCCCTCAGTCGTTAAGAAATTTGAGCAGGCCAGCCCTCTCCTGAAACAGAAATATGAAGTCTTGAGAAATTAGTGTGCATAAAAAAAGAGCAGATCTCAGTTGTCTTTTGCCAACTAGACATGTGGACAGTGAGAGAAAGGACAGAAGATAAGGGGATCCCTTTTAACTCTAATGGAAACAACAGGAATTCAAAACCTAAATAAAGACACCAGAGTGATGTCCAAAGGTCATTTTGGAAGTGTCCATTCATCTTTAGAATAAAAGATTTGCTTCTCACCCTTGTAAGTGTGGCTTCCTTCAGGCATACACAGATGTCTTGCCCTGTAAAGTTTAGCACATGCCTGGACACCTAGACAGAGTGCTTGACAGGCAACTATGTGGATGCCACTGATCAGCTGCCATCCATTAACTACAGCTGAGGTTTTCCATATTTTTGAGACAAAACCACTTTTTTTTTCATGGAAGGCACCAGTGTGCCAAGAACCCTGGATGCAAACACTTGAAATGTGCCTTGAAGTGCCAGCTTTCATTCCATCCATCAAAACATTACGTATAAACAACTTCATGTTTGTTCAAGATGTCTAACTTCAGTTAGCAGAACTTGCGCAGTTTGCCAGAAACAGCTCAAAGTACTGAGAGCAAATGTAACAAAATATGTTTGACATGAAGAGCAAAGTTAAAAACTAGAGACCCTAGCAGACCTATCCCTTTTTCTCAAAGTGGTTGTAGAACACTTTGCCTTGTTTTATAAAATCATTCAAGTATCAGAAATGTTCTTCCTTTCCAGGAATAACCTCATTAAGCATACATGTTGAGCAAGTTTTTACCTTCAGTTTGGATTCTGGGAATTATTGCTTCACATATGAGGACTAGACTAGAAAGAATGCCATTTGTATAGGCACCTATTGCTTCCCTCTAGCTTTTAAAGAATAGCCAGTTGAAAATATATTAGGCTTCCTTTTGTCTTGCACTTTGAATGCTTAATCATAAAGGAAGCTTAGATTTTATTGGCCAGCTTCATGGAGTAAATATGTTGGAACAACAGAGGCAGAACGGGATAGTAGGAAAGGGACAGATTTTATAGCATTTTAAGAGAACTGAGACAGCCACAGTGAGTCTCCGATGCTTCCGCTGGCACTTTCATTTCTGCTCAGGTTGTTAAAAGTCCTGCTTCTGCAACTGAACTCCCCTCATTTCTGACCTGCCCTTCTATCCTTCTCTGTTCTTGATCTGCCCTTCTATCCTACTCCGTTCTTGATCTCATGCACCCCTAATACCTGTGAGGGGACTTCTGGCCTACAGACTGTTTAAATTCTGCTATACCTAAGTGGCATGAGCCAAGGCACATGCGCCAGGCAGGATCCACACCACTCTTCAAACTGGTCTGCCTTGAATTAGCATAATGAGGGCAAAGCACAGCAAGCACAGCTTTTGCACATCTACAGTTGTCTGCAACTTCAAGCCTGCCACAGGAGACAAGAAACCTTTCTGGTTTTGGGTCCCTCCTTAAGGATGCCAGTGTAGGTATCACTGTGGTCCACAGGAGGTGATCTCTTCAGCACAGGGAGATTCCTCAGGAGATTGACCGCAGTGATTCTTGCCAGCAGGTCCATTTTTCATTCTCATAAGCACTAGTGTTGTATCAGATACATGCATATCTCATAGATCAATGGCTTAAATCCTTTTTGTCGTTTTCACCAGTTGGCATTAATGTAGAATGCATACTCTCTGAAGTCCCCATAGGGCTGGAAGAAAATCTTTAGCCGGATGGCAAACTCCGTGGGCAGCAGACAAGCAGTTACAGTGCAAAGGAGGTTTCTGGAAGGCTGCCAGGAAAATAACACCGAGGCTTCTTCCTGTGCATGTGCTTAGATTTGCTTCCCACAAGGCAGTACAAGCAGTGGTGGAGTGGGCTGGATTAAGAATGAGCAACAGTGAGTCACTAATCATTGTCAATTCACTGATAATCACCAGAGCACCACTCCACAATGACAACCTGGCCCTGCCATTGATGTCTTGCTGTTGATGAGGGGATCCTTCACAGGATTGCAGGCAGCTTTACTGCAAAAATCAGGTAGCTGCACAGTNAAAGAGGAGGCGGACCAACAAAGAAAAAAAAAAAAAAAAAAAAAAAAAAAAAAGAGAGAGAGAGAGAGCAACGCTTTTTCTAGCCAAATACAATTCAATTATAATGAGTTCACTTTGTGTGCCATTGCTAAAGGAAGGAACAGTCTGTAATGTGACACATGCTGCATCCTACTTTCCTACTTCACAGCTCAAGATTTCTGGTTAGACAGTCTTCTCTTCTGATTTTTGGGTTGGGTTGGGTTTTTTTTTTTTGTTTATTTTGCCTTTACATTAAGCGCATGATGAATGTAGCCCAATTAAGTATTTTTTAGCTGCCCCTCAAATAATTAACCACTCTTTTCAAACCAGTTTCCTGAGATCCTAGCCTTTATCCACTCCGAATTTAGCATAAACTCTGATTTCTGATGTCATCTGCTAAACAGTGTCAGGCTGGGTCAATGCTTTAGTGAGAAACTTCCAAGAAAAATCTAAAAGCTGCAGTGACTCATTCTCTTCCCTCTGACTCAGTACTAAATTGCTCTCCCAAGATGCTCTCCTGGAGGTGTTATCTTTCAGATGAGATATAAAACTCAGGTTCTAACCACATACAGGAATTTTTTAAACAAGGGGAGGAGATATCTGCTGCTTTTTGCAATATACCTGCCAGACCCCAAACAGATCTTCACACAGAGAGTGGCTGGAGTGGATAAGACACTATCACTGCCACCTCAGATGTTTCTTCCCACACCACACCACACCCTCCATCAGAGGGTTAACAGCAAAAGGGGTAGCACAAATGATCCTTAATCTGCCTCAGCCAGAGCCAGTTTTAAAAAACAGGAGTAGATGGATGTTACCTATCCAGCTGACTTTGGCTTAGTTAGATAAGGAGAGGACTCACAATTCCTCCCACCCAGGAGACTGAGGACAGGATGACCTCAATGCCCCTGAGCACTGATAAGAGTGTGGAACAATGATGCAAGAGAGATATGGAGAGGAACGTTGCTCTAGAGTCTCCTGACTGCATCCTAGAGAAGAGTTTCTACTATTTTCCATTTGTTTGTGATAGTGTGTCACATTGTTCGTGTCACTTCTTTCCACAGGCAATCTGTGACTGAGGAGTTGCCCAATCAGCTAAATCATAACAACTAAGTAGATGTTATTTTTGCATTCTCAGCTCATCTGCCTTTCTTCCCTACCATTTCTAATTTGCTTTTCACCTTTTCATCTACTAAACCCTCATAAAGTGTTTTGCTACAAGCCTAAGGCTTCCATCCCAGACCTAATGAGCTGGATCACAGAACATCAATGAGCTGAAGTTCAATGAATGTTCCATTTCATGTGCTTTAAAAAATAATCCAAGCAACATTTTCTCCTCCGCCATACCAGAGAAACTTAATAAACCACTGGCTCTCAGAGTTATGGGAAAAAAAACCCAAACCCTCCTGGTCCTTTTAGAAGTCGACTGATAGTTTTAATTGCTGTTAATAGGCTGAAAAAACCACCCTGAAAATGGAATGAGCTACTCAAGTCATGATAATAGGTAGTGATGATCATGTTGACTTTTCAACCTTTGTTAGCTAATCGTTGTACATCGATGCGGGGTAAGAAAAAACAAGTGTGTACATCCTCCAATACCTCCCAAAACTTATTCTGCTTGGCCAAACTTTACTATTCTTTTGCCTCTTTTTTACCCAATGCTGCAATGCAAGGGGAGAGTCCAGTTCATAGGGGCTGCAGCACTCAGGAGAAGAGGACAAGAGGCCCCTTCCTCACCAGTACCTCAGGGATCAGTCTCCTCCTCATAGAGAAGAAGCCAGAACATCTCTTCATCCTCTGTGTGAAGTGGAGTTTGGTAGGGTAACCTTGCTTTTTGCACCTCACCCAGTTGAAGTTCAGTACCTATGGATGCTGCATTTCTGCAGTGAGTAATGAAGACTGTGTACTCTACATGATGATTCACTCCTTAATTCTGCCTGCAGCTTTGAAATCTTTCATCAACTATGTGATATGCGTTCAATGGATTAGCTAAATGATCTTAATATTATGTAATTAATCAGCTGAGTGCAGGATACCCCATCTGACATTTAGTTGGGAGCATTTAGGTACTTGCACTTTATGGTCTTTTACAAGCAACCCAAAGCAAATATTCACTAAGGGAATAAAATATCTTGCCTAATTAAAACAGCTCTGATAAAATTCCTTGTGTATCACATTGCATCAGTGTGACGTCAAACACAAGGCTAATGTGATGTAACAGTATGGCACAGACCACCGTAGGTGCAAATCCAATCCAAAGTAATGGGAATACATGCAGATAAATACAGCCATACTGTGTGGGTAGGCAGAGCCCGTTTCCAGCTCTGCATTAAAGCAAGGTACTAGCAGCTTCACTGGTCTCCAAGGAGCCCGGGGAAAAAAAGTGTTTCTATCATCTGTCTGCAGTTTTTCTAAGTACAATTTTATACATAATGACCTTTTAGGTTTGGTGAAAAAGATTGATTCAGGCTTGGTTCAGGAACCAAACATGCTGTTTTCAAAAAAAAAATGGACATTATCCTTAATATTCTTAATATTCACCATTATATTAGGTTCAGGCATCTTTGAGAGAGAACCATGAAGGATTTACTCGTCACAAGGACCAAGTGGCAGTCGGGAATTAACTGTTCCCATAGCCCCCGAGCCATGTCCCACCTCCTGAGATTAGTTAGCTAAATAACAGGAAGGCCTGTAAATAGAATTAAGTTTCTGAAGAGAAGCAAATTCCTTCACAATATTTCATCCCCTTCATTACTAAGAGAGGCAGATGCCTGCCTGTACTATCATGTACCAATTACCACTTATCACAGTCTTTCAAATAACTGCCAAATAAAAACTACAGCTGGAATAAGGAAAATGAATGAGGAAAGGTCTTATCCCTGAGAACACCTGGACAAGAAGCATACCTCTTCTCAGACCAAAGTGAGCTCATGTCAGAGACACCAGAAACAGCAATCAACAGAGGTGGCAGAAAGGTCAGGGGCTCAGAGCATCACTTCCCTATGCCAGAGGGATGGAAATCAGGTTTCCTGCTGCAGTCAAGGGAGGTGTCAGAGCATGTGGTGCAGCAACAACAGTCAAGAGGAGTGAGATGGTGAGACCATTAAGCCCAGTCCTCCACGTTGGTTGGCCATCCTTGTACTCTCCCTACTTGTGCTGCAGACTTTGCTCTGACTGTCCTTCCCATTCACAGCAATTTTCAATTTTGCTTCAAACTCAGAAGCCGTGACCCAGATCTGGGCTGAGACTGGGATGTACAGAATGAGACAGGGGTACTTGCTGACTGAAGCTTTTCAGAAGATACATTTTCTTCACTCCTTACAGACCCAACACTAAGAAAAGGACTCAGTTGACCAATTGCAAATATTTATACTGTAAACATCCCCATCTGAGCTTGTAGTCTAGATGGCCTTCAGAGCCAAGAAGGAAGAACAGGCAGTTACAGGGTGTAACTTATCTCATCTGAAAGGAAATGGCTAAAATAGGGCAGTTTTTTTTTTCCTTTACTATAAAGGGAGTAGCGTGAGTTGCTCAAAGGAGATATACACAGTGTGGGTGTTTACAGTTAGGTGAGATGTCTCATATCTCCATCTAATAAAGGAAGATTGCAGAGTTACATTAATTTCAGTTGTAAAACTCATCCACACTTACATTCCCTTTCCGTGTAAGTGACTACACTAACATTTCTTAATGTTGGTTTTATGATATTGCCCAGGCGAAAACTTTCCACAAACTATTTGCAATGGGGAGAACAGCAGTGCGACTTCTGGTATAAACAAGAAACTTCACCATCAAGCAATCAAAATCTTCCCTGACATCTCACCACACATATAGCATCTCCCAAAAAGTTCATGTTACTCTATGGAAGTAGTCCCCTGTATAAAGGCACAAAAGTGGATGCTAATAAAAAAGAAACAAAACAAAACAAAAACCAGAAAAAATGAACCGACTTGTCTCCAGAAAGTTACTTTGTTAGTTTGCAGAATTATGATTTTTTAAGTATTCTTTAATGTGTTATTTTAAACATTAATCAAATTGCTTGATATAAGTTTATTTTATCATTTATGTTATCAGTTATCCAAGGCCACAATTTGCCACATTAGAATAACTCCTTTTCAGTTTCATGATAATATTTTAGCTGTAGTTAAACAGATACATTTTATAAGGAGAAGAAGCGTCTGGCAGAGTGTAGAAGGCAATGAAATAGCAAGATTGCGTTGAGATATTATTCATACTAAGTATTTTGTTCTCTGTTTGTATTGGTAGGAGCTAGGAAAGACAATCTCATTAAGAACAGGCACATCTTTACAGTATTGCACTAAACTGAAATGCCTTTCTTATTATGGAAATGCCTGAGGACAAAGTGAGACTGGGTCTCCATTATTTGTCTAGCCCTTGCCTAAAAACAATGTTGAGAGTTTACAGTTCAAGTAGACAATATAAAGGAAAAGCATGCAGTATGTAAACAGAGTTAGCAGCAGTAGCAACACCAAGTGGTTTTTCTTTTTCTTTTTTTTTCTTTTGTTTTGTGTGTGTGTGTGGTAGTGGTAAACATCATGACAATATGTTCAAGAACTGAAGGAAAGAGATCAGGGGGATACAACAGGTCCAGAAAGGAAAAGTGAGGCAAGGACTGCAAAGGCAGTAGCAGAGGAATTTTGGATCATGGTGTATTCAGCTCAGGGTACAACAGGACAAGGTCTCAGCAAGTCTCAAGCTTCCTTCTTCAATTGTTCCTAGAGCATGTTGTTGGCATCTATAGTTCTCTGCCTTCATATCTCCATCAGAGGTTTGAGGGGGAGGTTGGGAAGGTAGCCCCCCCAGGACCCTAATGCCCCTGGTGTTGCAGTGAGAGATGCACTTGAACTAGGTGACACTTTAACCCTTCCACACCTAATGGAGTGGTTGCTGCTTTAATTGCTTCTGAGGAACTCCAACAGGTTAAACATACCTATTTAACCAGGTGCCTGTTGGCAGCTTTGAGTACTTTAGCAGGCATAAATTTGCATAGCCTTACTGACATTAACAAGATGGGACTGATTTACAGTCACTAAGGAGCCTCAGGCTTGTATCCAAGTAGCCAAACTCCTGAACCTTGCTATAGACAAAGAAAGCTTCTCCAGGAACTCTTTTGGACAGCATTTGACAGGAAGGAATTGCTTTGAGTGTTAACAGGTCTCATTTGTGTTCAGAGCGACAGGAAGGAGTGATTAAGCAAGTAGATGCATAGCATTTTTTCTGTGCTTGATTTTATTGTCTCACTTTGTATCAAAGGTGTAGGTGATGGGGTTACAATGTCCTCGTTATCATGCTGGTTTGAATTAACAAGATTTAAACTTTTATCTGAACATATGGCTCTTTTTTCCTAATTCTTGCAAGCACTCTAAAAACAATAGCAATTTCTCTCCCTCAGCTTACCCTTTCACCCAACTTTTAGCACAGAAAAGATCTGCAGTATCTATCTCTCCACCTGCAGGCTTATTCCAACAGATGAAGTGTAAAAAAAGGCCTATTGCAGAGCAAAATTGCTATTGCTAGAATAAATGCAATGCTTTCAAAAACATTGGATGGGGAGTCTCAAAGAGCAGCTAGCCACCTGTAAATGCAATAAGGGTGGAGCTTTTACAAGGATGCCCATGCTAGCCTGCAATAGCTGCCTGACATGGACCATACACCAGTATCTCTGGAAGCATTCCCTTCTTGGTTTTTGCACAGATATAAAGGACAAAAAGAAAAGGAAGAATAAGGTGTTCTGGATTTAGGGATAAGATTCTTAATTTATAGATTCCACTAACACTGGTGGACAACATGTACCAGTATATAATGGTCTTTGTTCTCCCATGGCAGAAAGAGAAAATATTCAGAGCAGTCCCATACAGATATTATATTGCATAAACAAACATGGTAACTTACTAAAAAAAGACACTTTGTCCATTATTGCTAGTACTACACACAAAAAAAGCAACATGTAGAGACATTAAAGATTAAAACCTCAAACACTCAAGGAGCCAGAAGGCAGAATAATGATCCCTGAGAGCAGATAGCAGAGAGGAGAGAGAGGCTCAGGGAGCACCCAGCGTGTGTTTTCCTACACATTCTGTGAGTCTGTGGGCCACTCAGTAGTTTGTGAGTCCCAGAGATAAGCTGAGGCCTGGCAGTATTAGAATCCCTGTCATTGCTATTTATTTGACAGTCATAGCAGTTTCCTATCTCTCTGTAAATTAGCAGTTAGCATCTGAAAAACTCTTGGCCACCAAGCCTGAGTGTTTGTATGAATCTGAAGAGACAGAAACAGGATTGTCATTGATAGACTCTAGTTCCCCTTGATTTATTCACGGGAGTAACTGAGTTCCCATGCTTATAGGAATGAGAGGTTAACATTCAGGTTATGGTGACCACTGAGTATGTCAGAGACCACCCTGTGCCTCTGTGCTGCCAGTTATCAGTCTAGCCCTCAGTCATTTGGCACTTTTATCACAGCAGACATGAGTTCCTCTTACTTTGGAGTCCATTCAAGTTATCTAAGGGTGCTCAGTGCTTCAGATGCACATGTGTCTCTCGCTCTCACATTTGCTCCAACTTTATCTCCGGTACTTGCAGACACATTCCATATGTGAGCAGAAAATGGGTCAGAGCAGCCCTGCGACTGAAGCACCGAGTTCAGTGTTTTGCACATACCTCCAGCACATCACTGCTCAGAGGTCTTGGCAGCCAGCCTGCCCCTTCCATGTCAGTCACACATCACGCAGCTGCCTCTACTGTCGACACCCGCCATTCAGAAGTTGTCTTATCTCCCTTGTGTGAGCTTGGCCAGCCACTGTAGAGTCGTAGCCAAGAGCACTGCTTGAGAAAAGGCACTCGTGTTAATAGGACTTTCATGCAGGAAGAAGTTAAATTCCTCTTCTAGACCTTCATCATTGACCAGATTCTACGCAAACACAATGTTTTGCAGCCTGTAACGAGATAGATGCATAAGCAATTTGCTTTGTGACCAGTGGCCTACAGCAATGTTGGAAAGCTCAAATCGGTTCACTGGGTGGCTTTGCAAAATAGTCCCTGATTTACTCACAAAAAAAGAGACAGTTTCCTTTCAACACGTCCCATTGTCCTTGCCACTTTTCCAGCCATGCTGAGCATTTTATATATATCATATATATAAAAATATATATCTAATTTCTTGCTTCCCACATTTAGAAAAAAATGATTCATATATGCCTGCATTTCATAAAGGACATTTTTGCATATTTTAGGACACCTCTGCAATTAAGACTCCTCAACCATATAGAATTTATTGCCAGGGAGCTGCAATTGGTCAGTCAGTACCCACTCAGCTGCATCTAGAATGCAATGAGTTTGTGTTTTCTTGCTTCAGTCATTACATTATTGGAAATTTTTACAGCCCACATTCGTCAAACAAAACTGTGTACCCAAGGAGTTTGAAATTAGAGGGGGGACTTGTATTTAAGACTGCCATTACTTTTATCTGATTGGGATAAACAACGGAAACTTCTTATCTCTATATATCAACGTTCTCGAAGTACAGTAGCCTGATAACATTATACAGCCACAGCAAACTAGCACATAGCAATACAGGATGAGGCTGACAGTTTGTATCAGCCCACAACATTTTGCTTCATTAGAGAATCCTTGACTACACAGTCCTGAATGCTCTATGTTGCAGAATCAGTTTGTCCATCTGCTCATCACTTTTTTAAGGTGCTCATTAAGGGAAAAATAGCTATCAGTGACCCGAAACATTATAAGGAGAGTTCTCAGCTATCACTTTGCTAAGAGCACAGGGAAAATACTTATCTCCCAGGATATCGAGGTGCAGTGTGATTACAGTTCAGACAATTCCATGACATTATCAACAATGATGACTCTTCATCTAGTAGGCCTCAGTCTTTCCCATGTGAAGTGATGTACCCTGGGGAAGTGTCAAACCATGATCTTCCCTACCTGCCACATCCACCTTGCCTGGCAGAGTGGTAGGTTTCCCTGTACTCCAAATGAGAATCTGGGAAGCAGCTTCCAATTAGCTCTTTCACTGCAGAAAAATTCTAACACCGCATGGTGAGATCTTGACCATTTGCTAGTACAAGTGCTTGATGCCTGTACGTGAAGTCCAGTATAGGATACTGCCTAAAATGTCAGCAAGGTGCCTAGACCATAATAAAATGTCCAAAACCTGCTTTACTGCCAGCTTTCAGTGTCCCAGGGAATACCATATATGACTGTCATTTAGTCCCAGTAAGGACTAGGAAATAGCTTGCTGCCAAAGTGAAGTTTGATTTGTGCATCCATTTTATAGCATTACAGATCAGTTTTTGGAACAAGTGGCACAGCAGTGCAAACCTAGAATGCCAGCAAAGATACTCAGTTCATGCAGGAAAAAAAAAAACAGGGTTTAGAAAGGAACTCAGTCTGGGTAAAGTCTAGGTAAGTTTGTAAGTCTCCATATCCACCATCTTCCTTAGACTGCCAGACTGACTTCAGGGATTACAGTTTTGGTTTGCAGATATTGAGAGAAAAGTATATTAACCACCCTGATTTTCAAAGTGTGTGTTTTATCAGAGCCATGATTTGATTAACTGATGTCAATGTTTTCATTGCCTGCAGCTCATGAAAATAAGGTCCTTGAGATTTCATTCTATGTCCCTAAATTTCTTCAGCAGGGACCCAAAATCCAACCCTATTATGTGTAAAATAGAGCAGACTGAAGTTGCCTTGCATTCTTTTAAAGTGATAGAAGACATGTTTTTAAATCCAGTGGATTTCAGGCATCCATCTTTGACTATAAGTCTCATGAACGCTATGGGTAGCAACAAATACTAAGAGCATTGGTACAGCACTGATATCACTTTGGAAGGAGAATCGAAGATGAGTCAGTTTGTAGACATATATGGGTGTCCTTGGGACCACCCCAAGCATGCCAACTATTTCTGTTAAATCCTCAGATGGCACAAGAAAATGCCTTCAAACAATGCAGGTTAAATAGCTCCTTCTTTTTAGAAGTATTTTAGCTTTGTTTATGGGACAGGACCTTAAAAGGCAATCTGGTCAGTCTGGATCAGCATGGATGCTGAAATCCTGGGATGTCATCCAGTAACTGTAATATTAAAGGTATTGCATTCCATATCTATAGAAAATTATAATTACACAGACCTCTTTTGTAAAATACTTTGAGGACAAATTTATGTAAGTACCAGGTATTACATTTTAAGTAATAAACAACTTGTATAACAGGTAACTGCATTAAACAAAAGAAATTATTCTTTTCATTAAACTACCTCACCGAGAAACTAGACAAACCACATTTTATTAATATGACTATAAGAAATCCATAATCTGACTGCAAAAATAATTGCTTTAGTGATATCAGCCATCCCAAAAAGCACGGGGCTATTTAAATCATCTAATCATCTTGTCATACTTTTCAAACTGAAGCATTAGTAGCTTGATCAAGAGTTTGAATGCAGCTGAGAACCTCAGCCTTGATTTAATCTGACTCCCTGTTGACATTGAATAGAAACACATAAATCTTATTAGGCTTACAGTGATTTCCTTCAATCATGAATTTAATAAAGCAGGTTGGTTTCATTCAGTGTGCCAAAATCTGTAAAGTTCCAAAAGCTAAATAGCTTTCTGTTAAGTAAACAGAGAGTCAGTATGAAGGAGTAGTAAAGTACATTATACAACATCAAGACTGGAACCTGAGGGATCATTTGCAAAACCCTGAACCCATTATGAAGTTCACTTTTTTGAAGGGAAATACTTGTGCACTGACAATAAAGTCCTGTTATCATAACTGGAAAGGCATAAATTTTTTATTAACTGTGCAAAATTAAAGATTAGATTGTAATCCGAACTATACAATTGTTCTCCATTAGGAGAGCAGACACATGGCTGTACCATTTGTGGTGCAGGAAGTTGCAGAAGACATTCTGCACTCAGTGACCCCAATTCACTCCACTATAGTGTGGGATGGGATTTTTCCTTAGCCCTTGACACCTACTATCCACATCTGCATAACTTAGAAGGACTTCTTGAGATGCAAGAAGGTTCTGGCTTCGCTAGAATTGAAGTTTCCTATGGAAAACCAAAACCAGCCTTCCTACAAGCACAGCAGTGAGGAGACAGAGAAATTACACTTAATATTTTTTCCCCTTTAAACTCAACAAAGTTGTTATGCATGTATCTGTGACCACTATACCAGGTGACAAAAGAGACTGATGCCTTTCTACTATTTGATCTGTTACTATCAAAAGTTCTGCACTGTGATTTTTAACTGGAACAACACAGGTTAAAGTTAACCTAAAAATTCTTACAATTAGTTATTAGGCAGCTTATTTAATCCTCAGGTACATCTTTGTAAACCCCACTGAAATCAGATGAAGTGGTATGTGTGTGTCCCAGAGGAGACCTGGATCCTTAGCTAATTACTGCTTTTATTTTCCAGAAGAGCAGACCTACTGACAGCCAAAAGGAAAAAATCCTTCCAAGTTCATAACCACAGAAAAAATGCCCTTGTCTGATAGATTTACCATTAAAACCTCTGACCTGTTTGAATGGATGCTTTAGCTGAAGTTTTATCAAATCTGACATATGATGTTCTGTGCAATTTTCTTTGCTGTGAGTTTCTGGAACCACTGTGGATCCAAGTGAGTGAATCCTACTATGTCTAGTCATACTAGAAGGTTGTTTCCATATCCTACACTGGCCTGAATCAAAAGAAGTGTGGCCAGCTGGTCAAGGGCGACAATTCTGCCCCTCTACTCTGCTCTGAGGATACCCCACCTGGAGTACTGCATCCACATCTAGCATGCGCCTCAGTGCACATAAGACATGGACATGTCAGAGTGGGTCCAGAGGAGGGCCACAAAAATGATCAGGGTGATGAAACACCTCTCCTATGAGGGCTGTTTTGGGGTTGCTCAGCCTTAAGAAGAGAAGGCTCCTGGGAGACCTTTTTTGTGGCCTTTCAGTACTTGAAGGGGACTTATAAGAAAGATGGGGACAAACATTTTAGTAGGGCCTGTAACAATAAGACAAGGGCTAATAGCTTTAAACTAAATGAGGAAAATTTAGATGAGAATAGAAGGAGAAAAAATTTTTATGATGATGGTGGTGAAACACTGGAACAGGTTGTCCTAAGAGACAGTAGATGCACCAGCCCTGGAAACATTCAATGTCAGGTTGGACTGAACTCTGAGTAACCTGATCTAGTTGAAGGTGTTCCTGCTCATTGCAGGGGGGTTGGACTACAAGACCTTTAAAGGTCCCTTCCAACCCAAACTTTTCTATGATTCTCTGACTTGGAAACCATGAATTGCTGGTACTGTTACATACCATAACCTGCATTCTTTGGACATTCACATGTAAATCTCTAATAAGGTCTATTCGTTTGCAAGAAATGCTAAAGAAGACATTGGACAAATACAGGAGATGGAGCAAAGATAGAGCAGAACTTGCCCCACATTACAGCTTTTCGAGGAACACATAAGTTTGTATTCTTACAGAAGGAAACACAAGTAGGAAATGAGAACACAAGGAGACAGGAATGTAAAGAAGCAGATCCTGCCTAAACTTCTGATTTTTTTCTATCAAATATCTTTCAAAGTCATTTTCATTAGCAAACATAAGTGAAAACAGTCCTGGTATTAAAAAAGTATCGCACAAAAATCCCTGTAGACTTAAGTGAGAAGAGATTTGTGAGTGATAAAAGCTTGAATTCAATAAAGAGTGCATTAGACACATTTAAAATGACTGCATATATTGCACTAGAACATGATTTATGAAACCTTGCAGACACTTAAGTGTATATAAAAGTATGACTATTGTTAAACTGAAGGCACATGCTTTTCATGATCAGTGAAATGGCACTTTCAGTGAAGGGAAGGGGCACACATGGCAGCAGCTATCTCTAAGTGTGGGTAGGATCTGATGAAAAATGTTATCTGAAAAAACAAGGGAATTTTTTAAATGTCAAACCATTTTTACAATTTTCATTTTGGAAAGGCCAAAATCGTTGCTTTCTATACTTTTAAAATAAAATAAAGGAAATATTCATAGTAGTTTCAAATAAGTAAGAAAGGGTTAAAAGTCTTAAATAGCCCACAACAAAATGATATCTTATTCCACATTAATCTTTTTTTTTTTTTTTTTTTTTGTCTGATGTGAAAATGAAGCAGCATGGTATTTCCTTCTTCATTTTGCAGAAATCCTCTCTTATGCAAAATTTGTTTTGGTTTGAACTGGCCTAATTTTTTCAGTGTTGGGGGCTCAATGACTGTATTTATTCATAACAGTAAGCCATATCACAATATTGCCATTACAATAACTGAGTAGTAAACTCAATATCTTCAAGAGGCTAAAGATTTAAGGAAATATATATTCTACTGTCTCTTTTACTGAGTGTTTTCCATGGAGTACATAGATTTAGTTATTGTTTTATTTGCTATTTTATAACATAAATGAGAAATAACTAGTTCAGAAACTTCCTCAGACTCTTATCCTTTTTAAAATATATATGTATTAGTTTTCATGATGTGCTAAGCCCACTGCAATCATCCAGAAATAGTTGAATGCTATTCCAAGTTATTCACAATCTAACAGCCAAGAAGAGAGAGAGAAGGAAGGGGAAAAGAATTGCTGCTTTAAAAGGAAATTTAGCAGACATAATAAAAGTGAAAATATGTGTAAGTTGCAGTGTAAAAAGTCTTTTTCACTTTGCATATTAATATCTCAACATCTAGTGTCAGTGGACAAATATCATTGAGCACATAGACATCACAGAACTCAAGATGATACACAGGTAAAACTACCCACCAGTTAGAGCAAAAGAATAAGAAAAATCTAATTTATTTTCCTGCTGTAAGGATTATGTGAGTTGTGCCTTTAAGGACTTTCAGCCAGACTCAGGCCCACAGCTCCTCTGACACCGTACAGTTTAACAAACTGAGGAAAAAAAAAAAAAAGATAGCAGCAGGTGACTTAAATGGGAGCTGTGATTTGGAACGTAAGCAGATACAATGCCTCAGTGATTCACACTTACTCCATATGCACGTGTACACAGGCACACACACACAGCGTGTAAGTGTAAGGCCAGATCCCACTGCAGTGGCCATGTGCATGCCACCAGTCACCACACCATTTTATTCCCAAGGCATTTCACAAACTGTGCCCATCAGATCTGTGTGGGTAGTCCATGTGGAGGAGGTTCTTTTTCTTCCTAGTTATTGGTATGGCAACAGTTAGTTACATTTTGGTTGCATTCAGAAAATGATAGAAATTCTTTGGCTGGATCACAAGCAGGCAAAAAATGTGACAAATGTTAAAAAGTGTTTTTATCAGACTGTTTTTAATTGGATAATAGCCTACTGCATTATGGCAGGGAATTGTTTTTTTCTTTCCAAGTGGTTTAGCTGCTTGCTGAATAGTGTCACCCTTGCGACAGAAAAAGAAATGTCAACTATGTACTGTCGTTAGAGCTCCTATTTGACAGATAAGGTTTACTTCATACACATAGGGGTTTTTTTATGATTTATAGGAAAATAAAATTAGATAACTTCTCCCCTTTGAAAATGGGCACTTCTTGGAAACCATGGAAGAAAGCATCCAAGTAAAGTAAAACCTGAGCTTCAGCTATCCTCCCCATTTCCAGCAGTGGTGATGAACTGGGGCAGATCCAAGAATTCTAATGGTAAAAGAGGCTGAGCAGCCTCTTGTAGGCCAGCAGCAACATAAAAATCCTCACAGAATCATAGCAGATATATATGATTTAGTAGTAAGGTCTCAGAATGAAGTGCGTTGTGCATCGCTTTTCCTGAAGATTCTGTTTCCTAAAGATTTCTGTTCAAGCTGTCTTTTGACCTTTCCAGTCTGAGACAACAAGTTGAAACACAACTGTCATCAACTGTAATGGGATTGAAACACAACATCCATGAATTCTAGCAGGATTGAGTCCAGGTATCAATGAGAGCCAGCTACACTAATTATTACCCAGCCATACACAAATAGCCATCATACTGAAAACCATGAAGCTTACGCAAGGCTTCCTTCCCCACCCATCAGGGAGCTGGATTTATCTACTTCCACCTTATAACACTTTGGAAAAGCTAACTGTTTTCCAGTGATTACATTCTGAACCTTAAGATATATCCAAAATGCATGGGTATGTATGTGTGTATAAGATATTTAATCTTAGTCTTACAAGATGTTTCCAAAGTCCTTTCATAAGAGCATGTTCTATCTGCAAGGAGCCAGCGTGCTCACTGATTCATTCTGTTAAACATGTTGGCTAATCAAACTGTTGGTTTTTATGATCTGATTAAGGAAGCAGTTCCTTGTTATTTATGCCTACTAGCAGTCTTTTCAGATGATAATGTAAAGTGTACCCTTAGAATGAATCAGGGAAGAATGAGGAAAATACCACATATCTTCTGCAATGAAAATTCTTGTTCTGAAACAAGCTGTTTATAGCACTATACTTCTTTTTAACAATATGGCCTCCAGAAACAAGGACAGATTTATTTTCTTCTTCAATAACATCCAGCACTCCACCTCACTAGGTATATTCCAGACTTACTGATGCTATTCCTAACATCATTTCTGTGCTACAAGAGATATTTAGATATTTTTTAGATGTTATTTCCTAGACACAATGGCCCTGATCTGCTACCACCAGTGCCAAAATCATAAACAATAATATTATTAGTGGAATTCCCAAGTTTTTCTGGATAATCTTCATGAAAGATGGTGGTTGTAAACATCTTGTGGTGAATTTACAGAGTGGAGTGGATATCAGAGAGAGAGGCTATTCCTCAGATATGATTTTTCAGATTGTTAGATCATGACACATGCTGACATACAATTTCACGAGATAAGAAATAGTAGTAGGGCAGAAGGACACTGTCGGTGAGGTCTTTACATCCATCTCACATGGAAAAATTTTCCCCAGTTCTCATGGACTTTAGTAACAGATCTGAGGAAGGTTTCTGAACTGATTCAAAAAAGGATAGTTTCTGAAGTATTGCTGTGAGTAACCAAGTCAAAGGAAAATCTAAACCAGCTTCAGATGTGTAGTGTTGCTTATAAAGGTATTCTGAGCAGCTCTACATCTGATAATGACATCACTTTCTCCTGAGCTGTTTGAAAACAACTTGGGAGATCAGACAGGTAACTGTAAAGGATATAAATATATTCATAAAGTATTTCTCCCTTATTCCTATTGAAAATCCTCTCCGATTGGTCTCTTGTAGACCTGGTTGGGAAACAAAATTTTGTTCCACAAGAAATTAGTTACTACTTCAAAGCAGAATGTAAATTAGAGTATCAAAAAAGTAGGACAAAAAACTATAAGAAGTTTCAAAAGAAAATTGTCGAAGTGAAAAATTATTGCACTTATGATTGGAACAAAAGTTCCTGTGTAACTTGATCTGGAGGATTTTTTGTTGTTTTGGTTTGGTTTTTTAATTCAAATAATTATTTGGANAATAAAAGGTATGCATTGAAATTGACATTTTCCCACAGAAAGTTCATATTTCAGCAAAACCACATTTTCCAAGAGGAAAATTTTCACGTAAAAATATCTTAACCTGCTTTACTTACTTGCCAGGAAATATGAAGCTGTCAATAACCACTATCTTACTAAATTTTTTCCAAGATGAAAGTTGTTATAATTTTGCAGTTGAGACTTTTAAAATGTTTTGTTGACAAAGAGAATTTGGCCATGAATCAGAACAGTGCTTATTATAGCACAGAAGTCAGTTAGCACACTTCACGGCTATCACATGTTCAACTACAGTGGCAAATTCTAAGCATAGGTCAAATGCAAATAAACCCAGGAGTTTAGATTTCTGCTTCTTTAAACATTCCAGATGTAGACGTTTTCCATTTACTTCACCCCAGTCAACTGAGTTCAGTCTGGTGGTATAATTAATCCCCTCAAGTGTTCTGCAAATATTTCAGTCTAGATACAGCTTTAGCTCTTCGTGAATGTGGGTATATTTTCTAACAAAGGTAAAAGTACAAAGTGATTTAAATCCGTTTGGCAGATTAGAATGAATACAAAATTTTACTACGAGAAAATATCTAATAAAAACGTTGTAATAAAGCAGAATGCCAATAACAAGCTTTAGAAATGTTTGTTGTTACTACATACAATGCTAAGTGAACAAGATTGTTATACAGTCTTATTTGCAATACATTTTTTGGATGCTTATTCTAATCAAACAGAAACTGATGCTTTGGGATACCTCAGTGTTTTGATACCCACACTGACAAATTTTGCAGATCTTAGTATTCCATAATGTGATGAAGATCTACTCTCAAAAAAACAAGTCTGTTTAAGGATCTGAAATTAGCCTCCTCAAAACTACAACCAGCATCATTCTTTCATTTTTAAAGTCTTGTTGCTTCTTTAGTACTTTAAGTCTATATGGTTAATTGACCAATAATGGCACAAAGGACTTAATTTTAAAAAATCAACCAGCATTGAAAATTTTAAGTTCTGAATTAAGCATTACAATAATTACTTAGGTACACTGAAATCCATTACCTTTCTTTATATCAAGGTTTATATTTCCACCAGTACAAAAAAGCATATGAATATCTTCAATTACAGATGCACATATTTACAAACAATTCAGACAGTACAAATTCCAAATCCAGCATTTGTGACACCAGTCATATTTCAACATACATACATATTTCAAAACCAAACTGACATTTCTGGATAGAAGCTCAGGTGTTTTCTACATTGAAAAAAAAAACCTGCCTTTATGCTATACTTCATGTTGGCATACAAAGTTAAACAAGGTCATTTCTCATAGTCCTTTGACTTGTTCCTTGCAGTCAGGGCATAATTATATGGGTAAATCAATCATATATTCCTAGGAATACATGTCATGAAGTGAGGTGGTGACTTTGGGAGACACCTTAACACAAGACTCCTATGCCGGATGGAATATGAGGAACCTTTTTTGTCTCCAACATACTGAGATTTCTCACTCTGAACCAATTCTTCCATAGAAATGGAGGCATGAAGTGACATTAGTCTAGATGATATGAAGGTCAGTTAGTAGCTAAACCATTTGATTTCTGATTTCATAAAATTCAGAATCTCACTGGGAAAAGGCTGGGAAAGCAATAGCAATGGAGTAAGGCGTACTAGGGGCACGCTGACTGGTTTACCAACTGGTCTAGAAATAACTTAGAGAATTAGAAGAGCTCAGACTGGATATTCAGTGGTAGACCTGACAGTTGGGGCAAGTTATAGATACAGGTAAAGGAGTAAGTTTTTCATTACAGTAGATCCAGAGACAGTAGATGACTATTCAAGTCCTAGAAATCCAGGTCTGCAGCTGCTGCTGAGAAGGAAGAGTCCGAGTATGCTGGTCAGCTGTAGCTGCAACCACAAAAGGGTGAGAGGCAGCAATTAGGAGCAGGAGGTTAAGTGGCATTTTTTCCAGGCAGAACCAGACACTGACCGAACTGACACTTTTTAACACTCCTTGCATTAAAAGAAAAGGTCCAAAGCTCTTCTCTGGCATCTTGCCTTTGTATGGAATATCTGTCCAAGTTTGGATGTTCCCAGGGGACACAACTCAGATTTTTGCACGATGCTGAGAAGCTTTCAGCTATCTGTGATTGTGGTTTACACAGGAATAGACTCTTAAATGCTCTTTTTGGCATTCCTTAATCTGCGACCATTTTGGGATTAGCAGGTCCAGAATAATTCAGGTTGTCCAAGGCTCCATAGGTTTTTGGATACAGCACATCCAGAAGGACCACTTTGCCAGTCTGGAATGAGATGAGTCCATAAGGCTATGGCTCAGCTTTCCTCAAGACCCAAACCTCCAATTAAAATAGTTCTCTTGGGCAGAATCACAGGAAGGAGTGCTGTAAAAGCTGTCTGTTGCTGATTTAACATTGTGTGGCTGTAAGGGAAAGGACTAAGAGTCTCTAATAACAGGGATTTGATTGTACTAAGAGCAGATACCTCGTTGCATTGCACTGCTTGAGAACCTCAGCGTGATTGGACATGAGGCCAGGGACCTGACCTTTGAGCAAGCTGGAATATCATATAATTATTGCTTTGTGTAATGACTGCTGCTCTCCTCCCAGCTGTTTCACAGGCTTGGCTGACTAGGGAGCTACTTTGTGACTTAACATATTTTAAAAATACTGGACTGCACCTTTTACAGAAATTGGTTAACTCACTTTGACTAACTCACATTTACAATGTTAATTTGTAGGTCGTCCCAAGCTATCACCTGGCTCCCAACCAGTCTTCTTTTTAGGGAACACACATTTCCAGTTGGAGTATAAACTAGTTTGCAATTACAAATAATTATTATTCTTACAATAAAATATTTATATGAATAATAGGAAAAATTAAATCTTTAAATTGTTCAGATTATGTTAGTGCTGAACAGCTAACTGAATATATCAATCCAAATCTTATCCACAATAGTCAAGAATCAAAAAAAAAAAAAAAAGGAAACATGCAAATAACTCCAAAACATTCAGAAAAACATTTGGAAATTAACAACTCAGAAAATGAAAATTAAATTAAATCTGTATCCTTTCCTAAAATAATTTTGAAATGTCTCTTCACATTTTTAAATGTCTTATTTAATATCCAGAGATAATAAAGAGAAAGAAACACACACACCCCCCCCCCCCATCATCTAAGATTATTCCTAAGAATCATATAGCATTAACATTCAAAGCATTGTCACCTCAATTAATTAAGATAAGGAATATTTTCTCTAACAACTATAGCAAAGTACTGAATAAAGTTCAGGTCATTAGTTTGTCTTGATTGTTAATTAAACACACATATACACCTTAGGTCCCTAACTTGTCTGAGCAGCCCACATTCCTAACTGGCTTCTTGCTAAATTGCTAAATATGCTTAGGAAGCCATTCATTTATGAACCCAGGTTGAAGCACGAGAAGAAAATGGGCAAAGAAAAACTTTGGACGAAGTCAGACATAATGAATTCTGTATGAGAGGGTTTTTTCAAGACCCACATAAAATCAAAAGTATTAAGAAGGGGAGGAGGTGTTGGAAGGAAGCAGACAGTGTTTGAAGGAATGCTTCTGTTAACATCTGTCCTTTGCCTCAACTTGGTTTAGAACCTTTTGCCTTTTACTATAGTTGGCAACTGAATGCCTTGCACAGGCATTAAAAAGCAAATGGGAAATTATCTTAAGTGATTTCAGGATTAGGCACTACTTCATGTAGCTACCGCTTCAATGTCCTCTTCATGTGATCTGAAGTGGGACGCATCTGCTCTTTGCCACATTCTCCAAAAGTGAAGGATGGGACTACAGTACCCAGTCAGTGTGTTGCTCATGTGCGTTAGTGACAGTACTGCCAACCTCAACCATGCAAAATTTATGAATCATTTCTCTCAAAAAAAATCATGGTGTTTTGTTTGTTTTGTATAGTTGCACGCTTTTATCTCCTACTTTCTGAGCCTTCAGGGTGAACCTGTGACTTGTTTTCAAGTTTCTCTTCGCAAGGAGGTTAGGAAAATAGTTTTTATGTGTTTTAAGAAAAGTTGAAAATCACAATCATTGTTTTTTAAAAATTGCACTTCTAAAGAAAAAACTTCCAATGTCATTCAGACCCGTGATGAATTATTTACACTTGTCATTGCTTCTATAGTAATAGTAATTAGTGTCTGATGTCTCGTCTCACTTAATCTTTAGTTTCCTCATCCCTGTGAGCTGAGACAGAGTTAGGATAGGATTAACATTGCTCTCTGCCCCCACAATTCTCCTTAGTATAATTAGAAGGTATGCAGACTAGCAATAGCACATCCATCAGCTAAGTGTAATGGCTGATATTTTTCATCTCCACTAGGCTACAGGACTTTTCCCAAATTGTTCCTGTTTGAACTACAGCATGTGTAACACCAGTTAAGAGCTACAACAGTGCTTTTAGCTGCACTGTCAGCTAGGGAGTTTCTCTTCAGTATATATAATTGCACATAAACAAAGCCTTCCCCAGGATATTGAAGTAATCTCCAGGATCATTCTAATAATTTATTCTACTTTCGGTGGTCTTTAAACACAATATCTTACATGTTGTCTTTAATTTGAATTTCAAGAGAAGTTTTCAGCAACAAAATCAAGACAACAGTAGCTCTTCTGTTGTGAAAAAACGCATATATACAAGAAGGCCTCTAAATTTCAAGTTTTATTTTGTCCAAACAGTTGTTTGCATGAGTGGTTAATTTAATCAACGAGTTTGCACATGAAATTCTAACTTTGAACCTATTTTGCACTGAAAGCACATTTAAAAGGCCACGGTGAAATCAATTGGTATAGCTCTCCATAACTACTTTATACATTTCTTATACAGAAGCCATTAAGTGTTGTAACAAGTACAATTGTATTACAGTTCTCTTCATTTTGGGTAGCAGTCAATTTGGGAAAGGAAAGAAAAGAAAGAGTGTATCTGGTATTTTGGGTGTTGAATGGTGTGACATATATTAGCAAAGCACCTCCACTGTGCTGTAAAGACGTATGTTTAAGCCTGTATTAACCTACTACCTAGCTTAGGTGCCAGTAGTCACCTCAGTAGAGTGGCATGGAGCTCAATATGGACCTCTTGATAAGGCAATTAGATTATTCTGAGCTCTATGCTTCCATGATAGGTTTTAAAAGACCAGGAGCAAATAGAAGAAAACACATTCTGTGGCACCACATAAAACAAAAGAATAGAAGGTGTTAAGGGTCAGCTGTAACGAGAAGAGGAAACTCTACTACGAATTAAGGTTTACTTAATCTTAACAGGCCAACCATTTGGGAGGAGGAGGGTCTCCAGATTCAAGGCAGAATAGAAATGGTCAACATGCTATCAATACTGTCTACTGTTTCCCTAGTGAAAATAAAATGGACAGGAATAGTTGTCAGGTAATCAGTCTCTAACATAAGAGCAGCTGAAGGAGGAACTTAATAATTCCATGTTACAATGGATGAATTACAAGACTAGGTAGGACCCCCTCTAGTTCATTCAAGGTTCCTGAGGACACTTTGAATATTACTGGGGCTCCAGTGAAGAGCTAGGTGGACTCATTTGCATTTCCATTTTGTTGCGTTTTTTACATATATCTTTCAGAGAGTGAGGTGAAGAGAGGTAGGTTTTTTCCACTGAATTTTGAAAGTGGATGGGCATTAGTATGCATGAACCCAAAGTCCTATATGTAGAACCATATGTAAGAATGTCAACTAGTGAATTTAAAGCTTTTTCTTAGTTGAAATATAGATATTATGTGTCTCTTATAACCAGACATCTAGTTAATCATGATAACTTCACAGACAGAGCAATCTTTTCCATGTGTTTGTACCTACATAGGATGAGACACCAATTCTGTTTGTATTGTATGTGCTGTTATCATACTAACCATAAATAAATACGATTCTCACCCAGAGCTAAATTGTAAGCAATGTTTTGATGGTAGGCCTATCACAAATGAGACTTTATGACTGATTAGCACAAGTTAGCCCTTCTTTAAAATACAATATGGTTTGACCAGCAGGGGCATTTCTATTGCAGAGGAAGTCTATGATTTTTTTTTAAAAAAGGAATGAAAGCCTTTTCTGTTAAACCAACAGATTTAGTCAAAGATGATTGTTTTCAGTGTGACTTTTTGAGCACAAGTGTTTATATTGTAGAATAAGAGAATTCACAACCTGTGAGTCTTCACAGTTAAAGTCAAAATAGACTGGGGCCCAAGACAGCTGAGATACCCTCTGCCACAGGTATCTTGTGCAACCTTGAGCACTGAACATCACTCTTACCTTTTTATTAGTGCAAGTAGCAGGTAAATATAGATGTTTGATCCAAGAGAACTTTACTCTGAGAAAAAAAATCTGTAAGTACAAGTTGGTAGGCCTAGATTTTTTTTTTTTCTGAGAAAATGGGTGCATCCAGAACACTTGTACACCTTATGTATTCTCAGTCACCAGAGTGATCTGATGATCATCCTCATTTCATGCCCAGGATCTACACAGTCCAGACCAACCTAGGACACCCAGGCAAGTCAGGATTACGGAAAGTAAAAAAAGTACTAATAAACTTGTGTTAGATAACATACCAAAGTCTGCAATGGGGCTAAACACTTCGAGGGATGTGTTTTGAGCAGGATACTGTTCTGCCACATTTAATTCAATAAATCCTATGAAATATAGGACCATTAAATACACTATTGCTCTTCGGAAATTACTAGCTAAATTAGAGGAAGTACTAAAGCTTGTGTTTGTCCTCGAAAAACACTAAACTCCATCACTCTATCATTTCAGAGTGCAAAATGCTGTCTGGGATAGAGCCAAGCAGATCTTTCATCTGATCCAATTAACTCACTGACGTTAAGAAAAGAGTTCTTACATTTTCATT
The DNA here is from genome assembly GCA_013400055.1 of Nycticryphes semicollaris. NCBI lineage: Eukaryota > Metazoa > Chordata > Aves > Charadriiformes > Rostratulidae > Nycticryphes > Nycticryphes semicollaris. The sequence goes on from VXBJ01002995.1 coordinate 160,737, forward strand.
TGTTTGAAAGTATCTGATAAAAATGGCATTTTGGTCAGTTTCCTCCCTTGACATAGAAAAGAGATTTTACTTTGAGCAAATGAAAATGAAGCAACATTGAACATTCTGTGCATTCCCCAATTCCAGAATAGCACTTTTCACTGCATCATGTTTTATTCCAAAATTACCTGTGCAAATGGGTCTAATTCTGCTGTTATGAACTGGGAATTTCAGAGCAACTAAAAAAACTTTTTTAAAAAAATAAAAATTTAAATGTTCATGACTGGTAAAGAGATCAGTAACTGCTGCTTTCCCTCTGTTACGGTATCCTTACTTATATTACCATCCAGTCACTCACTGTCAGCCTAGTCCAGTGGTAACCTATCACAATATTTCTTTGTTCCTCTGGGCTTGTTCTGTAGGCCTGAGTGGTCAGATTCTCTCTTACTTCCAATGAAATCAGCTACTAATTGGGCTTGAAGAATTTATATTCACATGCTTCAGGGCTGTAGACATTTCTGAATAGTTCAAGACACTGACCCGTGGGGGAAAAAAAATAAGTCAGTGATGAGAATTACAACTTTATATGAAATTCTAGTGCTCATGCCTGTCTAAACCACAGACAATGCTGTTGATGTTAACAGCAAAAATAAACAAGGAAGTGAAGATGAGAATAAGAGGAAGAGAACTTTGGGTAAGAATGAGACAAGTATTGAACTACTGTGTTTATACATAGGCCATATGGTGAGGACATAAACAGTGTGAGCTTACTTTACCAGCATTATGCAGTCTGTAACCTCTCTTTTGGATAACTCATCTGCCAAATGTTTTTCTTGCCTTTAATACTGCAAATTCTATAGGCATGAAGCCTGCGTGTTTATATATACCAGAATGAGATTCAGTAGACAAGCTTTCCTAAACTATGTACATTTTCTGTTAAGAGTATCAGTAATGGTCAGATCGTATTTAAAAAAAAACAAACAATGAAAAAAAAAAAAAACCCACAACCTTTTAATCACATTTTTTTAAAAATAAAATATATACTTTTACTGAACTACAATGTATAATGTCTATTAAAGGCATAGATTATTTAGGCAAAAAACAAATGCAATTACAATATAATCATTGCCAGAACTGATATTTGCCATGGACTATAACTGCAGGGACACATTAAGATTTTTATCTGGTATTACTATACCTATGGGTTTGAAAATCCATGCCCAGCTATTTGGCAGCTTATCTTTGATCTCCAGACTGCTGCTGATAATTTGCTTTAATGGCTTCTGAAGACCCAAGGTCTGCAGGAGAATACTTTCAGGAGCAAATTACATGCCATCTCAATCACAATGTGGATAAATGTATAGATGATGATGAAATACCAAATGTTCTTAATGTAGCAAGCACTTGGTTTTAATTCCATCATCTAATACATCATTTTGTCATTAGCCCATTTTTTACAACTCATTTTAGAAGTAAGCATATTGATACTTTGTAAAATTAATGTAATAATCTTAAAATATTGTGGGTTGGGTTGTTGGGGTTTTTTTCCCATTGGCCTGCTTGCATTTATTTTTTTCCCCAAAAGTTTTAGGAGCAGTACAGAATTGTGCAAGAAGATTTTCCTTTTCAAATGACACCTGTATAAATCAACCTATTTCCATTTCTACCAGTGAACGTTACGCCAGTTTGCATGGTATATTGCCCTGCTGCAAAAAAAAATATGTCCTTTTTAGACTGTCTGAGAAAGGTCTTATGCTTCACTTACTATGCTTGTCCCTAGCAAGCATAAGAGGATAGTTCTAGCAGAGTGCCATGTTATTACCGTTTCTCTACAGACAGGCTGAACAGATGCCTTCATCCCAGGTCTGGTAGCTGTGCAGTTGAAGATGTCATGACAACTGGGTAACAAGGCAGTGTTTTCCCTGCTAGCAAGCAAAATTTTGAGGATCTAATGAGGCTTTGTGCAGCCCACACCCCCATAAATCAAAGCTGGTATCGAAGTAAGGTTCTGCCAGACAGGGTGAGTACTTACACACCCAGATTGCTTCTATTCAACCTTCTGAGAGTAACCAACCAACTCATCAGCAACTGCAGCGAGGTTAAGAACCATCTGTGAATACTATTAGGATTTCCACAACAGTGTCTGTGACATTTTGTCCTGTTGCCTCACTTCCATTTCAGCTCCTGCCCCATTTGTTTCTAAATCAACAGCACATTGTTCAAAGGATTACTATATCATCTGTTTCCAGGAAACTTTCTGAGTTTTACATTACTTTTTTTACTCCTGAATATACTGAGCAGGGAGCTGGAGCTGAGTAGCCCCTTCCCCCTCACAGGATATTATCTTAACCACTGAACTGCCTACAAGGGATATTGCCAGAAAACTTAGGTTCCTCAACAATTTGAGGACCTTGTTCAGATCATTCAGGTCTGTTTATTTTTATTTTTATTTTTATTTTTATTTTTATTTTTATTTTTATTTTTATATTTTATTCTGTTTTAAAGATTGCACACTTTAGTAATAGAGACCTAAGCTTACACCGCATCTCAAGAGCCAAGTTTCTACTTCTGATATTTCTCTTTGTGCCCATTTTTTTGAAGCTACTTACTTTATTTCCAGGTTGCAAAATGCTTGTAAGTGGAAGGAGCTGTATCATGCAGCTTGCATGCTAAGCGCATCCAAACCAGGTTAGCCTAATGTGCAGGTATGCTCTAAAGATGTGGTAACTCTTTTCAAAAACAAGGTCAAAGATACTTATAGTATTCAAGGACAGTTCTGCACAGCTTATGTTCTGCAATTGCTATTGTAAAACGGCTTCCATTCCCTTTTCCCTGTCAAAAATGCAGCGCCAAATCCCATTAATGCCCCAATGAACTTACAGTGAGATGCAAACGTTATGCTCATTATCAGCATATAGAACTTCACTTGTTATTATTTCACTAGTTCCCTTTCCTTTTAGACAAAACTCAGCATTGTTCATCAAAACACTGATTGCTGTTTAAGTCTCTATTGATCTACACACCAGCTTCTAGGACTGCACCTAGATACAACCTCACCAAACATTCAGAGCTGACAATAATGTAAATCCAGTTACCCTAACAGATATTATATGCTTACAGCCTGTAACCATGCAACCAAATAAGTGTTGTCAGTTTCGAACCACAAGTCCTCCTTTATATTTTTAGCTTTTTTTAGAAGACAGGAAAGGTGTGGTCAAAACTGATCAAAGAGCATTTTGAAGAAAATAGTTCACACATCTGTGAAATGAATTATCGGTCGATGTATGTTTTCTCTATTTTCTCTAGCACCAGCGCTCAAGACTAAAGAAACCATTAAAGTTCTTGGATTCTTAGTAACTTGATTTTTTTTTGCTTAGGAGCATGCAGTGTGGCCTTATTTTCATCATGTTCCTCGCATGCATACACTCAGCCCCCTCTCCCCTCCTCCATTCTGCCCTGGAGAGACCATAACCCATGGACTGATAGAGATCATAGATCTCACTGCAGTCAAGAAATTATACTAGCTTAAATATAACTTATTGTATACCGTTATAGACAAAGACACATTGAACTTCAAGAGGCCACTACCACTCACTACTCTATATTAGATTGTCTCATTTCATAGTTTTTATTATGATGTGTAAATCATGCCAGAAAAGAGGAGTGCTCCCCCCCCAGTATAGATCAATTAGACAGGGTTTATGGCAGCCAGGTGTAACAGCTATAAATATATTTTTCATAATCTCTTGACTCTGGCACTTCTTTCTGATCACTCTTTTCTCTCAAGTCTAAACAAAATTACATGATCTCCTCAGCAATGCAGACTAATCAAAATTCTCATTGCTGTCACAATACATGGCTTAGGATGCATTTCTGAGAGCAGGAAAATGTGCAAATAATTAATAAGATAATACAAGAAAATGTGTCCTGGCTACAACTTTTGAATGATTCTCTGATGTATTTGTTTTTACCAAACCTATCTTTATTTTATTTGGCAATATGTAGCAGCATAAATCCAGCTTAATCAACTGCTTTTGTATTTGTTGAAACGTAGTGGTCAAACTGGTTTTCTGCATTAATTTCCATACTTTGCAGCTGTCAAGGTGGCACAATTCACATGCATGTATAGAAAAACGGTTTAATTCACTTTTAAAACTGATTTTTAAAAATAGGTCATTTTTTTTCCACCTAGCTGAAAAGAAAGTAGAACAGCCTCAATACCGAAATTCTCTTTTCAGGCTGATTCCTGCCCCGTCATCGCACAGATATGAATGCTGCTGTCTGACATTTCAGGAAAGCATGAGAAGAAGAAAAGCTGAGCTGCTGAGTCTGCATGTTACACACAGTCAGAGAGGATTAGCTCACTGCGAAACATTCAGCTTAAGAAACAGATGCAAGATATCTCCCAGAAATGTTAAGCAAAATGGAATAAAAATAAAAATAAAAACTAATAAGTGAACCCAGAGCGCCAAAGGCTAACACGTAAACAAACTAGTCACAAATGGATGACAAACAAGGTGGATCTGTCAGGTCCGTGCATGATACTCCAGCTCTCACCCTGCCTTTCCCTCTCCCCCCTCAGACACACACTCCAACGAGTGGAAAGGACAGTGGCAGTCTTCAGGGCATGAGCTGTATCGGTTATTTAGGCCATTGGAAAGGCTGACTCAACAATCAATTCCCTCTCTGTTTGGATTCCCAGACTTCTGTGCCTCTTGTGAAGGTTAATTCATTTATTGCCCATTTTTCCTGGCACTGAAGATCAAGGCTTCGCTCAGCCTGTGCCCTTCCCTTCACTTGCTTTTCTCAAATCTGCTGAGTTGACATGATTGGCTTTCAAACTTCAAGCTCCTGTTAGCACCAATTAACAGATGTGGTGTTGGTGATGGGTCCTAAGGCATGACCTGGAGCTCAGGACAGGAGGAACCCCCGGACAGCGGGGTGTCCCGGCTCAGCCTCATGCAGCAGCAGATGCACCCATTCACCTCTAGCCTGAGCCTGTCAGCCATGTGCAATTTCAGAAGCCATTTTACAACTCCTCATTGCATCTTTGGTAGTTATGTGTGGGTATAAAAGACACCATGGAAAAACTTACTCATGGAAAATTATGAAATAATTGCCTCCCTCCATAGCCAGTCATTACTATGATAAACAAAATGAGCCGGTGATAGCAACTCACCTTTACTCTTTGTTTGAGATACTAATAGTCCATGTGCCACCTTTCTTTTTGAAACAGTATTTATGACTTGCTTGTGATTCACTGCAAACCTATGCCAGTTTACATCAGAACAGCTCTACTGACTCCAGGGATGTTTTTCCAGTTTGCATGTATGCTTGGATTTATTTCCTTTAAATAATGTTGCTGCCTACCTACTCTTTGCAGCTAGATATAAGCAGATTATTGCATGGACTCTGCTTGCAAAACAAATATATTCACAGTGATAATCTAGGTCATCAATTTTAATCCACCTAATTTCTGCATGAAGGCCATAACTTCTGACTGAACCACAGTAACTCTATGAAAGAGAACATCAATCTGTAAGGGCTGAACACAGAATCCACTGTCTCCTTTGATAAATTATTCTAATAGTTCATCAGGCTTTCTTAATGCATATCTGTGGCTCAGAGCCTTCTATCTTGGGCTCACTTGGTTTTGCCGTCATGGTTTAGTTTATTTTACATTTGTTTTGAGGGTCATCAACACCAGCATGAGGAGAAAAACCAGCAGATCCAGTCCAGCAGAGTGCAGAAGGAGGACAATGGCCTCAGCAACCCAAGTGCTCTCTGAAAGGAAGATGGCAGGGAGGCTATGGTTGTGTAATCTGGATGTTTCTTGGTAACTCAAGACTGCATCAGATTCAACCAGCTTCCTTTTAGCCAGCAGATGATATCTGCCAGGATCTTTCAGAGATAAGAGGTGGTTATATGTGATATGGCAGTAATGTATTACAGTTGTCTCTGGTGATGCAGATGACACTTGGATAAGCCAAAATTACTGCAGACAAGGAGTGGAAGCAAGCAGAACTGTGAGCAGGTGGCTGTTGGAAGTTGTAGGGTGGAGTTACACTGTGTCTTCTAACATACTTTTTGGTGTCACCCTGCATTACTGTTGTAGTCAGTACAGCTCCATGCTCTCACCCACCCTGCATGGAAGTCAGGGACCTCTAAAATCTAGTTTGAAGTAGCAACATGCAAGCTTTATCACTGTGCCACATCCACCACCTCTTGAATCGCTGACTTTGCAAATATCCTTTCCCATGAACTCACAGATAACTGATATCACTGGGAAGTGAAAAAGTGCTGATTTAATTATCTCTCTTGTGATTTTATTAGAAGAGACATGGGGAAGTAAGGTGGAGGACAGCCCTTCCCCTTTCTGCTGCACCCTGAGCTTCCAGTCATGTTACAAGTCACTTGTCAGTTGTGTGATTGTGCAATCCCTGCACATCCATCCGCACAGCAGCAATAGCCAACAGCAGTTTTATGTTACCCTCTTGCAATGACCTCAAGGAAGGATGTGATCCTGATTTGGGAACAAAAACACACAAGCAGGACCTTGCTCATCTTCACAACCTCTCAAAATTTTCACTCTAAACAGCTCTACACTGTTTCTTCTCAGCCTTCCTTCTGCCTCTCCCTAAACCCTGATACAAATAAAAACCACTAGATACTAATTTATTGAAAACAGGAAAATCAAACTAAAGGACTATATATACAAGCAATTTTTTCCTTTAAATCACTAGAATATGTTTCACTAGAAAACAAATACAATTCAAACACCTGGAACAAGATGGAAGATAAAATCAATTTCAAATGTTGATGTCCTTAAAGTTTACTGTTCACACTGTACTGCACTGACCTAACCTAACATAATGTTTATGCAGATTATTTATTAGACAATGACTGATTTGATCTAAAACATTCTCTAAGATGACTGGAGTCAGAAACCTGACATCACAAAACCCACAGCTTTTACGCATCATTCACAATACCCGAATATATCCATATCATTCAATACACACTGATAAACTCTTATCATACATCAATAAGTAAAGTTGTCATGAACTCCTGACTTCAACACTATCTGCAAAAAGCCCATCTTGTTTAAAACCTAGGGGAAGCAACAAGCAGTGTAAACAAAGATGATGTTTGAGTATCAATATTTAATGAAAATGTAAAACCTGCCAAGCCAAGTCTCAGGTCAGTTTATTTTTTTTCCAGCTAAAAAGGAGTTGCTACTTGGGTGCTGAATAGCAAGTCTCAGCTCTGAAGTGAGTTCATTTTGGCTTTATGAACAGATGGAAAAAGGTATTTTTAAGTCCTCTTCCACTATCAGCATAAGAAAAAGAGGGAGTAGAGTTGGTACTGCCCAGTCATTTTAAACTCAAATATATTGCAGTTAATGTTTAGCACATGACTTATTCCAAAAGGAAAGAAAAGAAGGGAAAGCTACTAAAAAATGTGAAGAGATGGAGATTCTGACCGGGGAAGAAATAAATAAATACATCAATCTAATAGAACTGGAAAACTTTAAATGACCTTTGTGTCCCTACACTCAGCTTTGGCTTCTTTCTTAATTTCTTTTATCCTTCTGATTCTTTCAACTCTTACATTCTTTAATGTTGCTTCCTATGTTTGGAAGCCTCCCACTCATTGTCAGCCAAGCATCTTTCTTTGCTTTCAAGCTCTATTTAAAACCCACTACCTTACTGCACCTTTACTAATCTAGCCAGTTTTTGTTCATGCCTTCCTCTCCCTGAACCTTTTTCACGTTCTACATTATCCAAAGCTGAATTTTGGAATTTTGGAAGATCTTCACACTTGGAGTGACGTTTAACAACTTTTTTTTTTTTTTTTTTTTGCAAAACATGGAAGAACAGACCAGTTATTCAACCTTCTGGGATGCTTGAGGGTTTCTTGTGGAAGCATTCTGCTACTCACAGCATCTTTCTGAGATATGCTGCTGTGTCAGTAAGGGAGAAAAGGAAGTCAACTGGTGCACTTTTTTTACAGGTACAATATTCAGTCACCAGACCAACTAGGGACCTTTTTTCCTGCTGCTTCTCCATTGTTTTCCAGCAAGTTTATTTCTGGATGGGCAAATTGACAGCAGCTACCCTGTGGTCTTAGCACAGCCTTTACACAAGCTATAGAAGAGATGTTCTTTGCTCCTTCCACACCCTTGTCTCTCTTCTACAACCATGTAAGGGAGAGCAAGACTTGCCTCTTTCTCCTCTTCTTTCCTCCTATTTTTACACCACAGCTGAGATAATACCTACAATATGTTGCCAGAAATAAAATACTGCTTTAGTATCCCACAAAGCACGCTTAGAACTTGTCTGTTTTCAATCATTCCACTAAATCTAGTCAGAACACAAAAATACATAGAATAAGTGAAACAATGATACCATATACGGTGGTGGGAATTTAGCAACAAATAAAACTTGAAGAAAAAAAAAAAAGACAAATCTAGAATACTTTGAACTTGGCAAAGTAGCAATACAAAAGGTCAGTGACAGACAATTTCTCTGTGGACTACATCTCCATTTTTAGGAATGTTATCCTAAAACTTGAAAAAGAAATCTCAGTTGAAATGAAGTAAGAGTCTCCCCAAGAATCTCAATTAACAAGCAAGAACAAAATCTAATTGAGCCTTTAAATTTTAGCCTCTGATAACTCTATGAAAAAAATATAGTTTGAAATACATACAAATAACCTAAAGGAAACTAAAGCTTAAAATATTATTGACAAATACATCAACACTTTAAAAATATGAAATATTCAGTAAAGGCAAGACAAAACCAAAGCAAACATAGCAAAAAGTCAAGATGTCACCAAAATAGCCAAGAGCCTTCATCAAGCTTTCTGTCTTTATCACCCTATATTCAGATATATTTTTATGTCATCTGAAACATAATAAAAGGCATTGTGAAGTTTTCCAATTGTGCTTTATATCAACCTTTTTTTCCAATCTCTGACTCAAGAAGATGCTTTCTTCCTTGTAGCACAATGCATATTGCAAAATATATTGTGAAAGTGTGTTCTGATCCAACTGAAGTCCAAAGGACTATATTGATGTAGTCTGGTTAATTATCTAGCTTAAGGTTAGGAAAAAGGTTTGTTTGCTAGCTTTTACATGAAATGAAAAAAAAAAAAGAAATTCATGTATGATCAACTTTTGTTCAGATATAACAGAATATTTGTGTTACATTATTGATGGCGATTGATGGCAATTCTTCTCACATAGCAGCCTCCTGCCTGGAACAAGATTACAAAGCGGTTTCCTTTGAGGCCCACCACATGACACCTCTTGCATTTCTGCAGAACATCCTGTAGTTCTTGCCATCATCCCAGCTCTTAGGAAGTAGCTAAAATGCATTATTACACCTCCAGGCTGCAAAGGTAACTTGCAGAGCATGGCCAGTACAGTGGAACTGCACTCTGGGACCAGATTTCAGTAAAGAAAAAAAAGAACGAGAAGCCTCTAAAGCATGGCAGCATGCAACACCTGAAAATCTTGACGATTTGTCTCCCCTGCTATCAGTAAAGTTGAGAGCTATACCATAAACAGAGCACAGACAGCCTCTAACATTTTAAACAGTGTTGATTAGGCCTGCTCTAAACAGATAACAACGTGGAAAATGCTGTCAGCTTTGTTTATCCCAAGGCTCTAAACGATGCCAGCGCCTGAGGAGCAAACCAACTGTTACAGCACTGGGACAGGTTTGCAGCATTTCCCTGTGCTGATGAGACTTAGGTCTCTAGAACTGTTTGACCCATCTCCCTCAGGCAACATCTGCTGCCAAGTTGGAGAAGAGCTAAGAGAGCTTGCAGTCTTTTCCTTTAGATTAGACTGCATCTTCTCCCAGCTTTATTTTGGTTTTATATTGAATTTTAATCAAAACAACTGACAACCTATTTATACCAACAGCAAGGAAAAGAAGAACCTATCCCAAATAGTAGTTATAGTCTAGAACACTTAAAAAACCACAAACAACAAACAACAAAAAAAAGCCCGTACCAAAACACAGAAATATTTTCCTCTCCTCATTGCAAGAACAGAAGAAAGTCAGATCCATTTCTTGGAAATATAGGATGAGGAAAGCCTCACACCATTTGTTAGAAGAACAGGTGAGCTGAAGAACTCAAGCAGATGAAACTCTCCTTATCAGTCTGGGAGGAGAGTCACCATGGATGTTCAAGTACCCACTGGACTTGCTGGAACCCTGTATGTGGCCTCATCTAGGTGAATACTGTTTCCACATAATGACTTTTCTTTCTCATCTTTCATCAGATGAGGCTGTAAGAGCCCAGACCAGAATATCCGATTGGTTGATCTTCAGGCTTTCACCAGGAAGTGGCAGGCTGAAATTCCCTACAGAAGGAAGCCAGATTCGTGTGGCTCATCTACCAGGTGAGAGATTTAGCCATCAAGTTGGCAGTTAAAGGGTGTTCTTCCAGCATCACAGCCAGGGTTTAGGTAGGTTTTCTCCAGCTGGTGTTCTCTGAATACAGGCAGTGGGTTAGCTGAATATCCACACTTCGAAAGTCGGTGCCTAATTTGTGCATTTCAATGACTCTTTCAGTCCTGTGAGTTTGTCAGTGCATCTGAGAGTCCTTAGGGTCAGACCTACACTCAGTTGGAAAACTCTACCAGTAGAAACAGACCCATCTCAACATGGGTGTCAGGCGATGCCAAGTTTGAAGTTCCATATTTTGGAATTAATTGCCTACATTTGCAGCCTATAAATAGCACTTCAGCATGTATCTACTATCCAGACTCCACAGGAACAGGGTGAGCCTTTGGGAAGATGTTTAGATCTTCCAGGATCAAACTAAACTCTGCTAGAGCAAAGCTTAGGTATATGCAACGTAAATGGTTACTAGGTCTTGGCTGGAGGTCAGTATCAGAGGCAAATGAACTACAGTGAAGGCACATATAGATAAATGCTTTTCTGGATCTAGCCTCAGGTAATGCAAAGAAAGAGATCTAGTTAAAATAATTGTTGCATAAGATGCTCATTAGTACAGGCCCATTGCAAGTCCATCACACTACATCGTGTAAGGGAGTGTAGCAGTTCCTTAAGTTGAAGGTTTCCAAGTTACGGTTTAGGTATTCTGCATAAGCTGTTACCAGTACCTTTAGCAGGTAGCAAAGAAAAATTGCTTATTGACAGTCAGCTTAGATTGACTGTGCAAGACGTACACTGCCTGTGCATCCAAGAGCACAAACAACAAATACAGGCTGAAAACCTTTCACATGGGTGACTGCTCTGGACCATAGGCAGGGGGGTATGTTCAATTTGACATTCCAAAATCCACTTAAAAGGAATTTCGACTGCAAATGCTGAAGCTCAGGGTATTTATTAAATCCACCGTGCATAGAGGACTGCCTACACAAGGAAAGTATTTTTAAACATGATCACTTATGAGATTGCCACAAAACTTCTAAGCCCAAAGAAATTAAACAGTCACTCAATCAATGCAGAGCTGCCTAATTAAAACACGTTTACATAATAAAACCTGCATATTAAGGCTAGTTTTAAAAGCAATTGGCTCTTCTAGCAAAGGCCACTAGTAGACTAAAGGTATTTTCAACAGTCAGAGTGGATGGGTGCTGGCTTTATCCATTTTGTATGCCTCAAAACCCTGTACAGAATGGCCAACAAGGCTTTATGCTGTCCTTACCTAACCTAGAAATTCCATTTAAGTCAGGTTTCATTTTCTTTGCACTGCTGTACTGGCCCTATTCAGTGATCTCAGCTACTGTGTTCATTCTGCCTCAAAGTTGTAAATAAGGAGTATGTCCTCCTCCTCCAATCTGTTCTTTCAGTCAAACCTTCATTTGGGAGTTCTGTCTCAACTTTTTTTTTCAGAATACAAATTTTAGGCTTTTTCTTTCCCACCAGTACATAAATATATCACATATATTCAACTTTAATTCGCACTAATCTAAAAGCAAAGTTCTACTACATATATGGACAAAACATTGAAGAAAAATATACTTATTATTAGCATTTATTTTATTGATGTGACAAAACTATCATTATTTTGTCATTGTATGTCCCATTTTATATATCACACTATTTTTACAGAATTTCATGTTCAAAAGAGCATTAGACTTGCTTTTACCACCATATGACTGGAGGAGGCTGTGCAGTCTTGGGGTATTGGCCCTGATCCCCTAAAAGCTTTGCTCATGTTTAAATGTCTACATATTTGAATTATGATAGTTTCCCTAACTTTCTGTAAGTCATTTCTTAAGGCACTTAAGCTGCTGATATACTATTTGGGAGTGGTTCACAAACAAACACGGAAGAGTGGGTCCTTGACAGAGAAGACACACCAAGAACATAATCTATATTGTTTACGGTCATAATACTTAATATAGCACTCAGTTCTGGACACTGTCATGTAACAAGGAGGAGATTCTGCTACTGACGCCCATGTTGAACTGTCGACCATGTGGATGGAATCCAAGTGCTACTTTTCAATCTGAGAACACAAACCAACTATCTAACATTTCTCCTAACAAACCCACGATCTGGTTGTGACTACTTAGGATCCAGTGCCAGCTACCACCATGAGCTAGACATACCTTTTCTCAGAAAAAAACCCCACATGATAATTATGACCAAGTGTACTTCTGCATGACCTTTTCAAGCATACAGCTTCATTTACTCAAAGGAGAAAACAAAGACAGTCAGAGGCTGCTTTATAAGTAGCAGATCTAAATACAGGACTTGTAAACCCATTCATCTTGAAAGCCCTAAGAGCCCAGAACTCAGCAAGAAGACAGGAATATTTCCTCTTCCTTCAAACTGCTCTTGCAGACCATTTCTCCTTAGCTCGGCTGTCAAAAACGAAAAAGTATATGCATTTACTTTAGCTCCTTCTGTTCTAAACTTTCCAGTCTGTCTGTCAGACAAGACCACAAAACCCTGTTGGGCAAATCTGTTGACCAGGCAATCTGTACAGTTTGCCTTTGTTTCATGACTCCATTTCCTCTATGACTATGATGTTTCAGTTATCTAAACAATCCAACCTATACAGACAATTCCACTGAAATGTTAGTTCACCAAAAAAGGGAAACCCTGTGTGAAAACAAAGTATGACCGCACAACCATTACAGGCAAGGCAGAGTTGCAGTCTGCAGCTGACTTTTGTATACCTTATAACCAGTTTCAATCAACTCTCTATATAAATAAATATGCATATCATCCCAGACACATGCTTATAGATTTGCACTTGAAAGGCAAACACAGAAAAAAAGCCCACCCCAAAACAAGGGCATACACGACTGTTGGGGATATTAACATAAAACTGAGATCCCAAAGGGAATTTCACAAGCCTGACAGTAGAGGAAGCAGCAGCATATAAGGTATGGTGACAGTTCTCACAAAGAAGCACTGCTTACCCAATTTCACTGCTCTATTATACCTTGTAGAAGAACTGCCAATCAACCTACCTTTCTTCTCTAAAAATTGTAGGAAAGGTAAAAGAAGACACTGCTTTCTTGCAATAGTGAAGAATGTGCAGATCCAAGCTGTCTGCTCGTTCCTGTAGAATTGATCTTAGCATTGCTGTGAAATAGCAACAATTTGGGAAGTGGCAAGCAACCAAGCACATAATGTAGCCCACTTTGCTTGTAATTCCCATATCGAGAATAATAATAATACATAACTTCAGAATAGGCTTAAAAATGCAGGTTGGCAAGTGCAAAGTTATCCTATTCAAGAATTAGGGATGCAGAACTCGGAGTGAGACATATTATCCCCTGGATGAAAAATACAATGGTTTTGTCTGCCATGCTATCAATAAAAAATTGTCCAATTTTATAGTTATTTGTGAAGTTATTTTTAGCACATTGTGGTGAGAAATATTTTTCATTGTCACTGAACTATTGTTTCCATGGAAATTTTCTCACTAAACTCCTGTTTTATTTGCCCTTACACAGAAGAACAATTCTTTTAATGTCTAGTTATATAGTTACAATCAATTCAGAAATCTCACTGAATTCCTTAGTGGTTCTATGGACAGGAAAGGAGAGAAGGAAAAAAGAGAGGGAGGGAGGGAGNATTAAGCTCCAACTCCCTTCTCTAATCTGAGGGGAAAAAATCAAACACGAAAACAAACAAAACCCCCCAAAAAAACCAAGAGAAAAAAACACCAAAAACCAAAACTACAGATGTAACTGTAACTAGGCACTTCTCTGTCCTAAAGCAATACATGAAGAATACATGGAGAATAGTTGGAATTAAGAAGCGAGCAAGTAGATGGTGGCTGGAAGAAAACATTGAACCGAGTCAGCAATGAGATCCTGAAGTTCAAGAAAATACAGAAATTAGAAGTGAAGCCTTAAAGACAGGAAGGTCACAGAACTAATATAGGGCATATCAAGCAGACCTTTGTATAAAGGCTTAGACCCTTTCCCCCTTAAAATGGTTTTGTTTACTGAGATTATAAAATCCTGCAGGTTGACAAGTTCCTAAGACTATGGGTTTCATAGTGCCTGCTATGACTTGAAGAGCTGTAGAGCAAAGATTGATGGTACTGGCGTGGTTTAACCGCCCCAGCAGAGGGTTAGAATACATTTGTCATGCTCATTCCAAAACCCAGGGAGAGGAAAACTCCTTATTACGGTCTGAGCTATGTGGTAAGCATCCTGAACACTGATATGCATCAGCCGAAAAGAGAGGATTAGTATGGATCTTGCTAGCTGTGCAACACTACGTGAAAGATTCATGCCTATAGGGTAAAGTCTGCTCCCTTGTATATACTGATCCATCAGACTCCGTCTTGTCAAACTGAAATGCTGGGGCAAAGGTGAAAACTTTTGGCTGGGAACATTTTTAATGCCTTAAAACACAAGAAATGTTACATAGAGAAAACAACCGTATCAGGCCAGGGGTACATAAGTTATTACAGTATACATTTCACTAGCTGCAAGTTCTTAACATTTCCTGTGTTGAAGTGCTTCAATTCAGATGTGCTTTCCATATTTCTTTTTTTACCTGAGACCACCCATAACACAAGACACTTTATTTAAAAAGTGATCTAAAGGGTTTCCAATAAAACTTATTAGAACTTTGGCAATTCAAAAAAATGACCTAGAAAGTATGGATTTTTTTCCAAATTAGCAAGGAAATGAAACAAGAAATTAAATGAACTAAAGACAGTATATCACAAAACAAGTAACTTGAGAAGAGCTATTTAAATTGGAGGTAGTATTTCACGGGTAAATAGTAACCATCCTAAACTGCATGTAATAAAAGCACTAGAGTCTCATCCGTGACACCTCCTTTTTTTCTTCTCTATTTTAAATATATGATGAAAAGTGACAGGCCAGTGTTTGTATGTAAATTATGAAGTGTGCTGATTAGTTAAGCATGTAATAATGGGGTAATGAATTCCCAACATGCTGACAGAAATTTAGGTGTCTGAAAAAACACTGCAGAGATGTGACTAGGAGTTTTCCCTTCAGCTTCTTCTTTCATTTATTTTTTTCCTATGATAACTAAACATATGGAGATTAATTTCAGCGTGGGAGTGACAGTGTGGATGTCTAATTAATTGCCCTAGAAAATAAAAAATGTTTCTGCCTTACTCATAGAGGCCATTTGGCTGAGGTGGTGTCTTACAATATCAAAATCTGGATGTAATATGGAGTATTTGATGTAAAAACTGAACAAAATGTAGAAAAACTTAGTTAAGAACCTGGCTTAGCCATGGCCAGGATTTCAAGCTGGAGTAGGTAAACTGTGCTGTCACGTCTGTGTGTTGGTTACTGCTTGTCAGCTTCTGAAGAACTGCAAATATCATAGAATCATAGAATGGTTAGAGTCAGAAGAAACCTTAAAGATCATCAAGTTCCAACACCCCTGCCATGGGCAGAGACACCTCCCACTAGACCAGGTCCCTTAAAGCCCCATCCAGACAGGCCTTAAACACTTCCAGGGATGGGGAATGGGAACAATTAGGTACAGGTAAAAGACTGATGAATTTATAAATAAACCAAATGGTATGGTCAAAGAGACACACAGGCGAGTTTCCCTTCTCACCTTTAGCAGAGGACTTTTTCAGAAGAGAGAAGGCTGAAGCCAAATGGGGTTTGTTCCCCTCATAGACCTCACATAGATACTAGATTTATGCTTCTAAGATTTTGGGCTTTATTCTTTGCTAATTCTGACCTTATTTTGTCCTACTAGCAGTTTCCCCATAACATAAACAATCTGGCAGATAATTTTTAGAAAAGCATTTCCTGAAAGCACTTCAGTGTCCTGTCTCCTAGGCTATGGGTTTTTTTCTGAAGAAGTGCTGATGGACATTGTCATTACTCTCTGTGTGCGTCCCCACTTCTAAGGGGAACACGCTCGAATTATCAAGGTGTCACATGAGAGAAAGGTGTTTCATGGATAAAATGGTTCCAACAACAACGATCCAGGAGAGAGTGTCTCTGAAAAACACATTCAAAATACTCAGAGAAACCAATAGACTGCAATGCTGATAAAAAGCTTGGTTGCACCACAGCACTTCAGCCCCATTATTCAAGTGTTGCATGATTAGAGACTTGGTGAGTAGAGACTGTACTACAGACAGAACTCTTGAAAGGCTACATAACTTAGTAGCGAGAGGCTGCATCAATTAGGAGAAAAAGGTGGCGTAACTTATTTTACAATAAGTCAAGCATGTGAAAAAGAAGAGAGCCATCCATCAAAAAAAGGAACTTGAATTCTTCACCTTTAAAGCGTCTCATCCCGCGGAGATACAAACTTCATAGGTTTACACCTGCTATGAAAGACAATTTATATCCCGTTCAAGTCTTCAGAAGCAACACTATGTTTTCTCCTGTTTTTTTCTGTTTTCAAAGAACACCACCCAACAAATCAAATGTTTTGAACTTTGAAAGCCTGACATCAAACATCCAGAGTTCAGGAGAATAGTTAAGTGTGCCTTAAACAAGAGGATAGAAGAGTGTGATGAATAGGTGAATAAGAATTGGCAGTAATTCAGTGGACAAAAAGAAAAAGTTATAATATATCATGGAAATCATTTGTATGAGTAAAGCAAATTGTTTCATTGCAAGGTAATACTATCATTAAATAGGGAGTAGCAATTATATCAAACTATATTCATAAAAATATATCCCTGTTATTATCTTGTAAAATAAAATTTAATGAGTGAACAATATATGAAACTTAAAGGGTATAAAAGAATAACAAATATGTCTTTGTAGATTAGATTTTATCTTTAACAATAAGGATTGTAAACTTTATTAAAGAAACTTAAAATTAAAATTTAGAGAACAAGCTAATCTTATACACTGTTGATACATATTTTCTTTCACTATATCATCTGTTTCTCAAAGCAATATTAAACCCATTTTTAGGATAAATATTAACTATGGAGGAAACTAAATATCAGGGAAGACATGAATGAAACGTGGATACCTTTCCGCCAGCTGTTCTTTAGACTGTTAAAAGCTTGACTCTGCCATGCACATTCTGGGATAATACTACTTTACTTATTTACTTACTAAACTAGTACTATGTGGCACTTAGGGAACCAGTTTTTCTCTAAGTTGTTGCACTGATAGTCCATTAGAAGGCCATTCCCTTTTTAACCACAATAGCAATTTACTGTATTGTCTTATCAATGTGCACAAACATTATTTTAGTGCACAAACATTATTTTAGCTCATTTCAATCCTCATGAACCTTTGACAAGTCTACCACAGTTTTGCACAAATATCACCTTTAACTCCTTCTTGCATTTGACTTTGGTAACATGAAATTTCTTCTTTAGGGAAGCCTGACTATATTTTTAACTAATTTTTGGCTTTGTAATGAAATAAATCATAATTAATGCATAGAATGTATCATAGTATAGGAAGATGGTAGAAGAATAAAATGAAAGCACCAAATACTAAAAATTATTTTTCCAAAGACATTTAATATATAGCAAAATATGGTAACTATTCTGTAATGGTTGTATTAATTAAGCAGATCCCACAGTCACCAGCTAAATGTACATAGTCTACAGATAACAATGGAAAAGCAAGCCAAAAATAGAGAACAAATAGGCATTATCAGGAAGGAAGAAGTATTGTATAAGAAGCATAGAGAAACCTCATGAGTCACATTTATAAACAAATAATAATAATAAAAAAGAATAACTCATGTGACTAAAGCCAAGCAGAAACAGACCTTGCTATTGATGTTTATATAGATTATGGTATAAAATGCAATATATATCTTAAACACTAAAAAAAAATCTTTGAAACACTATTTGGATAATTTTGGGTTTATTACCTCTTATTTTGCTGATGGTTCAAAATACAGTGTAAAAACATTGGAGTATAGCAGAATGCATTTTATATGATTACTTATTTGTATTTTTGTGTTCAAATAATTTTGCATTCCTGTACACTGACAGAGTACCTCTGCAAAACACAGATGTCTAGATTGCACCAGTCCATGAATGAGTATCTAAAATACTACAACTCAGCAGCTCATGCTTGAGATCCATTACCCCTCTGTTTATTCCTTACTCTGAGAGATTAATAAATGTCTTTCTCCTATAAAAGGCAACATATATAAAGTGGTAGCTGAGTAGGGATGTGTGGAATAAGGACTTGATTAATTTTCTTCTTTGTTCCCTCCCTCCTACCGCTTCTTGAAAGAGGAGAACTCTCAGTAAAGTCATTCATCTTTTCCGCAGTGAGCCACAGGTAGAAACTGGGAAAAGTTGAACAATAAAATAAATTGGACCTGCTCAGTGACTTCTATTTTAAAAATACTTGCTGATCCTTGTAACCCTGCTGAATATGACACAGACCGTGAGGCTTCAGACTAGATACTTCTTTGATGTATTTCAGGAGTGCAATAAAGTTGAAATATATTAAGAAAAAAAACCATTCCTTATTCTCATAACAATGGAAAATAAGTGCACATGTTTAAATTTTCAAAGGAACAGACTGGAGTTCTGGCAAATGCTTTTTAATATTGCAAATGGAAAATAATTACTATGCTGAGAAAGATATAGAAACTCCCTGATTCGATGCAAGCAATATATTTTCATGAGTTCCTTTAGGCAGTTTATGTCCTAAACCTGCAAAGGCATGCACAAGTTTAACTTAACCTACATACATGTTTCTGTTTGGAGCTTGCAACAGAGTAATAAAAAAACCCCTCATCTAATCCAGGTATGAGACATATATTCATTGCTTTCTCTCACATAACTTCATTTACTTTTGTCAAACTTAGAACCAAAAATACAGTAAGAATACATTCCAGTGTGTGGAACACATTGAAGGAGAAAACAGAAATACTGTAGTAAGCTATTAAAGAACCCTACCCCTTAACCTCAAAACAAAAAACAACAACAACAAAAAAATAAAAACAAAACAAAAAAAATTAGGGGAAGGCAAAAGATTGTCTATGTTCTTTTCTTACTTCTCTCAGTATCTTGTCATCAATGAGAAACTGCCCACACCAAAAGTACTGCAGTATTGGATAAGAGTAATGTTGTAGCTTCATCTCTGAGTTTTCTGGCATTATGGGTTTAAGAGAGGTACTTTGTCTTAGCTTTACTTGTATGTCAATTTAATGTTTCATGTATTTTTTTATCTAATTTAGAAAACAGGAAAAGATCGGGGGAAAAAAAACACTTGGCTCTACAACACTATCTGTTTTCTGGCTTTAGAGTTCTTATTAATTCTTTCTGTTTTCATTTTTCATGGTTAACATCCATTGTTTATCATAAAAGTTCTGGGGTTTTTTTCTTTTGTTTTTGGTTTTGTTTTGTTTTGTTTTGTTTTTTAAAGAATAAAATTTTGTACTGTTCCTACATAAAACCATCAGACCTCCTCACTTTTTTCTAAAATGGATATTTTTGCTTGTCTTCCCAGCAAAATTAAAATGGATGGGGATATGCATGAGGAAAAGACCAGTAGTAAGAAAAGGCACAACTTTGTTTTATGTAACAAGCTGGATTTTCTAATACTAACAGAATTTATAGACATTTTACTGCTGATTTACATTTTTTATTAATATTTTTAGTAAATGTAATACTGATTTTGAGTTTTAGATGGACATATTTTTAGATTCTAGTTTCCTTCTAAAGCAAGTTCTCTTTATGTATGTATTTGTATTTATTTATACACACCAACAGAAGGATTCTCAACACTCTTCCAAGTGCTATTATTTCCCTGCACTTTGGCAGAGCATCACGGACTTCAACAGAATCACATAATGGTGGGAGACAGACAAACATACAGTGATTAGAAAGATCAAAGCTTAAGTCTCAGTGCCGCTCAAGTCTCAATGTCATTTTCAAAATAGGCTGTGATAGCACTGGCATCTTCACCCTGCACCTCGAGCCTTATTCTTAAGAAACTCCATGCACTACATCTAGCGTGGAACCCACAGTCATTTTCTTCCCATGGCTGTCCGTGTAGCAACAAAGGATACAATCTCAGGGGAGTTTAGACTAAATTGAGTCTTTTGGGACCACGACCAACTAGCTCAGTGGAATTCAAGCCAGAATTCATGTCCTGCAAGTCTTCTGCACATCAATATCTGCCTCCATACAGATAGCTCTACTGGACTCAGACATACTTCATTCATGTGGTTATTTAAGATCATGTAATTTACTTCATAAGGTTTATTCATAAGGTTTATGATGACAGGACCAGAGGAAATGGTACGGAGTTGCAGTGGGGGAGATTTAGGCTGGATATTAGGAAGAATTACTTTACTGAAAGAGTGGTCAGGCACTGGAACAGCCTTTCCAGGGAGGTGGTTGAATCACCATCGCTGGAGGTATTTAAGAATTGTGTAGATGTGACACTTCAGGGCATGCTCTAGTGGTCGAGATTTTAGGGTGTGGGTTGTATTTTTGTATATGGTTGGACTCAGTAATCTCAGAGGTCCTTTCTAACCATGACAATTCTGTGATTCTGTGATTCAAGTTTCCATGTTTTAACAACTAAAAACTGTTAGCACAAATTGCTAGCAAAAATTGCATTAATTAAAAAAGTTGATTTTATTAAAAATCCCTAGCAATGGATTGTTTTAAAAACTGGTTCTCCTAGTGTATTTTTAACTCCTTTTGGCTTCTTGGCATACGTTCTCCAGTTCAGAGGCCAGTTAAAAGTAATGGCTGGTAGATTAAGAGAGCCCAGAAAATCATGCAGTCTGAAAGAGAAATTCATGTCACATACCCACTGTTAACCTTCTAAGAGTTAGAAATTTAAATTCAAACTATTCATCCTTGTTTACCTCCCGCATTAAAGAATAAATAGAGACAACTACAGAATTATCTTAAACATTAAACTTAGAAAGACATACATTGCCTTCTGGAGGCTGCAGCTCCACACCATTGACTATAAGAGGAGCCTAGGGTCTAGATGTGTCCTTTTTAGATGCCCATATGAGGACAAATGAATCCCCTCCTACTGTCAAGGGGAGGAACACCACACACCAACAGCACAAACTGCAAATTCATCATCTGATGCATTAGTTACACGGGATGTACTTGGGGTTGGGTTGGGTTGGGTTTGGTGGGCAGGAAGTGTGGAAAAGGTGTTACTTGGGGCAAAAAAAAAAAAAAAAACCTAAACTGGAGGAAAAGTGAAAACGGTACACAAAAGGAAAAGAGGCAAAGGGAGTTATGCAATGGAATAAAGGGAGTGGAAGATTGTGGTTCAGCACTTTGGCATGGGGCTGGGCAGGTCCTAAAGGAAGATCTCCAGAAGATCCCAAATGTCTGCCTTGCCTGTTTCTGAAACTGTACTATGCCGTGACTGAATTTTTAATGGATTCACCTCCACATTTTCCCTACTACAACAGAGAATTATGTACACTTTGGTCAACCCCCTTATAAAACCAAAGTCTGCCCCTTCTATTCTTAGTCCAGAGCAGACAATAGGGAGAGGTGATTCTAGCAGAGTTTGATTTAAACCTCCCACACTCCAGTGCCATTCATTACAAGCCCTTCTGCAGAAAACTGTAGAGCAAGTATTCCTCTAGAGACTGATTCATTAACATTAAGTACATACATATTTTCAATGTATACAGCCAAAAACTGCACTAATATGCTAGGGTAGTTGTGCTCAGATGCTTTGGACCAGTGGATTATCACTAGCCCTGAACATTTTAAAAGTTCCTTGACCGTTACACACTCTGTCAAGGATATCTCGTACACTTACTCCTAACTACAGTCCCACAGACCAGCTGTGGGCCCTTTCTGATGTCCTGGAGGACTGTTCTCAGTGGATGGCTTGAAGTTCAAAAGCCACTGCTGGGGCCTGGGTGCTTGGACGTGAAAGGCATTGAGAACAGGCCAGGAAATGGACCAGGTTGTTTTTAACATTAAGCTGAGTGAAACACAAAGATAAACAAAATTAAGACTTATTTTAAATCTAAAATGGAATAGATCTAAAAGCCTTTTATGGGGAATAATTTTAAAATACCTTTTACTAATCCAAGGTATTTTTAGTAACATAGGTGTAGGTTTGAATAATTATTAAGCTTGTGCAACTCTCACCGAATCCAGTCAGAACTGAAGATAACAAGACTGTCAATGTTTAGACTGCTGTCATGTACAAAATATTTTTATATCTTTTAATCCACTTCTGTCCTAAACCAAACTGCCTTTACTGCTGAATAACATGTTGTAGCCTGAAAATAACCTACAGCAGTCCTATTACTAGATGTGCCCATAACACAATATATTTAAACTCCAGTGGTTCGATACAAGGCTGCCATGTTACCCAATTGACAAAAGGGAATTTGGACAGGGGAAAATCCTATTGATCCTTTCTACTAGTACATAACAGGAATAGAGTCGATGTCACAAGAACTCACTTCATTTTCCTCATATTTATGAACTAAAAGCAACATAATTTTAAAAAGTTTGTTCCTACTCAATATTTACAGTTGCATTATCAACTGATAAGAGAGACAATGCCCCAGTCAAGCCTTTCCTCATTTTGCTGCCCATAATCTATATTTAAGTACTCTAAACATATTTAATTTTCTATACACACAAGTATAAACATTTTATGTAATACTTCTACTATAATTTATACTACTATGAAGATTTACTTTAAAGCTTTGATACTAGATATTTTATTTATATCTTAATATAAATATATATTTATATTTATATATATTATATATATTTTCTTTATACCCACAAGTTTTCATAGATATCAAAATTTTGATCCTGATAATCTTCAGATCTATTTGTAAATATTTGTAATCTGGAAATGGTTATTCCCCAATAACCACTGCTTGGCTGAGTCCAGAGTTTTAAACAAGGTATGTGAAATAGGTCATTATTAATTTTATTAAAATCAATTTTAGGTAGGTAGGATATTTTTCTTAGCATCTTAAAAATGGCCAAGATGGTTTAGAACTGTATCTGATCAAAAAAGAAAAGAAACAATTTATTCACTTATGTTCTGGTCATTGTTTATCATTTGAATGATTAATTGTTGATTAACGTAGTGGGAATAAGGTAGTGTATTTTTTCTGCTACTCCTCCTTGAAGGAAATGTAGAATGGGAGCTATTAGCTCTAATGACTCTTAAATGTTTCAAAACCATCTTGAACAATTGCCAAGGGGCAGAAATGCTAATGTTTGCTGAAGGAACCTGAGGCTTAACTGAATTATCTATTTTCTTATCCAAGGGACTTTGAAGTACCATTGCTGAGAGACAATTTATTGTTCTCCTCAAGACAATTACCCAGCAGTGATGAGAGAGAGGAGGGGCTACATTTACTCTTCCTAAAACTGACTTTTGTGAGTCAGGAGCGTGACTCAGAGTGGTCAGTGATGTGGATGTTAGCCTCGGAGAGACAGCTTGGTTACCCATGATGCTTCTTATCTTGGGGAGGGGAGGAAAAATAAATGAAACCATTGTCACTTGATCACAGACAAGAGGATCACAACGTTACCAGGTATTCAGTCAGCATAAATTGGAATAGGCCCACAAAAACAGTGAAATCAATGACGCTTCACAAGCTAACATCAGCGGACGATACCACAACTTCATCAGACAAGTTCAGCAGAGAAGCCTTAAAAAGCAGCACATCTAAAACGACCCATAGTAGCACAAATCAAATGAACCAGCACTTCTTCTTTCAATCCAGAATTGTACATAGCACGAATCCCTAAAAGCGCTTGTGCACCTTGGTACATGTTGAGTCTTGGGTGACAGGTGACCTGCCTGACCAATATATATCCATACCAAGGTGCACGCACCGCGACACGATGGCTAATATCAGTTCCAGGGAGACAGCAACAGGAGTGCTATTTTCAACAAACCCTCCTAGTGAACTGGAGCGAATTGTTTCCACAACAGCCTTGCTCGAGACTTTGGCCATCCTTTAGGAATTCACCAATAATGTGGGAAGGGTCTGGGCATGGGG
Source organism: Nycticryphes semicollaris (assembly GCA_013400055.1). Taxonomy (NCBI): domain Eukaryota; kingdom Metazoa; phylum Chordata; class Aves; order Charadriiformes; family Rostratulidae; genus Nycticryphes; species Nycticryphes semicollaris. Next base: position 185,153 of record VXBJ01002995.1, read on the forward strand.
GGAGGAAAGTAGCAACTCCAAACTGGGGAAGCGCTACATAGGAAAAGCTGCTGCAGGGGAGCTGGCTGCTCGCTCTATGTATTTTTGAGCACCACCAGCACGCTATTTGTAGAGTAATAGCACACATTCATTCACCAGTCATTTCTCACTTTCTAAGAGGCAGATGTGGTCATACTGTCTCTTCACATCCACCTTTTATTTTTTATGTTTTATCACAAAAATCTTCCCACACGTGGTTTTTTCCTGCTCTTTATAGCAGTGTAAAGTCCTGTTATCCTATCCTGCTCTCTTTGCTTTCTGCTCCTCTTCCATGCCTGACCCAAGCCCTTTAATTGGTCAGATTCTCCATCAATTCTGGGATTTTATGCTTTGCTTTTTTTTTTTTTTCTTTGCATGTAGACGTTGGACCTTTGTTCGTGAAATACCTTTCCACTTTCATCTGGTGTGGGGCTGTAATGCTGCTTGCTGTGGTGGCACCTGAAAAGAAAATGTAAAGAAACAGCTAACGTATGAAGTCCAGTGCATTTTTTTCAAACCCCAAACAAAGAAAAGAAAACAAACAAAAAAACCACCCCAAACAAACTCAACCCACGACAAAAAATCATGTTAGGGAAATGGAACAGAGCAAAAAAAAATCTGAGTATTTTAAATTCCCATATGCATTCACAACAGGAAACATATTATGCACAAGTTCTGAGCTCCTGAACAGACAAGAGAATGAATTTAGAGCTGATAAAAATGCAAATGTGTACAGATAGGTCTCTTTCCTGAGGGAGAGGTGGAGGGTTTCAGGATAAGTTGAGTGATATTGCTTCATTTCGCAAGGTCATTGCTAGGATGCATGAGTGGATGATAGAGCAATTGGGGCATTGTGACACCTACAAAATGAGCAAGGTCAACTGTTTGCTTATCTAGATGGCTGGCTGGTGTTTTAGGCAACAGACTGATATGGCAGGATGTAGGATACTGGGACCATCACGAGATGCAGCCTCCACAACCCTGCAGGAAGCAGGGCATGAGAAACAGGAATCTCCTCCAGGGTGGTTGGTGGAGAGTGATCAAAGAGTAGTACCAGGTTGAGAAAGCTGACCAAGAGAAGGGTAACTGGTGTGGAAAATGTTGGGCTCTGTGAGCCTGGTGGAAGCTTTGGACACCCCTCTCTCCATGCTCACACACAAATATTCTTCCAACCTCTCACAGTTTCTCGGCTCTCTTGTTTCATCAAATTTCATTCACTGGTTCAGTTTGAACAGGATCAGCACCAGCAGGATAGTCAGAAGACCAGGTCCAAAACGAGATAAAGTTTAGATCTGTTCACAAACGAGGAAAAGGTTGGTTTCTACTTTCTCTTCTCAGGTCAAGCTCAACATGCAATTTTGCCAAAAAGGCCCCTAGTTCATATGGGATGGTGAGATGGTCACTCAGTCCTTGGGCACCTTCCTCATTTTTTTGTCCAAATATTGTAATGATCCAAATACTCCAATTCATATTATTTATGTTAAAATCTCACAGTAAGTAGACCAGATTCAGCCAACCCACTTGAATTTTCTGTGACACATTTTCTGCCTCTGTATGTCTGTATGATACTTCTGTCGTCGTCAGAGTGTTGGTCACGGAATGAGTTGAGCTATTGTCACTGATTTGTCAAGTCTGGCCTTTCCAAATTGTCTGCAAACCACGCGGAATTTTCCTGAAATGGTAATGTTTCCTCAAAAGTTCAATGAAAGATCTCCAGAAATATTCCTTTGTGCATCTTGGGTTTTTTGCTTGCTTTATGGGACTGGTGACCTACATCACAAGGAATGTTTTCTGTTAGTCAATTACATGTCCTAACCTTTAGAAAGAGGAGGAGTGCTTATTTTCTCACAAAAAAAATCATGAAGAGCTGGAGGATTAATTTGGAAAACATTTTGAAATCCTCAGGGAGAAGATTCTGTAGAGCCAGAAAAAAAGCTTCATCTCACTTTCTGTCAATGTGTTACATGTTTTTATACTATCCTCGTATCAGTGCAAGAGGAACATTAAATAACAACTAATTTATGCCTTGGAAAATGTATCCACTTAGAGAATTCTACTGTAACAGCATCTCAAATAAAAAAAAAAAAAAAAAGAAATGTGGGTATGTACCCCTCCCACCTTTGCTCCCCTCCTGCAAAGAAAATCGGGTATTATTCCCCATTTCGTAGACAAAGAACTGAAGCACAACCTACCAACCTTCCCTCAAGACAAAAGGAAGCAGGTACAGACACGTACCCAAACTGCGGCGCGTTGAACACCTCATCTCCTCCCTAGCTGTACCAAAGCTAATTTTGCCTGCCTGAGAACTGGGAGATACGAGAGGGCTGTGAGGAAACACAGCTGCCAGTCTTATAAACCTGTACCGAGCAATGCAGTTTCCAAGTGCCTGGGGAAGCCTGGCTGAGCTACGGCGATGAGTGCAGAGGAGGGTGCCGAACCGCAGGCAGAATGTAAGAGAATGTGTTTGCTGTGTGTTCAGCTAGTTTTATATTCCCCTTCTGGGAAGAAATGCCAAAATTCTCCTCCACAGAACAGTCCGCAGGATTGCTTACCTCAGTATTTTGATTTTTTTCAATTGACCTCCAGGTATGGAGAGGGTAAGGTAGTATTTTTAGCAACACTCCAAAACGGGCAGGAGCCAATTACTGCTCAGTCTCTTTTGATTGCCTCTCTTGAATAAGGAGCAAAACGTAACAGGCATTCAGGTAAGAAAGAAAGAGACAATGAGGCTCAGGCAAGCCATGATAATAACGTCGTCAGGATGATTTATTTATTTGCCGGTCCTTGTGGGCTGTTTTGTGCTGACTTCATCCTGTTGCTTTAACCCTGTAGGCTCTGCAGCAGGAGTGACACATCGCCTTCTGCGCTTCATTCCTTTCGCCGCCCCGGCTCTGGCAGCAGCGGGGATGTGGAGGGTGACAAAGGAGAAGCAGGGTACTTAGGGCAGGCTCAGAGTGGCTGACAGCCTGTGGCACAGCTGGCCAGCCATTCCGGCGAGCTGCCCAGCAGAGGGGCGGGCGGGATGTCAAAACAAGGCTCGAAAAACCACACAAAGGGCTCAGAGAATTACGTACGGTTTACGGATGGGGATTTTTCATTGGGAGGGGGTGTGTGTGATCTACAGAGAACTGAAACCGGGGTCTTTTATTTCCAGTTTCATTCCCAGCCCTCTCATTGACACCCAGGGCACGTATGCCCGGACAACATCACCGAGGCTCAGCCCTCCACCACCCCATTTATTTTCCTTTCTCCAACGGAAGAACCTCCAGGCTGGAGACAGGGAGGCGCTGAGCACCCGCCGCCCCTACTCCATCCCCGTCCTCCCACGGGGAGGCGGGCACGCTCGACGGACGGGAGGCGGATGGCCCCGCTACTCCTCGGTCCCCACCAGCGGCACCGAGTCCACACGCTCTTTCCCGCCGCTCACGGCCCTCGGCGGCCCCGCGCAACAGGGGATCCGACACCTCCCGCCGCGGCCGCCCTGCGGCTCCCACAAGCACCGGGCTCGGCGCTCGGCACCGCCCGACTGCCGTCGCCGGGGCTGGCAGTGGGGGAGGCCGTGAGGCGAGGCCACCTCAGCGGGCCAGGGGGAGGACCGCGCCCCGGCGGACCGTTAGGGCGGCCCCGTGCGGTCACACCTCCCCTCACGGCGCAGCGGAACGACTCGCTCGCTCCCTCCTTCCGTCCCTCCCTTACGGGACGGCGGCCTCTCCCGCCGCCGGGGGATCCCCGCCCGTCCCCCCATCCCGAGGCAGTCCCCGGCCCCGCTGGCGGCGGCGTACCGGCACCCATGGGCGAGGGGGGAAGGAACACACGCCGCCCCGCCCCCGCCCCGCCCCACGGGAGCCGCTCGTGGCAAAGTCACCGACCCCCGGAGCCCGCCGGGCTCCATCAAACGCCGCGGCCCCGCCCACCGACGTCATGGAAACAAGCGCGTCACCCCGCCGCCCGCCAGTGGCGCCGGTGAGGGGGCGGGGCGAAGAGTGGGGGTCCCGCCCACTCTCCCCCCTACCCCCGGCCGGCGCCGTGCCTATCGCGGCCCCTCCTTCCTCCTCCCCCATTGAAGGCACCGCACGTCGGGACCCCCCTTCCCCGGCCGCGCGAGGGGCCCCCTCCACGTGACCGGCGCTCCGCAGGCGGTGAGGGGGCGGCGGCGGCGAGGACCGGTGGTGGCGGCGGCGGGAGGGGGGCGGCGGGAGCGAACAAGTGAGTGACCGCGGAGGAAGGAGGGAGGGAGGCGGGCGGATCGCTGCGCTCCGCCCC
>VXBJ01002995.1:192598-305593 GCA_013400055.1 Nycticryphes semicollaris
TTTATTTGGAAGAGTGTAATAAACTGAAGGCAGTTGTAAGATGAAGATATTAAGAAAAAAGAAATGTAGGTTGGATGTGCTGAAGCCACCTCAAAAACAGATGCTTTGGAAGAATTATCTTTGTCAAAGATTTTAAAGCTAGGAACTCAAACATTCACTGACAAATTCAAAATGGACTTGGCAAAGCAGTCAATAACATGCCATAGCAAGCAAGTCTCCCTTGACATAAGGTGGACAAGATAACCTAAAGTATCTTCTAACTCAAATTTCTTCCATTAAGGTAGACTAAATATTAATGGCACTGAGCATTCTTTACCTCTGAAATGTGACCTCAGAGATGTCTTTCAGTGTTTGAACTGTTTATTTTAATATATGTTCTCTTATTTAAAGAGAAAATAACACTAGTGCAACAAGGATGCGCATTTTGCCCAGAGTTGGAAGTCGGGTTTCAGTTAGCAACATTTAATCTAATGCAGAATAATGAACAGCCATGATTAACCCAGGGCATTTAAATGTAAATAAGGAGAGAAATAAGGAAAGACTACTTGAATCTATAGCAGATTTTGTTATACTGTGCATGCTTACTTTCTTCAAACAGGACCAATAAAATTGCAATATAACATTCTTAAATTTGTACTCTTTAGTATTCTCAACTTGTCTTAAAATGAATAATAATAAAACTTGTTAAAAGCTGCTGTTCAGGAGATAAAGATCTTTCTCTGTAGAGTATTTTAATTAAAAATTAGATAAAATCTAATCATGTCTAAAAAGCTTGGATTAGCTCTGCTTACTAGCTTGCTGTAGTGTGTGCAACAGTCTCAAGCAGGTTTCTTTATTCAAACCTGTTGGGTCTTCTCTAAGGTGTCATTTTTTTATTTCTCCTTACAAAGTTAATTGAAGAAGGAGGAGGGCAGCCGACATGAGGTGATACTTTTGCCTGTTCGGAGAAGAAAAGTGAACCTGTGATGATATATGTAGAGGATGGGTATTCTCACAAGCATTAAGAATTAGTGATGTCACTCAAAATTATTTGTCTTTGGGATTCAGATTTCTTCACTTTTAAATAACTGTCACTAATGCTAGTTTTTCCCTAGCTTTAGCTTTAAACAGTTAAAAAGATCGTGTTTGCTAATTGCACAGCAAACTGATAAATACGGGAGGAGGGAAGGAATTTTTTGTTTTTGTGAAGCCCCCCCCAATTGTTGTAAAAATGCATGTAAAAACTAAAAATGTGGCAAGGATCTCTAAAACAGGGCAGTTGCATACACAAGATGGAAGCAATGATAATGAGAAGTATAGAATGAGGATTTCTGTGAGGTAATATCTACGATGAAATCAAGAGGCAAAATATTAGATTAACCCATAGTGCAACAGTCACGGTTTCTCACACTGAATGTAGCTTCAGTACAAGTACATGGTATTGTCCAGTTTATCTCTTATTTCTAAATTATCAGGCTTTCAAGTACAGTTTATAAAAGCGAGTTTCTAGTTTTCATGACAGGTTTCACTTGATGTTAACAGTAAATTTGAAGGATCTGCCTGTTAGGGCTATTCATATTCCAGCAAACATTATGAAAGTGATTTCTGCTGCCACTTATAAATCTTATTCTAACTGACAGATGACAGCAGGAGGTGTTATTAGTTTAATTTTGGTGAATTGCAAAGTAGGCATGAGGCTTTCTCAGTTGGAATTTCAAAATCTGGTGGGAGAAGAAATGTAAAGAAAATGTAGGAGGTTTTTTTTTTTTTTTTTCTTAAAAAAAAAAAAAAGCAGCCAGAAATAGCTCTGAAAATAAGTCTAAATTCTCTTTTGTCCAATAAGAGATAAGACGTAACTGCATGTTATAAGACAGACAAGTAACATCTGCCATGCCTGTGGAGGGGAATGGGCTGAGGAAGAGGGTATGCCCTCCCCTTACTGCTCTTTGCAAATGTCCTGTGCAGTTAAGGAGTGCATAGATGCATTTTGAGGATTTGATGAGCTTTGATGCTGACTACTAAGTCTGGCTGGTTTTGGCACTTACGACATGGCCATTCCCAGCACTTAGGGCTTATTGCTGGCTATTTTCTGTTACGGCTTTGGAGGAGAGAACTAGGTAAGTTCCTGCATGGCCTCCTACCTTTGATGAACTTCAGTGCTCTGTCTGCATGTTTCAGGTTTTCAATATTGCGTACGAGCTGGATGCTGCCTTAATTCCCAGCCATCACAGGAAACGCCGTGTTCTTGAAACACACTTCTGCGGAGCCTATCACTTGTAATCTGCTACCCTTACTTGTGCCCTTATATTCACAGAAAGATAAGGTGGCAGCAGGGAACACAACACTATTGGGTTCTGACCACTTGGTGTACAGTGTCTGGTCTGCGAAGAGGAGGCCTGGGATGCACCGTGCTCTGCATAGGTGATAGCGACAAGCCCCCATCTCAAGGCAGAAAAGATGATTCAGCTGCTCTTGCTTTAAGCAGCTCTCGAACTTCCAGGGATTCAACCCAAGGTTCACAGCGGTGAACTCTTCTTCTGCTTGTCTTACGTCTTCGTTGAAACTCAAAATTTGCTATTCGTTTTAAGATTCTGAATCCGAGATAATCACCTTTACAATACATGCACCAGTGGAAGGAAAATCAAGTGCGCTTTTTGCTGGAGTGTTACAGATATGTCCTTACATAGATATCACACAACATTTTTTTGTACTTGTTATTCGACAAGTGACTGGCGGCTTCTCCACGTGGCTCTTTCAGGATTGCTTCTGTGTCTGTACAAATACAGGGATGCGCTGCTTGTGGTGTGTTCTTTGGGTTGTGGAACTACTATGTTTTTAATGAAATCAAGACATCTTGAGTTTTACGTGATAACAGATTTCTGGGGAAAAAAAGAAGACAAAAATATATATGGCTGTATGATAAAATAAACTTCCGTCTGCAAATCATATCAGAATATCTATCTGGATTTAAAAAGCAACTGATAACTCCATATGGGGAAAGGAGGAAGAAGAGTCATTAGCTGTGTTTGGTCGGGTTTTTCTACCGTAGAAAAAAACAGCTATAGTGCTGTGCTCTTCATTGAAATAAAGAGCTTAGCCACTAACAGTAAGGAAATATTGTAGCTCCTGCAAACTCTTTTAAAGAATACATGAGAATATTAAGGCGATGGGCCACTGTGACTCTCCAAAAGCTTGGAACATTTGTTTTTGTATGGTAGGTGTTTCAAGAGACACGGGGAGTCTTTTAAATCCTCATCTAATGACTTCTTAGTCACTTCAGTTAATATAAGATATCTGATTGGTGGGATTTTTTTTTAATATTCTGCAGTTATGGCACACTTAGGCCTTTTGAAGCTGCTGTGTTGATCGGCATGATCCAAGAGACCGCAAGGACAATGAGACAGCTTCATTCGTGTTTGCCTATTTGGCTTGTCACTGTGAGTTGAAAGTTTCATGGGGTGTCTGAGGTAACCTGGTAGTTACTTTCATTTCCACCCTGTTCTGGGCTGCTCGATAACACCCTTTTCCTTTGTGCCATCTCTGCTCTTTGGCATCTACTGCCTGCATGGGTAGATGATTTGTATTACACAGTCGTTGTGCAGAGACTTGACTCTCCAAGGCAGGACTCGCACAAGGGAAGCAGCATAAGTCTTCAGATCGGTGGTGTGGGAACAGCGGTGTGGGAACGTTCCTCCTTGCGCGATCGTCACGTGAAGCTGTTCCCCTGAGAGCGTTAACCTTTTCATGTAGAAGAACTTGAAATAACTCCGCTGACGGTAAATCGGAGAGTAGTTTGAGTGCCAGCCTTCAACTAATGGCTTGCCAGAAAAAGATTATTTGAATCTATCCTTAAAGATCTTTGCACTATTAAATAATATTACAACACATTAGCTGTATGCCTAGGTGGTTTCTGAAACTGCAGTGGAGGAAATGAAAAAAATCCTTGTTCTGTTGCGTGTCCAGACTTGCCTTATGTGATTTTTACTTAGATAAGTCTAAGGAGATAGTAACAAGAAATGGGCAGAAAAGCTGACAGGTATGGTTAGCCCTTAAACTACCTGAGAAAGGGTCGTATTTTTGCACTTCTGGCTATTTACATACAGTAGACACTAACCCAAGATCTTATAATGCATGTTGGGCAGGAGATTTTTCACTTCTGTCTAGGTGCTACTGCTGACACTATTGATACTGCACTTTAAATTGCTTTACACAGCTTGGATCTGCCAGTTTTTCTTCACTCGGGAATGAAATTGGTGCAGAACTTCACAAAGGCTATGGAATACCATGCAAATCAATACTTAAATTAGAGCAGTGTCTAGCAGCTTCACTTCAGTCACATTGTACGAAACATGAAATGATTTAAACTGGCTGGCAGGATCTGTCCCAGGTGGGTTTGAAATATATGCATCGTTGAGAGTGACAGCTGGGGAGGGTTGGGAAGATACCACTGCTAGCACAACCACTCTACTTCTGCTTTATCTATTTATTATAACCTGTGAGCATGGTTTCACATTTGCTTGACTCAAGCAGGTTCAGTGTAGTTCTGTGCCCTGTTTTGAGTTGGCACTGGTGTTGGATTATCTGGGTAGATAACCAGTCTGCCTGAAATATAGCTTTTTTTTTTTTTTTTTTTATTAACAACTCAAATCTCTTCAGGTTGTGTTCACCTACTTCAGCTCTGAAATACATGTAGTTAATGGTGACGGTGATTTTCACGTTCTGCAATGAGTTTGCTTTGAATAGTGAAATGTCTTAGCATCTTCACAAAGCCCTTGTTCAGATGTGTATTTCGGTAATAGGTAGGTCAGGCCATGGTGGCTACAGATGTAGTGGTTTGTTTCTAAACTGGAGATGTATTTTTAAAGCAAGTTGAAAGAGATTTGGTAATGAAGCACCGAATTATCTAGGATTTGAGAAAAGCATAGGCTGTTGCCTTTCTGGTATTTTGTTGTTGTTGTTTGCTTGGGGTTTTTTTGAGTGTTAGTTCGTTTCTGTTAGTGGAGGCACTTAAATGGAGATGTCCACTTGACGGCGTCTACCAGGTTACAGAAACCTTTTGAAAGAACTTGAGTTAAGATACGCACTTCCAAAAATTGAATACCAGTATATAAAGCAGTGGTACATACTAAGGATATTGTCTGCTTGCGAGTGAACAATTCACTCGTGGCTTTCTATTTTCCTTATCAATCCTGATGTTGCAGGGCACTGGATAGCAGCACCTCAAACTGTATTACCTAAACCATTCAGAAACGATTGTCTTGGTTATGCAAAGTCTAACACCCTAAAGCTGTGGTGTGAACTTAAGCTACCTCAAAGCACAGGAAAACAGTTGACCAGACGGAAAAAAACCCCAGGGGGTGGATGCTTGAGGATAGTATTCTTTTCTGAGAAGATACTTCAATAACTTTTTTGATAAGTGGAGTACTCATTCCAAAACTGAATTTGCATAGGCTCGAAGCTTTATGTTCCATTGTCAAATCTAAAGCTAGAGAAATGAATGTGGAGAATAAAACTATATATATAACCGCAGGCAAAATGCTTTGAACGGAATGAAAAAAATACACGTTACTTTGAGGAGGTGATCATAAAACACGCCTGTTTCAAGCTGCTGTGGGGAGTTTCCGTAGGCCCCTTCTGTGCATTACTGAGTCAGTGAAGTAAAAAGGGCTTTGCTTTTTTGCTGTGACAGCTGGGACATGGTGACGTGTGTCTGGAGCTGGATTGTGGTGGTAGGGCTGCCGATGGGCCTAGATACCCGGGGGTGAGGGTGAAGAGAAAAGCTGGGTCTGCCTGGCGCCTGTCCCCCGGGATGTGGCTGGGGGAGGAAGTCTGCAGGAAGGGTCTCAGCCACCCTGCTGTACCCTGAGTGAGCAGGAGTGCTCTCCTGTGCTGGTGAAGACTTGCCCACGCTGGGCTGTGTTAGCAAGAGTATGGCCAGCAGGTTACTGCCCTCCATTGTGCATACAAATGGTGTCCTATTTTGCACCTCTCCTGACAGAGAGGCCGACAGTGGGTCACTGAGCTGGTTAAGGGCCATCATATGGTGTGTGGGGAGGGTTGATTGAGGTGGCTTTGCTTGACCTCCAAGAGAGAAGACTAAGGAGGGACCCTGATGACAGTCTTCAGCAGGGCCTTGCAGAGAAGGTGCAGCGAGGCTCTTTTCCTCAGGATGAACATGGAGGTGAGAAGCAAAGCTTCTATGTTTGACTTGAGCTGGTGAGGCCTGTGCTGCGCTGGGAGGGCGCAGTCCCCGTTACCCCTGTGACTTTCTGGAGGAACCGCTGGTGTTGCCACCATTTTCCTTGTCACTGGCTGTCACCTAGGGCTGTTCCCTGGCCTTGTGTTGAGGTGAGCCTTAGTGCTGGCACAGGCCAGGGCGTAGGACTGCACCTCCTGGCAGTAGCAGAGGCTCGGATATTCCTAAACTAACTGTGAAACCACATCCTTCCTCTTGCCTGTGCCTGCTCTGACATGGTGGTGCAGCTGCCTGAGAGGCGAGCTCAGCCCAGCTGACTGACTGCACTTCACTTCAGCAGCGTGATCCCGGCCACTGGTGTGAGCATCCTAAGAACCTGAAAGAAGTCACTGTGGCCCTCGTCTGATGTTGAAGAGTTACCAGCGCATCTAAGATGAGATTCATGCGACTTTTAAATTGTGTCCTAGGTGGCTAAATTTAATCTTTTGGCAGAGAAGTTGACTATTTTAAAAGAAAAAAGCAGGCAAAATTGTGCCTATCTTAGATATAGGTGTTACCACTTGGTCAGGCGAATCTCTCATGCAATGGGAGGAATGTAAACTAACCCCATGGAATGCAAACAGGCTTCAGAACTCCAGATTGGATGTCCAGGTGGTGAGAGAAGGGGATGGGGAAGAGCACAACATCAGCATCGGCTTCTGAAAAAGCTCTGGCATATGCATTAGGCTGTCTTTTACTAATTATTGAAGGACTAAATCTTGGGGAGTGGCTAATACTGGAATCGGGAATTATTCAGCTGCATACTAAATATAGGGTTTTAGACTTTTCAGGTTAAAAACTGAGATAAACAACCTCTCTAGGTCCTTACAGGCAGCTCTAATAAATTTAAAATGTAAAATTGTGGGTAATTTGTTGCAGAAACTTATCCAAGAAGAAAAGTGCTCCAAGCATACTTGTGTTTTAAGGGGTTATTCAGTGATTCCCCACACTCTACCTATTCCATATAAATGGATCACATTTTAACTTGCGGATAGAAGCCTAATGTCAATCTCTCAAATGTAATGGTATTATAAATGTAAATGCATGCTATTAATAAGTTCTTATTTTTTTAGTACTAATACAGAAGTTTGAAGTGAAGCACATTCAGCTGTCAGTGAGGTATCTTTTTTTTAAACTAGAAAAAGGAGGGCCTGGAAGGAACAAAGAGATAAGATACTAAATTATAATTAAGGGTACTAAATTATTTTGGAGCCTAATGAGGCTCCAGTTGCTGGATGAATTGGAGTTGTGGTATCATACTCAACCAATAAATTACCGTGTGAATTTTTGGCATTCACTGTGCTCATACCACTTGTTTACAACTTTGTAGTCATAAATTCAGTCGTGTCTTTTGAAAAATGCATCTTTCCTGCGAGCATGGTTTCACATTTGCTTGACTCAAGCAGGTTCAGTGTAGTTCTGTGCCCTGTTTTGAGTTGGCACTAGTGTTGGATTATCTGGATAGTCAGCCTGAAAAATAGCTTTTTTTTTTTTTTATCTGTCTGGATTAGCTTCTCATGTATGTGCAGAAACTTCGCTGTTGTCACAAGAGACAGCAATAACTTGGGGAAGGGCAGGATGGTCAGTGGTTGGGATGCATCCTGATACTTGGGCCTCACCATGTTGGAAGAGGCAGAGCCTTTTCTGCCGTGGTTGCCCTGCATAAAATGTACTGAGCAGCCTGGCCTGAGTCCTGGGAACCAAGCAGGCACGGCACGCGAATAGGGATTGCTGCTGGGGCACTGAATTCCAACAGCAAAACTTTGCAATGGTCTTATCCCATGCTAGCAGAGAAACTTTAAGTTAGCTATACAGTATTCTACTAATACAGTAGAATACAGTATTAGTGTATATATACTAATACATATATAGTTATATATGTATTAGTGTATATATACACTACTCTAAGCTCTGTAAAATGGGAACCAGTTTGGCCCACTTTGACTTGTTTGGCTTGAGTAAATCCACACGTGAAAATGAAGCTGAGAAGTGAACATCGCTTTCCTACAGGAAGTACAGAGCAGAAGCAGCCATCTAACTTGCCATAGGGTGGTGGTTCTGTTTGCAAAACGTGAAACAAGTGAAGGCTAAATTCCATAGCTACAGGCACATTCTTCTTCTTCTCAGGTAGGTAGTAATCAAAATCTAATGGTTCAAGCTGTCAAAGCTTTTTAAAGTTCATGTGCAGTTTAAGATGATGGAAATTTGTCTCTTCTTTGGGAGGAGGAGTATTTGGCTGCTCTTCCAGAGGAAATTTTGAGACTAAGGAGCTTTTCATATACAAACTTTTAAATAGTAAAACTTAAAAGTAGCCACCCAATAATTACATAAATGCTTAGGGTTGGCGATAAACTTGTATAAGCCTTTTACCAGCAAGTTAGGAAATACTGACTTTATTTAAAAAAAGAAAAGTTAAAATCATCTTGCAGTCTAAACCAGCAAGGAGTGTCTGTTTGTGGAATTTTTGCCAGGAAGGTGCGTTGTCTTGTGTTGGCCTAGAGCTTGGCATTCACCTCCATGAGGTGGCAAAAAGCTATCAATCTGTCTGCTTAAAGCCTGTTCCTCTTTCAAACTGTTTCCACAGCCGCCGCTGTGTCAACACTGTTCAGTTGTAATTGCCAACTCCAGAGCAGACTGATCAATGGGAAATGCTAAATAAAGCAGCAGAACTCTTGCCTGGGAGGATGTGTAAAAGCAGATTGGTCAGCAGGTGCGTTCCTCTGTGAACATCAGCAGAAAGGTTAGCCGTTACCTTCCAGTTCCAATACCGTGCTGTATCATCCTGGCTGCTTTGCTACTGGGTCATCTTGTACTCTGAGTTTTTGGAACTTTTGTTCCAGGTGAAGCTTCTTTTTAAGAAATGAACAACTAAGGGGGTTTAGCTTTTTCTGAAATTGAGAAACAGCAGAATTGATAGGAATAAAAGCTGTTGACTAGCTCGCACTGTAGCTAGAGCAGGGGGGAGTTGACACATGAAATACTGGGCTTGTGGTACTTGTTAGTACTATTGGAGTTAATCCTGCCATTTTTGTCACATGTGAGACTTGGAGATGTGACTGCTGGTTGGGGATCAGAAACAAAACACCAACTCTACTGGCCATTGACATACATGTCTGTGAAAGCCTGAGGAAGTTCTTGGCATGCTTTAACCGCATTAGGTTTGCAGGCACAGCTCTTTTAGTGCTTTCTTACAAGGTGAGTATCTTTTCCATAGCTGATACGTAAAATGATGTCTGTACTCCCTCTGCTGGCTCTGCAAAAATAGCTTTTATGAACTTAAATATTCCAGTAGCACCTCTGAGAAAAAAGTCTGTGTAAAATTCTGAGTTAGGAACAGTTTAATGAACAGAAGAGGGGTTTTCCTGAAAAATGGGTCAACAAATAGTTACTGAAAGCTAATCAGGTGTCTCAGATGCTATCTCCTGCCATAATGGTAAACACTGGTGTTGTGTATACCTTTGTAATTGTAGTCTGGTCTGTTTTTGTGCATCAATGATTGGATGGGACTATCCAAATTAGGATACCAAATACTTGTGCACCTAGTCATGCATCTGAGCCCTATGTTTATAGATATTGTGTGCTATATGTACATAAGAGGTGTGATATCTGGAAGCTTCCCATGGGGGCATGGGGGAAGAGAACTTATATCCTTCCATAAATTACAGTTCTCTGTATTTTTATTTGCTTATTTTGAGATTACTGGTTTCTTCCTGTATGAAGAGAGATTGGATATAAAAATTCTCAGCCAGAATGGAAGAAGAAGAATGAGGTCTCAGTATAGATAGGTGTAACGTCCATAATCAAAGTAATTGCTCTTGAAAGTCAAAGACATCCTTCCATGCCAATACAGTTAATTCCATTTTCTTGTTTTCTGATATTATTCCTCTGTTGTACTGCTATTCTAGTTATTTTTGCTTTCTGAAATTTAGGGATGGTTTAACAGTTTTGGAGGACTGAGCGAATCATCTACCCTATTATAGTGGTCAGTAACTGGTCTGAAGCTGGGTAAGTGGAAAAACAAGTCAAACTGCGTGTTTGCTAGTTCAGGATAGGTCTGAACAAGAACCCCCGAGCCTTGTGGTACGGAGAGCTTGGCTTCTGGTTGCTAAGTCTGAGGATGTTTTCTGGCTTTTCATGCCTGCAAGGTGTGTTTCCTGGAAAGTGCAGTCTCTTGTCCAGGCATTTGCTTGTATAATTCATGACTGTCAAATATTTTGGAACTGTAAGATTACTGTGCAGACCCTGTTCAAGAATTCAGTGCAGCCAAAGACTCTGTGGTTCCTCCTGTTAGATTTCTCTTGGGGTATACCTGTGGATGCCTGCAGGTTAGACATTGATGTACTGAGAAGGGACCGCTTGGCTGTGCACAAGCAGACAGTTGCCCGGACATCCACACAAAGGTTAGATAGAACAAGTCTTCCTCTCACAGTGAGTGTGTTCCCCCTACCAGAAACCCTGCTCTTCCACTTTTTTTTCCCTGTGGGCATGGTATTGTGGATTAAGGTCTTGAAGTTTAGACCCCACTTATGATGAGAACTCAGAGTTTTATTGCCATGCTCAGTAACTTTTTGTTTTAACGCCCCATGTTGTATTTTAATAATGTGCATGTATGTTGATGAGTAAACAAAAACTTGCAGACCCACATAATATAGGCCATAAAATTTAGCTTAACAATGCTTGCCTTGAACCCTAATCTCGTCAAGCAAGAACAGCTGAGGATTCTCAGTGCACAGGGAAATGCTTTCATTTTCTAGGAAAGCCTAGTGCGTTTCAGAAACCTCAATGTTAAGGAGTCAGAGATTCCTAATCTTAAAATAGCTTAAATTAATAAAGTAGCTTAAAATAGCTTGGTTTAGGCTTTCTTTGAGCAATTGTGCTGTGAGGCAATTGTTTAAATTCTTGAAAATATTTGCTTAGTGAAAAATACTTTTTGACAGCTAATGGCTTATTTTAATAATAATTGCTCAACAACACGCTAATGTTTTAGTAAGTAACAAGTTAGTTACTTTTTGAGTTTTAAGGAAGAAAGCTGTCTCAAGCTGTTTAGTCTTAATTATGTGCATCAAGCATCGTGCTTCAAACTAGCTTGTGGTTTTGACAGACAGCTGTGTAACTACCTAAAATTGTTCCTTCGAACTCTTGATTCTGGATTCCAACTGTATACAGTTTGATCACATTGCTGAGTTCCTTTAATTAGGTAACTGCCCTAAACTGTGTTCAAATACTGAGGTAAGGTACTCCACACTCCACCACCCACAACTACCACCCCAATTTCACGCTGTGTTGGTTAGAGGGAAAGATTTCATTAGAAGTAGATACATGTGCAAAAGCGGGCGTGTAGTGCACTGAGAATCAACATGCTATTTAATAGTGGAGAGAAAGCTCCTAGCTTCTGGTATTGAGGCTACAAGTGCAAAATACAAAACCACACCTAAATAAATGTTCAGTGTAAATACGTGCTTGTTCTGAAGGTGAACTGGAAGCACTGTTTGTAAGGTGCACTGCTATTCCTCTGAATGTTACACTTTTATTCAGGATTCTGTTGGTATAAATTTGTGCCTATTCGAAAGCATCCCTTTACTTCAGAAAAGGAGGAAACAGAAAACATTGTTGTAAAGTACTGGAAGTAGAATCAAACTAAGAATTTGACTAAACATAGATCAGAGGTCACAGTAGAACTTGGCTGTCAACCTGCTTAACACGCCGTACAGAGCTGAATATGCATATAACTTAAATGAGCCGAATGGTTGCTTTTCAATGTGTAGGACTCCTCAGAAGTTTCCTTTTTCCTAGCCAGTGTTTGGTAACCTTAGAGAGAGCTTGTGAAGTCTGAAAGTGTGGAAAAACAAGTCAGCTGCTTATTACCAGCAGACTTCATACTTGCACCAGTTCTTTTTTCTAAGCCTTGCCTGCCTCGGGTGGGTTTTTTGGAAACACTAATAAAGTAATCCTTAATTATAAAGGTTTTCAGATGGCTTCTTCCTGTATTTCCCTTGGCAAACCAATTGAAATAAGTAATTCTTAATGGGACTGAAATAATAAGCAGGTTTTTGGAAAAAAGTCCTAGCACAGCTGCTTCCTAGCGGTCTGCTTCCTATTCTCCATTAGAAAGGGAGACATGCTGCTATGTGTCTTTCAATCTATAGAGTCTATTGAAGGTACTGAGAAACCTGGTGATGGTGTCCTGGGAGGAGGATTGGGGGTACAGGATGTCGCTTAGGAAACTAGGAGGCAGTGGAGGAAGCTTCTATGCATCTTCCAAAATTACCTCTAGAAAGACTAAATGCCTGACTGTGGGAGTTGCAGTAATTCATGTTATCTTTTGTTTCGTGGTGTTGTGGGACTCCCTGTTTCGGGACACTCTGATGATCTTCTCTGTCGCTTCCTTCCAATGAGGAGTCATTTCCTTGAGTCTCAGTAACCACAGGCTAAAGGCAGCTTTCAGCTTCTCTACTCTGCTGTACCTGTTTGCTGTGGTAAGGGAAACTTGTGAGCTGCAGGGGTTAGATGAAAAATGTAATTAATTTATGATTTATCAGGGCTATTCTATGAGCTCCTCCCTGCCTGTATGGGGAAAGAAGTGGTGAGCTGAGGTACGCTACAGTCAGCTGTGTAATTGCAGTGGCCCTTCGTTGGAAACCACGAGCTGGACATACAAATCTTGCTTCTTAAAAGAGTTTGTGCCTTCAACCAAAGGCCAGTTGGAATTAGTTTAACATGCACACATTCAACAGTTCAAGCAGGTTGCTCGGAGTTGTCACTTGAGTGGAAGAACTGCTACTCCCCTTCCCAATTCCCTTTCTTCAGAGATACTGTACGCTACTGCTGAAAGCAACCTGATTGCAGAAGTTGCAGAACACTGCCACTGTACAATAAGCAGTTGTGGGAAGTAGCTTTATGTAGAAGCAACAAAATAGCTCTGACTTAGCTGAGTCAGAATGACAATCTGTAGTCTTCATGGATGGGTAGACTCTTGGCCCTGAGGGTCAGCTGCAGCTGAACTAATGGCAGTAGGCTCCCAATTCAGATGCTGTCTTTTGCAAGGAGGAATATTACGCTTAGTGAACAAGCCATTAGGAATTACTGCTGAGGATTCAGAGCTGCCTTAGCAGGAGACTGACACGTCACGGTGTATGCCAATGGTAGTTATACTCTGGGTGCCCGAGTGCCTGCTGGTTTGCCACGTTATTTCTGGTAGCCCTGTGCTTGGATTGGGCAGGGCAGTAAGGGGGACATATAGCCGATCCTCAGCACTGAGTAGGTCCAGCTGATTGCTAGGAAGTCTTTCAAGGCATGGCCTTTCCATACCTAGAGGAATAAGCATTGTGCCAGAGCTATATAGGAATCTAGTTCACCTAATTGGAATGTTTGCTATTTAGACTGGAAGCACACAGCCATCTACAAATTGCATTGGAATCCACTGATGCTAGTGAAGAGATAAGACCTTTGGTTCAGGGGAAACTGGAGAAGAGATTTCCTTTATGGGGTGGAATAAGGGGTTAAAAATACTGTCATGGACCATGGCTCCATTTGCATTCTTTTCCCCAGTCACTCTTTTCTAATGAATTAATCATGCAGCTGATGTCTTTGTGCTCTTGGAAACCTGAAGAGTTATGCACAGTACAGATCTTCACACCTGAAGACTTCAGATAGGAAGCCACAATTGTTAATTACGCATAGCCAGTCTGTACAGCAATAGCCTACCAAAACTGAGCAATTAATTAAGTTTGCTAAACCTGCTTGAACTGTCCCTTGACCAGCTGGTGAATTTGCTGTTCGGTTCAGTTCAAATGGTGTCCGGCCTTGGCTGTAAAATTATATATTGTGTGATTTGTTTAGTGGCGTGTCACTTTACCTGAAATAAGAGAGGGAAGATGAACCTTTTCCTTGAATGATGATTAATGTTATCTTAAAAGTGGCAGCAACATAGTTCCATGATGAAGATGCTCCCAGCATTAGTTGAATGTGTGTCCCTTAAGTTGCGTATTGACATTGCCGTTATGACTTCTACAAATAAATAAATTGGCTATTCTGGCATCTTGTAAAGAAAATTCTGGGAAATCCATAGTGGAAACTTATTCAGCTAGTAAAAACCCTGATATTTAAATATTTGGCTTTATTTTGTGGCTGGGCAGAGGGAAAGTGTTTTTTTGGATGACTGCTTTCTGCACCAGGCTGCTGCGAGGAGCACACTCTTAAGCTGTAAAGCAGCGAAGTGCATGGCTGTGATTACAGCTGGTGGGAGGGTGAAGGCTTGGGAACATGTCTCCTTGGATCCAGGGGGACAGACTGCACTGCTGTCAGAAAAATTGTCTGTTCTTAAGGATCACTGAAGTGCAGGGGAAAGGCAAGAGCAGTGGGAAAAGGATTAGTAAAGGAAAGGGTGCTAAAAGTGATTGGAGTGCTGTGCGTCCTGTGAGAGATGGACTTAGAGCAGGGCTCAAAACGACGTGCTGTCTCTCAGTAGCTGAGGTGCTGCTGTGAAAGAAGAGTGGAAAAAACACAA
Organism: Nycticryphes semicollaris; assembly: GCA_013400055.1. Lineage (NCBI taxonomy): Eukaryota > Metazoa > Chordata > Aves > Charadriiformes > Rostratulidae > Nycticryphes > Nycticryphes semicollaris. The sequence goes on from VXBJ01002995.1 coordinate 207,319, forward strand.
AAAGTTACTGCTCTGAGCCCTGTGTTGCTTGTGTGACTGTTGGGACAGCAGGCTTTCGCATAGTCTATTACTTCATTAACGCTGTTGCCAATGAATGTGGGTGGCTTTTCCCAGTGCAAACGGATAAGGGTGGCAGGTGTAAGTTGCAGTGTTGTTAGTGTCAAATAATTAGAGCTGCTTCAGGACCTCTGTGGGTGGAAGTCTTATGCTTGACACTGCAGCACAAGCTATGCCTTTGGTCACCTGAGGATGTGACAGACTTGCTGCTTGCATTGTTAGACTAAAAGTGCTATGATAGGAATCTTGGCTTTGTGCATCCCATCTACAAACAGTGCTTACACACACTCCCTGTCTGTTTTAAAGAAACAAACTGCCAAGAGAAGAATACAATATCTTATATTGAATAGTGGACTGGGGATTGTCATGTAACTCACACTGATCACTCAGCGTTTTATTTTATATCATTCTATGGACACGTACCAATAGTTATATTGCAATAGTGCTTAAATGCTTACAAAAAACCCCACCACAAACCATCAACCAACCCTGCATAAGTGAGAAAGTTCTTTAAAAGGAGTAGTTATGAGCAGGACACTACACGCAGCATGAGAACTTAGCCTTTAAGTGCCTGTTGGACTTAAGAAAAATCAAAAAGTGTAATCATGAGGAAGGACCAATTTTGCAACTGGAGATGGGCATGAAGGAATAAAGCATTATGTACCCTCAGTAAAACATCAGATAATACCATGAGGCTCAATTTACTGAAGATGCTTCTGAGAAAGAGGAGGCCCACTAGAAGGGATTAATGAGCTAAACTCTTAAAATTTATCAAAAAGAGCTAAAAGAATGATCAGTAAAATCATAATGAAAAGTTTGCAAGAGATTTCACACCTGTGTTCCTTGCATAGCCATAGAGCGAACTCTCAAATCCAAATACTGTGGTTAAAAACCAACCAAACAAAATAACAAGACCCTCGTTTTGCTGCCACCAGCAGGATCAGCAAGCTTGTGCAATAGTTCTGAAAGAGCTACTCAAGTGTAAACTAGTTATGCTGTTTGAGTTAAATGGAAAACCAAACAATTTTGACTCCTTAGGAATGGGACATGGCTAATGTAATTGCACTTTTTGAAAGGGACTTTCTCAGAATGACTCTTCAGACAGTTCACTTGTCTTTCTGGCAGCAGAGATAAATATGATGTGCAGGGGGAGCTGGCATAGCTTTCAAATGACACATTTTTCAAGAAGTAAGGCTTTTTAATGGTTTGAGGATAAGGATAAAATGTGCTCGTGTATTTACAAAATGCTTTTGACAAATCTGAAGATGAAAGCTCTTAAACTGGCATGTTATGGGGAAAAGATGGAAGCTTCTTAAACTTTGGCCACAAAAGGACAAAACCAATACCCGATTTAGCATCATAGTGTGTGCTCATTGAGACAGGTGACCAGAACTGATGTTTTTGTTGAATTCTTTTAATGTTCCAAACTATTGCTTGGTGGGAATGAGATGATTCTGAGGATAATAAATGAATGGCTTAATGCCTAAATATCACTGTTTATATATTGTGTGTTTACAGTTCAGTGAGCATACAGAATATTTTGTAGTATTGGTTCTACATAGTAAGCTAGTCTGAGGTAGCACAAAACCCCTCACCCTTAAAACTTCCTGCAGTAGTTAATTTTACTGTCCTCATAGAAGGGGTTTTGCAGAGTCATATGCAGAGTCATTTTATGGAAGTAATTAGGCTTAATCTCATTAGACATAAATATTTCCTAGTAATTTTAAGTCTAATTGTAAGTTTCTCTTGAGGTTTCCTGAATACAGAAAGAGTCGGGACGGGATGGACTTCTGCCATTTGCCCGAAGGCTCATAGCTCTAAAGAGTTTTTGGCACCTCTTTGATATCAGGAAGCACGGTTATAGTCAAAAGCATACCTCTCTGCTTGAGTGGATATTAATAATATGAAAGAATACTTTCTGGAAGGGCAAAGGGGGAGTTGTTCAAAAGGGGATGAGATGGTAAATGTCTGGTTCTGGCTGACGTGTTGTACGCAATTGAACTTGAACGTGGTTTAGAGTAAATGGGCGCAATGTGTCCTGAAATAAGGTTTCTGGGGTTAAGAACTCCTGAAGTTGTCTTTGTCTTCAGAACAAAACTCGACCCATCCACTAATGCTACTTTCTGTCTACTCACATGGGAAAGGAAGAAAATCATTGCTCAAACTGATAAAAGCAATTTCAGTGGTATGCATGTATGGTATTGTGGGAATTGAAAGATGGAAGTAAAAGCGGAGGTAATATCTGAAATGTGTGTTTAGCTCAAAGGTATCTGAAGCAGGCTTAAGGAGAAGTAGCAAAAATTAGAGGCTTTATGCAGAAAGTTACAAAGGTTACTCTCAAGACAAGTAAAATACCCGTAGGAATAACTATTATGAGGAAGTCAGCTCCTGTTTTGCTCTGAGTCATAATTATTGTCAGAAGTGACCAGCTGCATGCAATGTTTACAGGCATGCACTGGGCTTTAAATGCAACAAGTGACTGAAATCCAGGAATCTACTCCCAGCCCTGTTGGATGAAATTTTGGTACCATCTTACTTCCCCGTTACTTGAAACTTAGCTGCATATAATGACGTTACATGGCTCATTTAAGACATGTCTATCAGGTTTTGTGACTGGAATACATCTTGTAACTGGGAGTTCAAGTAAAATCTGATGTAGTCTTAAAATGCGTTATTTTACCAAGTAGAATGCCGTGTTACCATCTCTTTTTTCAAAAAGTTCAGCTTTTTGTATTGAAATTTTTGCCTATCTGGTTTTGATAAATATTGATGGAGGAAGTGTGGCAAGTTGTTCCTGAACTAATTAATGTGAATATTTGTCAATGGGTGACTTCACTGCACAAGAAAAAATTATCAACTTCTAGGGTTATATATGAAGTTATTAATAAGACAGACCTGTTAGTAGAACTTATTTGCAGCATAATTATGCCAAATAAACATTTTTAGCCTGAACTGTGCAGGATTATTAGAGCCTAAATCCTCAGTCATCTTATTAAGGATTCAGTGGATCTAAAGTAAAGGAAAATATTGATGGGTGTTGGGCAGACGTTTTGGGTTTGGGGTTTTTTTTGTGGGTTCTTTTTTTGTTTATTTTTTTTTTCTTAAACACTAGTAGGTGGAGTTTTGTGATATCCCAGGTTTGCCTTTGGCTATCAGCTGATGTAGTTAAATTTTGGCAGTTCCACTCATCTCAAGTTACCTGAGGAAGCCGAAACATGCAGTAAATGCATTTTAGGTATTTGACCACATCTAGAGATTAAAACTTTTTTTTTTTTTTTTTCAAGGATTATTGTCTTAACTTGAAATTACCTGGTATTATAGTAGTCCTGTCAAATTTAGCCTTTGTGGTTTAGTTGACGATGACAATGTCACCATGGAGCAAAAAGTACATGAGTCTAGTAAAGGGAAGTACTGAGAAGGAGGCTTCAGGGCCTGAGAGCAGAGAAGGGAGAAGCTGCCTGTGTGTTGATCAGGACTGTGGCCTACAGGAGACCCTTTAAGACATTTTTCATGGGTATGTGGAATTAGCTAATCCTGCTTCCAGAAAAGTGTTTTAAGTAGTTAAAAACTCGTTTTTTCTGCATGGGTTTGTTACTTAAAGCGTTTCCCTGCTTGTGTATTACTCAGCATTGTACTATGAAATAGAAGAGTATGAAAGCTATGAATTTTAAATGCATGGGACGCTTGATGTTTTTCTCTAATGAAGATCACATTGGATTTTATTCTCTAAGGCTTTCCAATATGTCTCAAAGCCTTGAAAAATATTCATAGGTATTTCTGAAGTCCTGCTTGTTGGTTCAGTCTCTTGAATTGCTTTAGTTCTCTCATATTCAAGTTAAAATACCTTAAATTCAGAAAACTAATGATTAGTTTGTTTTTGATAAAATAGTTCTTCTATCCAAACTGTTCTATGCAGCACTTTCTGATCTTGTTTCTTAATCCAGCTGCCACTTTAGTCAGGGTTGTCTTACTTCATGAGTGTGGAAAGGCCACAGCTTGGCAAAGGCAGGGTGGTTGGTTGATGGCCTAAGACAAAGCCTGCTCACTTGCTGGGCTCTGTACAGAGGCTGTGGAGCCAGCTGCTTTATAAGAGAAGGTGATGTTCTTCCTGCTGTAATAACTTTCAAGACTCTTACGATTTTCCCTTGCTGCTACTAAAATTGGAGGGAAGTGACATGGGAGTCCCTTTACCATGACCATTGCTAGTTTGTACTACTGAATTGACTTCAGGCTGCTGAACTCCTAATTTGTTAGCCATCATTTCAATAAGAAATAATTTGGGGTCTGAAGGCAAAAAACCAATTGCTATTGGATGAAACACCTGCCACAAGGTGTCAGTCCCAGTAGGCAGCAGCAATCCTTTAGATTGTGTGATAAATACTGTTGTTTACTTCACAGCCACTGCAAAGTCTTAAAAACAGCAGCCTGTTTTTAGTTGTTAAGGCAAGTACTTCTACCTACTAACAGATTAAGCTTCAGTATGAAGTCAGATTTCTCTTTGAAACCCCAGCAAAACTCATTTTTTTGAATTTACTGTTCCTAACACAGGAGTTGTTACAAGGATAACTTGCCATTACAACGCTATTGGGTGTACATATCAGGATGAAGGTGATGCATTAAAAACTTTCTGTTGTGCTGTGTCTGACACTATTGGGCCTTCTCCCTCTTGGCTGTTCAATCTACTTGGAATTGTGAAGCCAGACCCTCTGAGGAGCTTGCACTAAAACAGCAGCATGCCATTGAAGTGATTTAGCTCCTACTCGTTCAGTTATGCAAATTTCATCATGGGATAGCAAACTCTTAAATGTCTACTGTTCAGTGTGAACTTGTTGTTTTATTAGTATTAATTCATATTTCTTGTGCAACAGCTGCTGAGTTTCTGTAGCCTTTCAAGTAGGTTTGAAGTTCTGTCTCTTAAAGTAAGAAAACTGACTCTCCAAAGCAGCAGACCTCGACCTTTTCAGTGTGATTTCCAGGTCACTTTCTCAGTTAAAATTACTTTCTACTCCAATAACGTTACAGACAGCTTCTCCCCCACTGACCCACCTCCCAGGAAAGCCATGGGATGGCTTGAAGCTGGGAACATACCCAATGCTGTGGATTTCAACCTGAAGCGTGCAAAGGCATATTATATTTTTCAGTATCATTATCTGTTTCAAAAACTAGCTTTTAAAATAGCATGGCAACTGAAACATACAGCGATAGGTTTTTATCACTGCAGGGTCTTGGTATGTAGATCTGCCCGGTCTTCATTGAACTAATTAGATTAAACGAAGGCTTTCCTGAGATAATCACTTTGCAAGCCTTTTCCTCTATTACAGCAGCCAGCTTTAGTGTGTTGTTGAAGGTCAAATGCTAGTACCAGCTAATACTTAATATCTGAATGCAAAGTGTTCAAGCAGATGTAAAAATTAAATTGAATGACACAGGATATGTAATTGCTGGAGCTTTGACTCTTGAGGTACGAGTTTGCTTAAGTGTTTTAAGGTTTAATTTTTCTTAGTTAAAATGCATGTCCTGAAGATTGGTGAAGCAAATACTAAATGCAAATTCAATAATAGGAGAGGTTTGGATAGGGCTCTAAGGTATGCTAGGTTCTGTGTACCTGGGCAATAGTAATTTATGCCACTTAAGCTCTGGTGTTCATATTTGATTGTTATTATGTGGCTGTTGTAAACTACTACTTAAAGGTAACCTTAATTTTAATGAATGTAGAACACAGGTTATAGCTTGCTTCCAAACAGAGGGAATTGCTGAATACTAAATTACTAATTACTAAATACTTCCCCTTGTGAATGACTTTCTAGAGTGATTTTTGAAGCACATTAATGTTCGGGGCTGCCTCAAAAGTAGTCGCTTTTGGGGGTGGGGCATGGGATTAACATGGGTTTCTATTTAAGGTGTTGCTACAAGAACGCTTCAAGAAACATGTTACAGCTTCTATCTTTGCCAAAGCGGTACGTTCTGATGGGACTAAATAGATTTGGGATCTGTAGTCTGTCTCTTCATGCTTGGGTAAACATCTCTGCGTGCAGAATTCTGTAAACACAGCTCGTCCTTTTTCTGGGGCCAACTACAGAGGCTCGTGAGGTTATCGACTTTGTGACATTAGTAAAATTATCTAACCTTTGTTTCCATGGGTTGCAGTTTTGAATTATTGTCTTTGGTAACAAAGTGCATTCATTCAGTGATAAATACTAGTTAGGTTTGGTTAAGGAATTTAAGATGCAATATTTCTCATAGGCTGCTGTTAATGACACGTCAGTGAAGTGATTGCAGTCATGGAGCAGCAGGGTCTGTTCAGAGAGACTTGCACAAGTGCCTGAAACCTGTCTATGGTAGTATGTGCTGCTGCTACTGTAAAATGTCTCTGCAGCACTACAGGATTTTTAGTCACTGAAATGTGACAGACAGTAGCTTTGAAGTTGCTTTTAGTCTTGGTGATAAGTAAATAAAGGATTATGCAAAAGTTGATGTGCCTAATGAAAGACAGATGTCTCTTAATCGTGTTCTGTGCAGCTTCTTTAAGCTGGATACTAACATAACTTCAACTGAATTAAACTTTGAATAAACTGGAACTTCAGCAATGGTGTATAAGTGACTTTTAGTTCGATAACTTTCTTGAATTTAAAACATGAGATATTAGAAGACTGGAAGTTTGAGGCAAGTTGCTTTTAGCTATAATGCTTGGGAGCTCATGCTGTTCAAATAATGTATCTCAAATAAGAGTAAGAATTAAGAACTCAAACACTAGTCAAAACAGGTAAAATAGTCCACCAGTTGAAGAGATAAATATTAGATTATCCATGTAGTTTAAAAATATGCTTTCTTCTGATATTTGAATTTCAGTGTGTATAGTTGCATTATGCTCCGCCACTTTGTTACAAAAGTGGACTGTTGGAACTTGCTGTAACAGGAAGTGATGGAGTGTTGCAAGGCTTAACATCAAAGCTGAATTAAGGATATTTCTTAAAGAAACTTGTAGTGAGATTTTATATCTTAACAAAAATGGATGTAGATTCACAGAGGTGATAGAACCAGAGCGCAAAGCACAGTATGAGCTATGATTAAGCAGTGTTATTGTTATTAAGGTAACTTGCATATGAACACAAGACTTGCTATGCCCCAGTATTCAGTCTCAAATCTTGTCACTGCCAAGTGAGCAGGGACTAGAGCTGTAGCATTTCCTCACCTCATGTGCGTGCTTGGATTTGGGTGTATTTGGGCCTCAAGTGCAGGGCTCCTGCTAGAGGCTTGAACAGAGATTTTTCTTAATTAAAATTGAATCAAACTTGATGTAATTAGTGGTAGGGCATTCTGCTTGGTCTATTTTTGCCTAATTAGTTGCTGCAGCATCTTCTCCATAGCTATACAAACTCATTTGCCTCATCTGCTTCTTGTTACACTGTCATAGCTCATGATCAGATGCCAATTGATAAATCCTCCTAGGCTACTAGTTGGTGAACAGCATCCAGCTCTTGGGCATTAGGCAAAGATGCTGCGTGGCTTTAAAGAACACTCTTTCTTTCCTATGTGATTTGCATGAATGTGTTCATTTCTGAGGTCCTGTGGCAGGGCATGTTATAATCGGCTGAAGAATGTGCGCTAATCAAAACTGCATCTTAATATGCACCACTGTCTTGGACTCTCCAACTACGGTAACGTTTTCCCTGCAAGTAATAGAAACTGGTGAAGATTTTAAATTTTTTATTTTTATTTTCAACTAAGTACCTTGATGTTCTAGGATGTTGAAGTTCTATGCGTGTGAATATTGGTTGCTTGACGCTTTTTGTTGCTCTCCATAAAACAGCCACCCAGTGCTTTCCTCAGAATCCCACAGCGATAGGAAGAGAAGAGCGGTGGTAGTTCTGCTGGAGATAAGACTCGCTGGCGGTTGGGTAACATCGCTTCAGTGTCTCAGTATCAGTGGTTGTCTTCAGTGCAAACGCAGTACTGTGGCACAGTGCTTAAAATGATAGATGGACTGGAGCTGGAGCTGACACCTGAGGGTCTGATTGACCTGGAAGTGTCCAAGTTACCGTCCATCCGAGCCTGACAGTCCTCATGTCTCCTGAAGGAATATGTTGTTACTTGTGCTCACCGTGCCCCGTTATGGCGATGAAGCTGACTTACACGATCGGTTCTGTCTTCTGCACGCAGCAGGTCATCATATAGGCAAGAAGTATTTGTGCATTCTCTATGCTGTTGTGCAGATACACGTGTACATGCAAGATGTGTCAGCTGAGCAGGAATTAAATACAGAGTGCCTGTGCAGGTTAAGAATTCTGGGATAGATGTTAATTTCTCAGCTACAGTGCTATGATAATCAGATGGAAGAGCTGCTCTTGGTCTCCCTGTGCCTTCTGTAGGAAGGTGGTCTTGTGCAGTTTTCCTGTCTGTTCAAAGATTTACATGTAGATACTGTAGGAGGCTTGAGTTGTAGTGGAATGGGCTGGAAGGAGGGGGCTAAAAGTGTTTGAACACGAAAATGCATTAAGGCCTAAGTCTGCCTGAAGATGTACTCCTACTTACACTTTACCTTGTGGGCTAACTTAGTGTTGGAACTGTTTTCCTTGAGGTTTGCACAAATGAATTAACAGAAACACACAAAAGCTTGTTCATCCCAAACGGTGAGATGAAAGCTTTGGTGAAAAGTTGGGATTTTTAACTTCAGCATGTCCTTACCCCATTTGATATCACTGGTGCATGCTCCAAACTCCATCTCCTGTAAATGGATTTACTTGCAGGTGTTCTCAAGTTATAGGAAATGTGAAGAGATTGTCGAATTAAGCCGAAATCTGTTCTGTAACCTCAGTACAAGGAGTAGGGTTTGTCTTGCAATGTATTTCAGTAACTGAATGTGTATCTATTCTTTCTCTAGACTGTACATGCCATTTGGCTTGGCGAACAGAATGCGCCATGGGACAGCCTCAAAGATCTCTCTCCAGATGCGGTCTCTTACTTGGGTGATGTGTCTCCTCTCCTGACTGTCTTCATACCCAAAGGATTTATTTTCCTTTTGGAAATATTTTAAGTTGAAATCTTGTTCCTTACTGGAAACTGTCTACACTAAAGACTGCACACATCATGGGTGATATGGCAAACAACTCGGTTGCATATAGTGGTGTAAAAAATGCTGTCAAAGAAGCTAATCATGGAGATTTTGGAGTTACTCTTGCAGAGCTCCGTTCTCTTATGGAACTTCGAGCTGCAGATGCTCTGCATAAAATACAGGAATGCTATGGAGATGTACATGGCATCTGTACAAAATTGAAAACTTCACCAAATGAAGGTAAGACAATTTTACACTATTACCGGGGAAGCTCCATTTAGGAGAAAATCTTAGTCAAGCAAACCACATCTTTTCTTGTAACATAAAAAAAAGTTTATAAAATGTTTTAGTTACCATAATAATATGGCTTCTTACTCCTCTAAGGCAGAGGTATTCACTGGTAATAAGTAAGCAACAGTGTTATGAATTGGTTGAATTGGAGGTGAAGTTGCACTTTGGCATAAAGTTAGTTGACGTAGGCATTCATGTATGGAATAGCAACACAACATAACGATGTTTAACTTCCTGTGAAAGGGTGAGTTTTGTGAATAGATCATATGACCTAGAGTTTGCATTTCAGATCATGCTCTCATAGAGTTGTAACAGGCTAATGCAGGGCTTATTAATGCTTCCGTGTAGCTGTCCAGTTCTTGTATTCCCCAATGCAACAATTTTTGAAACTTAAATCTGTTCTTTTTCTACTACGTTGAATTCCTAATAGCAGTTTTTAAGTCTATAGTATTTCTGTAGATTACATTTGATCTATGGAAAATAACTGTTAATGCAGCTTCAGGCACTAGGAGGTACTGTCACTGTTAGCAGAAGGTTTGCAAAGTGATCACGAAGTCTTTTTATCTAGAAGTAGCATCTTTAAAAAAAAGTCTTTGCTGCCATGTTGAACTTGATGGCATTCTGTGAAGTGCCTGATGCCTTTTCTCTCTATAGAGGTATTACTCCAAGATAGACTGCACAAATGTTAAAAAGGAAATAAATGGATAAAGTCTCCGTCCCGAGAAGTTTCCGAGAACTCTCTTCCAATGTAAATGAGAGTTAGAAGTTTTAATTTATGAAAGAAAGATGCAGGTATTAAGATACCCACATGAAGTCCTGCTGTTGGTAGTGACTGAGAGGTACCAAAATTGAGATTTTTGGCAAATTGTGGTGTCTCTCCATCTAAGCACTCACATAACTTTTTAAACAATGTGGTTTCATGTGGGTGACAGTAAAGTACCTACCATCTTAATCCTCGAGCTGTTAGCATTTCTGAAGATCAGAAACTATGGAAAGGCTTGTCTCCTTGGATCAAGAGCAGCCTGCTAATGCCATAAGGTATCTTAGGTACATCTGCATTCGGCACGTTTTGGCTTGATCTGCTTTTGAAGCCAGACTCCTGTTTTCGTTGGCCTGTTGCATAGCACTGAAAGGCAGGTTTATTTCTCGGTGAAAAGGGCTGCAGTTTTCTACTACCAGGACCTGGACAGAGGAGGGTTGAGTCCCGTTTTACAGTAACGTGCAAGGTTTAGGCCCCGTTATTACCGCAGGCACGGTGGGCTGAGCACCAAATACCTGGTACGCTGCAGGATTCACTTTGTGTCCCTTAGTGTAACCAAGCGGGTTAACACACGGAAGCGATGAGTGTCAGCGTACTGAAACTATAAAGGGTTAGATGCCCTTTCCTGCAAATTGATTCTGCTCCACTGAGGAATGTGTGATTAAGGCCTTCCCCTTTCAAAAAGATTTGACATTTAGGTGTACTGTCCTGCAGTCAGTTAAATACAATCACTAACATGACAGAAGGGTGCCATCTTTTCTTTTTTGAAGTGCAAAAGCAGCTCATAAACACAGCAAGGCCTCAACAGTTGAATGTGATAATTACCTCAGAAAAGGTTAAGTAAGATGAGTTAGAGCAGTGTCCTCTACAAATGTGTCATTTCGGCTCTAAATCACTCCATGAACCTTTAGAGAACCAGTCTCTCTTTCAGGTAAGCTGCTATAAATTTCTCCAAGGTAGTACTGGAGAGCTCTTGAAGTAGAACTAGGTCTCTTCTTTCATCAAATTCAAGTCATAACTATAGAAATGGAGGCATTTCTAATGGAGAGAATAAAAGCAAGATGTATTTAGAGAATTGTTAGGTGTTACACTAGTTCTGGCTCTCTAAAATCTTGTGTGTGTGCCTGCAAGGCCCTGTGACGCCTCTTCCTTTGCAGAAGCTTTCTTTATGATACGAAATGCTGACTTGTGTAATAACCAGTGGCTTCACAGCAAAAGTACAGGTGGTTCCAAAGTGCTACACGGTGGATGAGTTCAGCGTGTATAATTCCTTGCTTTGAAGTTGTTGACAATGTAAGGCAATGTCTGTTTTCAGGCAGAATCTGAGTCAGACCTACCTGATTTGAAATGAGAAATGGGAACTGTCCCTTGCCTAATATTTTTTGAACTTAACTTCAAGTAACATAAATCATTCTAACTAAAATACACGATGAACAATACAATGGCAGTAGTTTCAGCCTTAGGACTGTGAATTGTGAAGTGTGAAGTTGCCAGCCACATGGTAAATGTAGCAAGGTCAGTAGTGGTTCATGGTGTATCACGGCAAACACTTTTGTCTTTGCTAGGCTTATTTACTTATCTTTACTAAGTGGTTCTGGTAGTAACTTGGCTTTATGTAGTCCTGTTGGAAAATGTTTTTCATTCTTCAAAAACGGTTGCTGTATACGTCTGATATTCTGCGTCCTGGTACCCTGGTGAAGGGATGAGGAAGGTGGTGCTGCTGACGTTTAGTAAATAATCTTCCAAACTCTGCCACGCTAAAACGAAGAGAGAAGTATTATCTGTTGCAAAATAGTAATTTGGTCCAGCCTTTTGGAGTGGCCAAGCTGTCCTGAGTTTCTCTAGATCCCCTCATATAGCTTGATTTTTTTCAAAATGGTCTTCAAGTGCTTTTTGAGTTGTGTGAAAGTAAAGTAAGCACCTCAAAGGGTGACCTTCAAGAAGAGTAGTGTTACGGCTAACTAGTAAAATTGCTCCTTTGTGTTAAACCACCAAAGCCATGAATTCAATGTGAATCTAAAAGTGTTAGAATAAATCTAATTTATTGTATACAGTGTGTTTACTTTGTTTCACTTTTTAAAAGATCGGCACATAATATTTTGCTTTTCAGTTAAGTGGTTACATAGCAGTTGTTAATAATTAAAACAGAATTCACTGTCTTTTGGAAGATGTCTTGATTTATCATGTGAAGGTTCTAGGAAGTACCTGTTAGAGGTGTTAAATACCCTACTCATTATGAAAGTCAGTTGCAGTGGTGGTTGTTCTTATTGATTACCCAGTGTGTTTGCTGTGCCTTTATTGCTAAGCAATTGGGTTAACTACTAAAAAAACCCTGCTACTAGGAAAATTGTTGTCTTTAAGCAGGTGCTGATAATAACCTGGGGGGCAATATGGTTGAAGTATCCAAACCTCTGCTCTGAACGTGGTTGTGCATTTGGCCACTTTGCTTTAAAAAATGAGATAGCGGCTTAAATTCTGAATGGCAGGTTAAACAGCTGGAAGCTGTTGAAGAAGTAAACAGGAGGTGTACTTACAGAAGATTTTGAGTGCATGACCTTGCCCTGAGTATACATGTTATTCCTTTATTTTTAAGGACGTGGGTAATTCTTGAAGCATGCAGTGCCTTTTGGTGAAGGCTTCCCACTCTTACGTGCCAGCTAGTGCCCTTTGAGGGTGGTACCAGAGTTGGGACTCTGAAAGAAATATGCCGTATTAGGAAGAAGATAGGTACAAAACTGAGGTGACAGACAGTGCTAAATATGAGCTCTCTCTGTGTGAGAGGAGATAGAAAATGAAGCTTCAGAGGAGCAAGCAACTGATGTCCAGGTGGAAGCAACATCATTAATCATCTGGAACGTTTCCCCAGCTTTTTATAGTATTTTATATTATAATTAAATAATATGCAAATACAATACTTACAGTATTTTATACCTTTATTATATGAAGTATTTCATTATAAATGTTACATTAATTGTAGGATCCTAGGATGTTACCTCTGAATACAGAATCCCTAAAGTGGGAACCAGAGCTGGCTTCAGAGGCTGTGGTCTTGCTGAAGCTGCATGGTGCTACTCAGTCTTGGTAGTAGTAACTCTACTGATGATCTTGTCTTGCAAACTTGTTTACTTTTTACAAAGGTATGTCTGTTACTATTCCTCTGTTGCTGTGTCATATAAAGTGCAAGTAGGTAGACCATCAGCTTATTTATGTTGGCAAAGTGTGAATTATAAAATATAGCTAGTTGTCTGTAGTGACTCTGAGGTTAAGGATACTACTACTTCTGAAATTGTATTTGAAATATGGATTTTCAATATTGTTACAAAAATATGGAGTGGGACTTGGCTCTATGAATGGGAAACCTCAATCACCAGTGTGAAATGCAAATAAGTGTCACTAACTTTGTCTTATTATTAAATAGGTTTAAGTGGAAATCCAGCAGATATAGAAAGGAGAGAAGCAGTTTTTGGGAAGAACTTTATACCTCCTAAAAAGCCAAAAACATTTCTTCAGTTAGTATGGGAAGCACTACAGGATGTTACACTAATTATATTAGAAATTGCAGCCGTAGTATCCTTGGGCCTTTCTTTTTACCAGCCTCCAGGAGGAAATGAATCATGTAAGTACACTGTTTAACAAGTAGGTATCTCCCCGTATTACACTACTGACTTTCCTGGTTCAAAATGCCTGTACTGTATATTTGTATACTGTAAATACTGATTGAAGGCAGTAAGTCAGTGGAAAAGCAGCTTTTTTATTTTTATTTTTTTTTTTATTGGGACAGCACCACTAAAACTCTGGCTTGCCTTAAAAGGGCAACATGAGACTTTCCTGGTCATGATCTGGTATCACTCTGACCAACATATTACCAAAGGTAAAGCGCAAGCAGCAGGAACAAGGACTTGTGTTGGGTCCTGTCATGTTTCTGTGCAAGTGGTTGGTTTTTTTTAGCATTGCCTCAAATATTTAAGCAATTCATAATTTGTGGTCATGTGCTTTCTTTGGGGAGTCAGCAAGTCTTAAATTTTCCTTGATTTGTAATATGACACTGGTAACTTTCTAATTTAAGAAATGAAGCTATATTTATACTTCTAAATGGAAGATGAAGGGATCTGGCCTTCATTGAACTGAATTTTTGCAATGCTATCTGGCTTGTTAAGGATTAAGTGGGAAATGTTGAGAAAGCAGAAGGTTGTTGACTTATTGTCTAGTCTGGCTTTCTTATGCCATTATTTAACAAGATAATAAGGTCACGTAATTTCCTATATTGACTTCTCTTATGTTCAGATAAGCAGGGATGTAAATTCTAGGTGGTTTAACTTCCCTGAGCTGCTCTAGCTTTCAGGTTCTTGACCTTCTTTGTGTGTGTTACCCTTACTGAAAATAAATATAAAATTGCAAAGAAGGCTAGTGTGGAAAGTGATTAGCAACTATTAGTAGTTTCTTCTGTTTGGCAAAACTTTTAGTTGTTGAAATAATTTTCTAAAACCTGTTTTCTACAGTATGTGGATCAGTAAATGTTGGTGAAGAAGAGGAGGAATCTGAAGCAGGTTGGATTGAAGGAGCAGCAATTCTCCTATCTGTAGTTTGTGTGGTATTAGTAACAGCTTTCAATGACTGGAGTAAAGAGAAACAATTTCGGGGATTGCAGAGCCGTATTGAACAAGAACAGAAATTCACAGTCATCAGAGGTGGCCAAGTCATCCAAATACCAGTAGCTGACATAATTGTTGGAGATATTGCACAAGTGAAATACGGTAAACTTACTTTTTAAAGTTGAACTTTCTTTTATTTTTTAAAAAAAGAACTGCAGTCAACATGCCCAGTGATCTCTCGTAGGTGACCTTTTACCGGCTGATGGTGTACTCATTCAAGGAAATGACCTCAAAATTGACGAGAGCTCACTGACTGGAGAATCTGATCACGTTAAGAAGTCTCTGGATAGAGATCCTATGCTGCTGTCAGGTGTGTAACGTTTGATAACTCTTGCAGAAAGTTGGGGGTTATTTTCTGGGGGTAAACTGGTTATTTAAACTTTGAAGTTAAGGTCCAGTTTGCCAGCCTTTATCTAGGCTGACTCCTAAAAGTATCCAAAACTAATGCAACAAGTACAAAACTTCGTCAAAATGAGCAGACTCTTAAAACTGAACAAACATGTTGTGTAATTGCTTATGGCATTATTTTCCAGATAGTTTGGCAATTACAGCGGTAGGGGAACACAGTGGTATATATACATATCTTAACAGCTTAGTCAGCATGAAGTTTAAAAACTCATTCCCTTTGTTCTCTGCCATGTAACTGCTCGAGTCTCAGTGGAAATCCTGATGCAATCTTTCAGGTACACACGTGATGGAAGGCTCTGGAAGAATGGTAGTTACTGCTGTAGGTGTGAACTCTCAGACTGGAATCATCTTTACCTTACTTGGAGCTGGAGGAGATGACGAGGAGAAGGAAAAGGAAAAAGAGAAGAAGGACAAAAAAAGTAGGCATAATAATCTCAAATATCTGGGGAGGGAGGTGTGAACTCCTCAATGTTACTGGGTTAAAAACATGTTCTAGTCTTTTTTTTTTAAACCTCATACTTTCAGTAGGTTTCACGGGGGGCGAAAAAAGCCTCAGGTCCAGTGACCTGAGAGTACACCACTACTAATAACTCTTGTCACGTGGATTTTTAATTAAATTTCAGATCTCACTGATCTATTAAAGGTTGGAATGTTTACAGCTCCTAACCAGCCATAACATATATAAATTGTTAAACTGCCATCTTGTGTAACTTCAAAGTACATTCAAGTCTAATAGCAAGTATTTCTTTATGGCAAGCAGGTTATTCCCAATAACTCAACCTACTAAGTATCTAGTTCTGCTTTTGATAGATAGAAATTGTCCTGTACAAGGAGTTTTTGTGTGATGCTTGAAGGGGAAAAGCTTGTATCGTTGATGCTGCTGAGCTTGCGGGTATCTTAAGCATATATAAGACTGATTTCGATAGAAATGAATGGCCAACTTATTTTGCTGCTCCTTTTCTTTCAGGGCTGAAATTTTGAACGCTCAGAAAGATACACAAGGCAAATCCCTAGCAACATTTTTCTGTAATTTTAATTTTTTTGGGCGTGTGGTTTGGTTTTTTTTAGCTATGAGGGGCTTGTAACCTGGAGCATTTTGGAGCTCTTCTGTTGAAATGGGGCCATCTTCCTTACCTTAAGGACTTGCTCAGTCACTGGAATTATAAGGGCACATATCTAAGCCATAGTCTTTATCCTGAGAATCAAAGCTTAGAAATGTTAAGCAGTAATGGTTTTAATACAAGCTCTCATAAGGCACATTCAGGACTGAGCCTCACCACAGCAAAACCTTTTCTAGGAACTGTTGTGAGGTCTACTGGATGGGACTGCTGAGCCTGAGGATTCTTGGCAGAAAAATACACTTTTTTTCACCAGAGGAATATGAAACAGTAATGGAAAGCCACACACAGAAATGCATTTAGGAATCTTGGTGACCTTCAAACTAGAGGCAATTGTTGAAATGTGTGCTCTGTGCAAGAATTAGGATTGAACTCTGCTTTTAATCTTGTCCTAATCCACAAATACTTTACAATTCTGAACCTTTTTGAAACTTGAAGTAGTTAAGTTTCCTTAGAAGTAAGTTACAAGAATTGAAGAATAAGAAGAATTGAAAGTTTTTAAATCTATTTCAAGCTCCAGAATGGTAGTGAAGAGTAAAAGTTGACCTGCGACCCTTCCATGGATTAGTGGGGAACAGTTTCCATCCTTTGCTCCTTCCCTTACAGAAGAAGGAGGAGGAAGCAAGCAATAGTGTCAGCTGCTACAGGAGATATGAAGAAGATTATAGCTTTTATTAATAGTCTGCCAGTGTTTATTTTATAAGCAAAAGACTTCTTGACAAGTACTGTTTTGGTGAATCCTAGGGCTTGAACTCTCATGGGGGTTTTTTTTTGTCTCTCCAGGTAGACAACTTCTTCTTTCCCTTAAGTTAGGTGCCTGATAAGATTCTCCTTGGTAAAACTCAGGTTAAACTAAATTAGTGTCCCTGAATGTTAAGGAGATTAAAGTGGCTATTTTTAGTTGGCTGTGTATGGCTTGGTTCAGAGTGAAAGCAAACGTATGTACAAGGAGTTAGAAGTAACTCAAGTGTAGAGCTGTGCTCTTGTAAGAGGGAAAGGGGAACTAGGAAAGAACAAATACTAAATTAGGAGGCAGTGCTGAATTCTTAAGAAGTCTGAAGTGGCACCTTCTGGGGAAGGTGAACATGTTTGGTTTTTATCTCCTTGGCTGTTCCGAGAATGCTCAGGGAGAAATTTTATGTATAGAAATCAGACTATTTCTACAGTAATAATGTAGTGGAGGCTGATTGATAATTTTATTTTCTTCTACCTGAGTGCTCTCATACATTTCAGTCTACATAACCTAAGGGCAAAGACTTAATGAATAACCAGTGATACTGAAAAATTCTGGGTTTTGTTCGAAGTTCCCCAATTCTGTGCTTTCATTGCAGGTTATTGCAAAAAGTAACTTATAACCCTTGCTTTCTCTACTTGGGAGAAATTTTTTGTCTCTCGCTAAGGTATTATCTAAAACTTTACCTGAAAACTCAAATCAAAGAAGGTGGTGTCCCCCATCAAGCTATACATGATGTGTTGGTCTTCTAGTCACCATTACTGTTTGACTCTTTATTTCATTGTTTCACTGTCCTTTGTGATCTCTTACTGAACTCCATTTCTGAACAGAGGTAGGAGCTATATTTTATTATGAACTTGAACTATTTTCTTAGTGGTGGAATATTGGAATGTTGCCAACAGATTATGTTCATGCTTGCGTAAATAGGGTTAGCATAGATCCAGTAATCCAGTGCTGTGCCTCCATTAAGCTTTGGTGTGGATTTATAAATATTTTCTACTACAGCAACTTCTGCAATGTTGTACAAAAGCACTGATTCTGGAAGTGAGATCATACAGTACATTTACAGTAGTAGTATCTACTGCAGTAGTCGGATGCAGTTGCAAGTGTTTGAAGAACAGAAAGCAATACTGAGGCCACCAGAATCAGTTCAATTTTGAAAATTTCTTTCCTAGAAAAAATGTTTAGGCAAGCCTTTTTAAAAGCTTTCCTCACAAGGAATAAATGTCTTTATCAGTAATTTGCACATACTTAACTATGGTAGTATAATACCATGGCAATCTTGTACTGGAAAAGTAAAGGACAAAAAACCTGATATGAGGTGTTTGTGTGAGTTGACACACGCTTTTTAAAGCCTCGATTACATCAGCATCTGCAGTTTTACATTTTTTTTTTTCTAAAATGCAGTTGCCTGTTTTAGTATATGGTAATGTATGCATTATGTATAAACATAAACACTGAAATGAGCCCTGGGCAGCTAATTTAAAACACAACTTGTTCCCTTCTCCAACAGGTAAAAAGCAAGATGGAGCTGTTGAAAACCGTAACAAAGGTAAATGCAGGTTCTCTGATCCTTTCTTGCATATCCCTATTTTCTGAGAATGTATGTAAAGAGTACATAGTTGCTTATGGAAAAGCACATTGAACACTTTGATCCAAAATGCTTATGCTAAGAATGGTATAAGGGAATCCACCCAAAACAAATGCATAAATGAACTTGTTAGTCTCAACGTAGCCAGATTCTACAAAAGTAAACTTTACCAGTGATTTTGAAGCTATCTTGTTGAGGTGAGTTAACCATGGCTGGCTGTCAGGTGCCTGCCCAACTGCTCTTGCGCTCCACTTCCTCAGCAGAATGGGGCAGAAAATAAGATTAAAAGCCTGTTGGTTGAGATAAGGATGGGGACATCACTTGAGGACATCACTTCCTAATTATGTTTACAGGCAAAACAGACTCAACTTGGGGAAGAGTAATTTATTGCCAATTAAAAGTACAGTAGGATAGTGAGAAGCAAAACAACTAAGAACACACACACACACACACCTCCTTTCCTTTCAGGCTCAACTTCACTCCTGACTCCTCTGTTTATTCCCCCTGAGGAGCACAGGGGGATGGTCCTTCATGAACTTCTCTGGTGTGGATTCTTCCCACACAGTACAATCCTTCATGAACAGACTGCACAAATGTGGGTCTCGCGTGGGCCGCAGCCCCTACCAGGAGCCTGCCCACCAGCATGGCCCCTTCACAGGCTGCAGTTTGCTTCAGGGCACACCCACCTCCTTTGGCATGAGGCCCTCCATGGACTGCAGCATGGATTTTTGCTCCACTGTGCTCCTCTGTGGGCTGCAGGAGGACGATCTGCCCCACCATGGTCGTAGCCACAGGTGGCAGCTCCACAGCTGCCAGCACCTGGGCAACTATACCCAATACACTTGTTTAAAGTAATGTTATTCATGTATAGTATGGCATCTCTAGAGGCAATGTACTATGTAGTACTGGTGTTTAGTGGAGGCTGGTGTAATTAAGCTTCTGAAGTATCATTGATTTTTGGGCACTCTTCAATGACTAAACTTAATTTGATCTTAACTTCTAGCAAAAGCTCAAGATGGTGCAGCCATGGAAATGCAGCCACTGAAGAGTGAGGATGGTGGGGATGGAGATGAGAAAGACAAGAAGAGATCAAATTTGCCAAAGAAAGAAAAGTCGGTTCTTCAGGGCAAACTTACAAAGCTCGCAGTTCAAATTGGCAAAGCAGGTATGAGGTATTGGTACCCTCCTTATGTTGATGTCACACATTTGAATTGGAACAAGTAAGGTGATAACTTAAGTAGCTAGCCTTGACCAGTTTCATTAAGTGCAAAATTCCAAGGCGTGCAAGTGTGCTGATGGCTTCCCAGACTGTGCCATGTGGATGGCTTTTGTTTCCCCTCTATTTAAATAGATTCAGACTTTAGAATGTTAGGTACTGGGGGAGAAAAATCCAACTTCATAACACTGAACAAATGATGTTTTTAGATAAGATATGGCACTTAGTGATGTACCTAGAGAACTATAAATGGAGTGAAGTCGGGAAAGTGCGCAGATGGCAACTGGGTTATCTCTGGTGCTTCCAGAGGCTTAGGAATTTCCGCTTAACATATGTCTTGCTGATATGTAACATTTTTATTGACTTTCTACTGTCCTTTAGCTTCTGTTACTCTTCTATCAAGTAATAGGGTTGTAAGTTCAGTGTAAATTTTAGGCTATGTTATCTAGTGTGTAGAGGCTTAATTAAAATCTTTCAGTATTTGTTTTGGTCCATATAGAATTGTTGAAAGACTTAAGCTAGAAGGAACTTCTAGAAGTCTTGTAGCCCATCCCACAGCTCAAAGGTCTGGCTTCAGCATCTATGTCAGAAGATGGTTACGGTGTAAGAACAAGGCAATTAAACTTCTAGCTTTAGTACTCCATGCAATGTTAATTTTTCAGAGAAACTTGCACCTGGCAAATGTTGACTAAAGCCTCCATGGAACATTTAGTGTAAAATACTGTATTAAATAATTTTTTCACACCTTGCATAAGCAAGAACACTTGTTTCCCTTTAGGCACCTTTTGACCCATTGTAATTCCCCACATGCCCTTAATGCTCACCTGCTTCATGGGTGCATTTTCTGTCCTGCTGCTCTGGGACACTGCACCCACTGAAGAATCTTTATATGAAGAGCTGACACTTTAGTGACTTCTGTTCCTTTATTCCAGCCAGGTCCATCTTCCTTCGCTGTTTTCATGTGGTGTCTTAAGCGTGCCACTCAGCTTGCTAGCAGCAGTTGTGATTTGTCTTCCCAGTTACTCCCAGTTCATTGAACACTGAAGTACTTGCACTTGACTTATTCAGAGTCTGTCTTACCAAATATTTGAGATAATTTCTGAAAACTGTTTATTGTCTTTTTAACAAGGTTTGTTGATGTCTGCAATCACAGTCATTATCCTTGTGCTGTATTTTGTAATTGATACCTTCTGGGTTCAGAAGAGACCATGGCTTGCTGAGTGTACACCAATTTATATTCAGTATTTTGTGAAGTTCTTCATTATTGGAGTTACAGTCTTGGTGGTGGCAGTACCAGAAGGTCTTCCACTTGCAGTCACTATATCTCTGGCTTACTCTGTTAAGGTAAGTGGATGGATGGGGGAACAAATTTTAATGGCATTCATCAGCTGAAAAATCTCAGTTGAGAGATGCTGCATCACATGTTCATAACAGACTGGGGAGCTTTGCTTATTTCCCTGAACTTCATGAGAAATCTGCCACTGTCATTTTCTTAATCTTTGAATACATACTAATGTGAACAGTGAGCAGTAACAGTCGGTTGTCACCAGCTACAGATGAACGGGTCTAGCTCATAACATTTTAGCATTTGCTTATAATAAAGAGATGAGGTAGAGCTTGTAAGTAAACTTGAACTTCTACTGAACTGCTGTGTTAAATAACCACTGCAAAAGTTTCCAGATTGATTCTCCTTGAGGACTTGACTACTGTAGAATGTATAGCTTTTATTTATTATGCAGCATATTTTTTAACTCTCTTGATTTTCTAATTGTTTTAGCATGGTGGAACTGGTTATTGATCTGAAAAATCTTAATTGTTTAGACTATGGCTGTTCAGGCTGCGTTCTAAAACTTAATAACTTACTGTGCTAACTAGTAGTAGTGACCTTAGCATTGTATCATTTGAAGTTATTCTGTCTTTTTGAGCTTAAAATATTATGCAAGACCTGTTAAGTAAAGAATTCAAAGTGATATTTGACCTATGAAACTTGTGTAGTCTTAGCTATCGTAGCTGAAACATTAGGCTCACAGTTTGTATTTAATTTGGTCTGACTCTAGCACCTTTGTAATACATATCTCATGATTTTAAATGTCTGTAACATAGCTTACTTGATCTTTCTTGTAAGCAGAAAGACTTTTTTGATGTTGTATCTGGTAAAGCTCAGTCTGTACCTCTCTAAATGTCACCATAAGCTAGTTGCTCATAACAGTTTGAATAGCGTCAGTAGTGTGATATGCAGATACAGAAGATTAAGACTCTGTTTATGGACCTTTTTCAAAATGAAGTTTGCTGTGATATGATAGCCATAAAGGAATCTTTACAGAATGTGGCAGCTACAAATTCTTCCTCTATCAGATACCAGCTAACTTAAAGGCTGAATGTTCTCTGAAACTGCTTTGCAAGACTGGACACCCTAAGAATTTCTGAAATGTGAAAGAATGGTTGTGGATAGCTGCTGACTGCTTTTATTTCCTTAGAAAATGATGAAAGATAACAACTTGGTGAGACATCTGGATGCGTGTGAAACAATGGGCAATGCAACAGCTATTTGCTCAGATAAAACGGGAACATTGACCATGAACAGAATGACAGTGGTCCAAGCCTACATCAATGAAAAGCATTATAAAAAAATTCCAGAACCAGAAGCTATTCCAGAGAAAACAATGGCTTACCTTGTGACAGGAATTTCTGTTAATTGTGCTTATACATCTAAAATACTGGTAAGTGGGGTTTCTTCATTCTAATCGAGGTAACTAAAAAACTTCCTCACAAGATGCAAATTGTCTGGTGGCCTCACAGGAGATAGTTAAGTGTGTGGCAAAATGCAGTATAGGGTATTATGCAGTATCTCGTACACTGCTTCCGCTGTAAATTGCTCAACTGTTCATTTGAGACTAAACTTATAAGATACCTTATTTCGGTTAGAATTGATAATTCAAAGATACAATCTCCAGAAGATAACTTCCTTTAAGTTGTGCCTAATCTTGGTTTTTGAAGTGGGGCTGTTTATACCTTACTTGAAGAGCATCTTGGCTGGATTTGAGCACTACTTCAAAGAAAGCCTGTAAGAGTAGCGTAACAGTAGCTAGAACGTAATGAGAGAATGCAAGTACAGATGAGGATTTTAATGTATTTTTAGACCAGATAGTGTTGTATGAGTTTGTAGGCTTTAGAGTTCTCGTACACTGCTTGAGACTTCCATATTTTGAAATAAAAAGAATAATGGACTGTTACACATTTTACATACTGGACTATTTAGCACTTTGGCATGCATCATTTTCAGCAATTCTAAACGTAGCCTCCTTACAAAATGTTGCCTAACTTCTATTCTTTCAGTACATATAATAATTAGGATTTAGGTTGAAAAAATAAACTAGCACTTCAAGATCTAGTAGAAGCCTCTACTATGAGTGCTTTTATACAGGAATGGCAGTAAAACCCCAGTACAAAAGCAACATTTCAGCCAATAAAGATGGTACTGTGGCAAGAATTTCCTCAATAGCAGGTTCTTGAGATGGTACATCATGATCACCAGCACAGATGTCTCTGAAACAAGACTGAAATACTGCTAATGAGTTAGAGCATGAGAGTAGTCTGTTTTCTAAAAATCCTTTTTACAGAAAGATAAAATGTAGTTGCATGTAAACTGAGCAGGTCCTGTAGTGGACATCTTCTGGTTCTAACACCTTGCTCAAAACAGCTCAGGCATATGTCCAGTTAGGTTTTAAGAATCTCAAAGAATGGATACTCTGCAACCCCTGGGCAAACTCATTAAGTATTAGACAACCCTTAAAGTAAAAAGGTGTTTCCTTGTGTTCCAATGGAATTTCAAGAGTTTTGGTTTATACCCATTGCCTGTTGTCCCCCCACTGGGCACCACTAAAACATCTGGCTTTGCAGTCTTTACCCTTGCTCTGCCCACCTGCCCTGTGCAGGCATTTACGACATATTGATAAGTTTCTCCACTAGAGCCTTCTCTTCTCCACCCTGAATAGTCCTGGGTCTCTCAACCTCTCCTCATATGTCAGGTGCTCCAGTCCCTTTATCATCTTTGTGGCCCATAGATGGCCTTGCTCCTGGATGTCCATTGCTTTTTGCACCAGGGGGCCCAGAACTGGACATCTTAAACTGCACGTTAAAAGTGAACACTTCGAAAGTGTGAGTGTGCAGTACAGCCAAGTCTGAGATCTCGCAGCTCTGAACACTTGAAAACGGATCACTGACTTGTGATTAATATAGTTCAGCTCTAGTTGCTCGAGGCATATCAGGTTGAGTAAGTGCTTCTGCCTTTTTTGCTACAAACTACACTGCAGTGTTATAGCTGTATAAGCTGAGAAGTACCTTGAGAGAAATGCTCCTTTGCTTTTAGCACTAGTATATGCATATCCCACGTTGCTGAGATTAGAAACTTGTTCTGGTATTAAAGGGTTGGAAACTTGTTCCTGAACTCTTTCCAGTTAAGTAGGCCATGGCCTGGAAAACGGAACTTGGAGTGGGACTTAAGAAGCTTAAAGACTTTGTTCAGTGGAAGGCTAACAGGTGATGTGACTGTCGTGTAAGTCATTGAGGAAGAGTTATTACAGGAGAGGATGTTTTAATTTAGCAGAAATAACACCGTTTAAGTAACCTTACCTATACTTTTAAAATGTGAAATAATTATTCAGGAACTACATACACTCAATTGACCATTTTCCATTGCTTGAAATACCTCTTTTAGAGAAGTCATGTTGGGATTTGATACAAACTTAGTGTGGGGTTTTTTTTTTTTGAGTCTGAGAAATGGACTAGAAGACTCTAAACAGGTACAGAAGAAGCTGCTTGCAAAAGCCAGCAGTATGACTGGCTCATGACTCAAAAGAATTTCTAGAGTAATCACTGCGAAACTGAAACGTTCCCATCCCAGAGCGAAGCTTGGCCTTAGCTTCTGTGTTTTCTAAATGCTGTATTTCAGTGGTTTGTAAGTTAACCTCCTAATCAGTGAAGGTTCTTGTTCTTCTTGCAGCCTCCTGAAAAAGAAGGTGGCCTACCACGTCATGTTGGAAATAAAACTGAATGTGCCTTGCTGGGATTGCTCTTGGATTTAAAACGTGATTATCAGGATGTAAGAAATGAGATACCAGAAGAGGATTTGTACAAAGTGTACACCTTCAACTCTGTTAGAAAATCAATGAGTACTGTGTTAAAAAACTCTGATGGCAGTTTCCGGATATTCAGTAAAGGTGCCTCTGAGATAGTTCTTAAAAAGTAAGAAAAACTACTATTGTAATTCAGCACTTAAATTTGGCTTAATGGTGTGGTAGGTGAGGACACTGAAGTGCAAAACAACATTGTGCCATAAATCTGTGAAATGTTCTGTTATCTGTTATCAACAAGTGCAGACACCCTGTACCCTTGTGATTGCAGCCAGCTTCCCACCTTGTCTCCCTCAATTGTTTGACTTTCTACAGTAAGGTGGGCAATTAGCGTTTCATTCTACTTCAATTCTCACACCTCAGCCCTACCCACCCCACCCTCCCCCCAAAAAAAACCTGCTGGTGATGACTTTTAACTTGTGAACTGATAGGAATTGGTTTATCATCCAGTTGAACTATTTAAGTTTTAGGTGTGGTTGGTCAAAATGCTCACCCATCTTCCAGTAAAGTCCCAACAGCCGATATGCCTTACTTTCAGGAAGGACAAACTCTGCCAGTTGGTGTCCAAATTGGTGATTTTAACAGGAGGTTGAACTTGGCCAATGGAGAAACTTAAGGTTTTTAATGTGACGAAGCAAATTGCTTCCTTATCCATCTGCCCATCTATAGAGGATTTATTGGAATGAGGTTAGACTATTAGTGAGAGAGTACTCGCCACCAGGACAAACCTTTAGGTGTGAAGAAGGCTGTGGTAGCTCCTAACTAGGTGAGGAACAAAGTCAAGCATGTATGTATCATGCTCTCCAGGAACAGTCTGATTTGGTTTGAATGTCAGACTATTTCTAGTCTGACTAGTGCTACCATCATGTTAATCAGTTCAGTTTACCTTTTTGCTTGTTACTGGCCCTCCAAATAATTCTCTACAAAAGTACTAATGCCCTAAAGAAAAAAAGGTGAAACCCTCCCTCTCCTCAGCTTAATGCTGAGAACAAAAGGTCAACCTTTAAAAGACTCTTGTTCCTTTTGATATGGAACTTAGATGTGAATTTTTTTCATAGCTAGATTTTAAAGCAAATCTCGTCAGCAAGTAACTATGTCTATATTTGCATTACTTCTAACCTTCAGAAATATTTTGTACCTTATTATCTTATTGAGCAATTGAACTGTAGAAGTTGGTAGAACTCATTCAGTCCAGGCTCATGGTCCACTTGGCTTTGTAACTGAGATAAGAAAATAAGTAATAAGGGTATTTGGCAAAGAACAAGAAAACCTAGACTGATTTGGATACTATTGGAGTAGTTGTAATTCCAAAACTGTTTCAGAGCAGGCATTCCTAGCATCATAGACCACCTTCTTCACCCACTACCTATGCACTGTCAGAAAATTAACCTCAGAGCCTGTAACCTGGCTTGTCCATTGTGCTCCTCATTCTTTATTATAACGTGTATGACTGTTCTTGAGCACCAAAAGCTGGAATGTGAATATTTACAAGGTGCAAATGGGTCGCTAAGAAGTGTAGAAAGAACGCAGCAAAATTTTTTTCAAGTGAAGCTGTTTTATTCATCTTCAGCAACTTCAAGTATTTGACTGGATAGTGAGTCATCCAGTGGATGGCTTCCATTTAGTCATCTTGGAATGCTGTGAATTTATCAAAGGCTCTGTGATGGCAGGTAACACAAGATATCCCTAGTGGTTGTTGACATTTCAACAGATAACCAATATCTGGAAATTCAGATAGACTTCAAATTTCAGTTATGATGAATACTTTGAAACTGTAAAGGGACTGCTTAATTTTCATTTCCTGGCTGAGATGGAAGCTTTTTTGCACCTGGGAATTCCCTAAATCCTCAGGCTAAACACTTAAATGTGCCAGGAGTCATCTTAGCAGATCTGCCAGGTCTGAACTTGATATTTTAAAATAGTCATAAATTCTTAAGTTTTTCTTGGTGCCAGCTTAGTACTAAAAGTATTTGGTAGTGTTACATTCATAGCATCAATATTGGTCAGGTATGTGTGCTGTCTATGAAAGCAATGGCATCTTTGGCATGAAAAATCATAACTAGAAGAGCACGTGTTGAAATGCTAGAGTGCATAGTGTGAAATCTAGTCTCTTGTACAAACATTTAAATCAGATTTAAGAGTTTGTTTTTAATTTAATGCTTCACATTAAAGCACTGTCAGATGCTTTCTGAATTCTCTGCACTTTGACTGGGGATCACATGTGGGCAAACTGTGCTACACTTAAGGACAGCAGTGCCAGAGTTTGCTTTTAATGTTCTGGAAGCAGAGTGTCCTTCTGAGACTTGTATAACTGTTAACAAGGTGGGATTATTTTGTTGAACTTGAAACTGGACTGACTGACTCAACCAGCGCAGACACAAGTCTGTTTACATACAATGGAGAAACAGATACTTCTGGGAGGTAACTAATGTTTGTGTCCTAAATTCATTGGGCATTATTATCATCTAGGATGACTGGCTCAGGTAACTCTCTAGTATGTTTTGCAATAGAGAAGAGATGAAGCACACATGGAGAAGATTACCTTAGGGATGCTGCTGCTGGCTTTTTTTTTGCGTGTGTGTGAGTTTAGTGAAAACAAAGCTTGTGGAAACTGACTGGGCTGAACGTCTGGTTAAAATGTGGTAACTCTTAAAACCTTCTTTTTCAGGTGCTTCAAAATACTGAGTGCTAATGGAGAACCAAAGGTATTTAGACCTAGGGACCGCGATGATATCGTGAAAACTGTAATTGAGCCAATGGCTTCTGAAGGGCTCAGAACCATCTGCCTGGCATTCAGGGACTTCCCAGCAGGGGAACCTGAGCCAGAATGGGACAATGAAAATGACATTGTTACTGGTCTGACGTGCATTGCTGTTGTTGGGATTGAAGATCCTGTGAGACCTGAGGTGAGGTCACTGACTGAACTGCAGTGATTTTGTTACAATGGGTCTTGGTTCGTGGTGGTGTTCATCACGCAGAGAGTACAAGTAACTGAATTGCTGTTGTATGCCTTAAGCATATTTATAAATGAAATTCTAATTTCTTGGAGGGAAAGTTAATGGAGCTATAAAAGCAGATTAAAACTTCTTAATGTCACTTATGCTGTGTTACTGAAGCTCTGAACAAACTAATGACTTAAGGCGCTTACTGTGCAGGGTCTCAGTAGATGGAACAAAGTGCCATTTTTTTTTTACCACTTGGGATATTAGGAGTAATCATAAATGAAATGCCAGTACTCTGACATTGAATACTATAGCCTAATGCATCATGAGAATTTTTGTGGTGTTTTTGAATACCACAGTATTTGGGGAAAAAAGCGGGGTGGTGACGGGGACACATGATGAATAACAACAAAGCCCATTTGCCAGAATTGCCATTTGTCTGTTTTTTCAGAAAAAAATAATTATGGTAAGCTACTTTTTTTTTTTAATGTTCTGTCGCAACAGTCTTGATTTTTAAAATAAGAGTTATCTTGGATTGAGCCAAAAACATTGCTTTCACTCACATGTCTACATTTACTCAGCTAATGTACAGTTTCTAAGCCTTGTGGGTTGTTGTTTTTTTGTTTTGCTTACAGGTACCTGATGCAATAAAAAAGTGTCAACGTGCAGGCATAACTGTACGTATGGTCACTGGTGATAACATTAACACCGCTCGTGCTATTGCATTAAAGTGTGGTATTCTGAATCCTGGTGAAGACTTCCTGTGTTTAGAGGGCAAAGACTTTAACAGGAGGATACGCAATGAAAAAGGAGAGGTAAGCACACCGACTATTTAAAGCAGAGCAGCTGATAGCCTAAGTCTTTTAACTGTAAGATATAACCAGTGTTCTTTTTGCAGATAGAGCAAGAGCGAATAGATAAAATTTGGCCAAAGCTCCGTGTTCTTGCAAGATCTTCTCCCACTGACAAACACACTCTAGTAAAAGGCGAGTAAAGATTATCTGAGCTTCTAAGTAAAGATAGATTATTTTTGTTTTTTCTGCTTCTAAGAAAATTACAGGGCTGAGCAGTGGGAAATGCCTATGAGGGTGTAGTCTTCTTTTTTTTTTTAGCTGTTGTAATTTTCTCTTGTAATTTTAATGACTAAGGAAGACAAAACCTGGGTTTCTCTTTCAGGTTTCATCTGTGTTGAGTTGTCAGTTTTGAACTGTAACACCAAGATGTCATTTTATTTTAGGTATAATTGACAGCACTGTCTTTGAACAAAGGCAAGTTGTAGCAGTAACTGGTGATGGTACCAATGATGGTCCAGCTCTGAAGAAGGCAGATGTTGGATTTGCTATGGTAGGTTTTTTTCAATCCTCAGTATTTTGGAGACCTATCAAATAACTTAAAAGAAGATTGAACAACCTTGTTTGTTTCATGTGTCTAATACATAACTAAGTTAATGGAGACAACATATCTCACACTTAAAACCAATTACTTTTTTCCTCCTTCCTCAGTCTTCCAATGTAACTTTTCATTTGATGGAAAATGTCCTTGTGGCATTTGCTGTTGAACAAAATTTCAGACACACGTCCCAATTACTTGCAAATCAAAAATCTTTTTACACAAAGTCTTGTTGGAAAATGCAGAAACAGAATTACTGATACTGAAGATTTCTGACATGAGTTCAGTTCAACATAAGGCAAAATGACTTTAAGTGGTAAATAGTATACTGTGTTGCCTTTGAGCAAAAATTATACTCAAATATGGAATGAGCTTATTCATCTGTTTTCCATTAAGTAATGCATAGAAACAGGGAGTCTGTAATGAGAGAGACCGCCAGTTGATGTTTAGAATGGCTTGGGAAGCTATACAAGAGACATCTCTAGTGTGGCTGAAGTGACAGCTAGTATCTGCATTTGTCTTGATGATTCCTTAGATTACTTGGAGTTCTCAATTTAAATTCTCAACTACCCTTTAAATGGTAGCCAAACAAATTCCTGGGTTTAAGTGCTAGTACTAAGCAGACTCATGCCTTAAGTATGTTGGCTTCAGCTTTCTTCTGGCTCTTTCAAAATACTGTAAGATACATTTCCTCAAGCTTCCTCTTGCCTCAAAATTTCTCTTCAGTCTTAAACTGAGAATATACAGTTAAGTGATAGCAGGTCACTTTAGTCTTTAAAAACTCAATGTTATGCATTAGAAGGGAGAAAAGTGTGAAGACCACATTCCTGTTACAACACATGCAGATGCGCTGACTCGGGTGCTAATCTTGAAGGAAAAAATGGGAAGAGGAAGAGCTTTCATGTCATTTTCAGATTTGACAGCTAAACATGAAACGTTCTCTGGACTGTAACGGTCTTGTTCTAACGAGTATCTGTTTTCTGCTCTGTATAGCTGCTGTGGTTGGCACTGTCAGGGGCAGATTTATTTTCATCTTTCGAAACTTAAATGTTTCCTGCAGTTGCTGTCTTGTGTTCATCTGTGTAAGAAGCTAATTTCTCTAACAGCTTCTCTAAATAGCACTTACCATATAGTAGACAACATATTTTATTTAAAGGTACCTGTTAAAGTTTACTCAGAGCTGTGCAGGTGTCTCATTTCCTTGGCAAAATAATGTATCAAGAATAAGGATCATTACTTTTGCTGTTGAGTTAGTGTTTTTGAAATGCCAGCAGCAAAATAAATATCCTTGAAGTAGGTATTACACACAACTCAGCTTAATATTTTGGATACTGTAGGAGACTCCAGGTGCTTAAAACATAATAAAGTCATATTGCCTTGCAACGTTATATGCAATCACATTGTCTATTCTACTGTTTAACACCAGTGCTCTTCTGCAAAAGGGTGTTTGCTGATGTGTATCGTTACATGTGCTGCAATGCTGCTGGAACCCATGTCGCAAACTCTGGAGGACATAGAGTAAACTGTAGTACTGCACCATCTGGTGGCCTTTAACTTGAACAGAATTCGGTTACCTTTCTTTGGGAGAAATTGCCCAGTGTCTGTTTTGTCAGCTTGAGGATTTTTATTAGGGTCTCCTATTTCTAAGACAACATCACCATGCTTGAGTAGAACTTGTTAAGCAGAACTTGAATCAGTAGAACATTAGGTGCTTATATTAAAATAGTGCATCAAAATGAAAGCTGACCCAAAGATATACTAATAGCTTCTGTTACGTAAGTCAGTGCATCCTGTTATATTTCATAGTGTTTTTCTTTTTCTACCAGGGTATTGCTGGAACAGATGTAGCTAAAGAAGCTTCTGATATTATCCTCACAGACGACAACTTCACCAGTATTGTCAAAGCAGTTATGTGGGGACGAAACGTGTATGACAGCATCTCCAAATTTCTTCAGTTCCAGCTTACTGTCAATGTAGTAGCAGTAATTGTTGCTTTTACAGGAGCATGCATAACACAAGTACGTACCGGTGGTGGATTGTTTCAGCTAATAAAGATTGAAAATGTCATGGCTGATTAACTGGAACTCAAACTTTCCGTTAAATGCTAGTCCAAAGAACATGCCCATGTTGTATAATAGATGCCTTTAATAGCTGCAATTTGTTCACTTATATTGGAGGGTTTATGTATCTATCTTTATAGGATTCTCCGCTTAAAGCTGTGCAGATGCTGTGGGTAAATCTCATAATGGACACATTAGCTTCTCTTGCCCTGGCAACAGAACCACCCACCGAATCTCTTCTGTTGCGAAAGCCTTATGGTAGAAACAAACCTTTGATTTCCCGTACAATGATGAAGAACATTTTGGGACATGCGTTCTACCAACTCGTAGTGGTCTTCACACTCCTGTTTGCTGGTAAGAATACTGAGGCCTTACAAAGTTACTCTAAAACTTGTACAGCGATGTGATCTTAAAAATTGGGAGGTTTTTTGTTGTTGTTGTGTGTGTGTGTAAAGATGTGAATTAAGCTGCTGATAAATGCCTTTTATACACAGGTGAGAAAATTTTTGATATCGACAGTGGAAGAAACGCACCTCTGCATGCTCCTCCTTCAGAGCACTACACCATTGTGTTTAACACATTTGTGATGATGCAGCTTTTTAATGAAATTAATGCCCGAAAAATTCACGGTGAAAGAAACGTTTTTGAAGGAATCTTTAACAACGCTATCTTCTGTTCTATTGTTTTGGGGACATTTGTTGTGCAGGTCAGTAAATTCTTGGAGGGTGAGGGGGGAAATGCGTTCACTACACGGATGTACTTGCTTAGCTTGGAAATGCTAATCAGCTAGGGCCAGGCATTTCACTTCTGCAACATGGAAAAACCTTCAGTGTCAAACACTAGAAATCACTGCTGCTTGATGGGGTTTTTAGGTAAGCCCTGTTTAAAATGGGTAAAAATTGGAGTGTAGATTATTTACCTCTTGAATATTCTAGTCCTTGAAGTTGATCCAATCTCTTGATAAAATGTGAAGGTGTATGTTCCCCCCTGCAGTCAGAACTCTTCCCCATAGAATCTGCCTGTGCATCTGAATGAGAGCTTGTTTAAACAAGTAGAGAAAAGTTGCAACTTCTCATATATTCCTAATGAGATTAGGACACGAATAAGATTTAGAAACTTAAATACTGTTTTTTGTCTTCCTGCTGCAGAAATCAGTTATCTGTATTGGTATATATTTTACAGTTATTCGTATAGTTGCTGCTGTTTCAGGCAAAACCCACTGATGGCTAGGGACCTTCTGTTGGTACATGTAGGCAGACTTTGTAAAAGCTAGTTTGTTAACTCAGTATATGTGAATAAATGAAATTGAGTTATCTGAAGTTGATTAACACTCTGGTGCTGAGAAACACTAGGTCAAAGTTTAATTAAACAAAATAGTTTACAAGAAATAGTTTCACCTTCTAAATGGCCTTAACTTTTAATTAATCAGAAGAAATAACCAACAAATCAGTATCCTACCTTTTTTCAGAACTCTTTCATTTTGACTTAGAAAGCTGTTTTGAACTTAAAATATAATCTGTGCCTTAAGTTCCTTCTTGGACTAGGGGTTCCATGAAGTTCACCAAATTCATAGTGATTCAAGCAATGCAAATGCACGCTCTTCTGCTTTTCACTTAAAATGAGTTTGCTTGTTAACTCAGGTTTAATTTTTTTTTTGATGACATCTTCAGAAGCTCCTCTCATTTTTAGGGTTGCATATGCAGCAGACTCTCTGTTGTTGTGCAACAAAGCTAAATATGTAAAAATTACTGCTGACTGCAAATGTGTTCCCTTTATAAACTTGGTGGACTGAATGCCTTCCCAAATAACTCCTGAGTTGTTCATCTGAGTGTCTTATTCTGTGTTAATAAAAGAAGATACTCTTGGGCTTTTCAGCTGTCAGGTGTCCTACTTAATGGTCAATACTGTCTCCTTTCCACGCCTGCCCTCTACTTGAACTGTTGATTCTCCAGGGCAGACTTTCATGCATGTAATTCCTATGCAGAGGGATACCTTGCTCATTAGGGCCTGTACAGCTTGTTGTAATAGGTAAGTTAATAGAAGCTTATTTAATTTAGCTGTTGAGATCTCTGCCCCCTCTCCTCAGACTTACAGCACAGATGTTACACCATGATGATTTAAAGTCTGACATTCAACACTGATGGAATACGTGGAATTCAATTCTATTGGATTATTTTGGAAATGTTTCATGTCTTGCAGATCTATGACTTGTATTAATGCGAGTTTATTAATCAGCTTGATCCTGAGATGGGTGTTCATGTGATAAATAATTGCTGTAAATTTGTAGCATCAAATACATGCTGTAATAATGAAATGAAGGGGAAGAACTGCAAGCAAAGTGAAGCAGTGAACGGGGGTTTGTGAGTGTGACGTTTGAAGAGTAAATGGGTAGTTCCTGAAATACTGAAAAGCAGAAGAAGATGTCTTAGGTTTGCAAACTTGCTCAAACTGCAGCGACAGTGGAAGCGTGTGCTTAATAGGATGGGAAAGCATCTTCTATTGCAGAGCTGTCTGTAGCGCTCCTGAAGCATTAGGAAGTTTTCTAGTAACAGGTCACCGATACGTGTTTTTAACGATATTGCTCTTCACAGATAATTATTGTGCAGTTTGGTGGGAAGCCTTTCAGTTGCTCAGAACTCTCAATTGAACAGTGGCTGTGGTCCATTTTCCTGGGCATGGGAACACTACTCTGGGGCCAGGTAAACTACCTTTTTTTATTTTATTTTTTTTTAATCTACTTGCATTAGAATACTTTACATGGAAAATTAATACATTGTCTTTAGCATTCAGATCGTTCAAGTGTACTATTGACTAGTTTGTATATGACTTTATGAAAATTTGACTAGTTCAGTAGCTGGAAAGTCCTTAGTTAGATATTCCATACTCTGAGACAGTTACATTTCATAACTAGATGCTATGGCTGGTTTACGTTTAGTAACTTTTAATTAGAAGCAGCTGTACTTATCTTTTAAATATGAAATTAAATCTTTAACCAAGTAAGGACTAGAGGAAGGTCTGTAAGAATACAGATACAGTGTTAATGTCAAAATATTTAACTTAGTGTTGATAGGTTTTCTTGAAAAATCAAAAACATTTAACTTGCTAGTATTTTCTTGATTTAAAACTTCCTGGAGTAGCAAGAAATGCAGCACAACCGAAACCAGCTTTTGCTTTCATCTTCATTTGCATAATTATGAAATAACAGAAAGTTCACCCACCTATTAAGGCATTGCATTTTGATTATTTTCCCCCCCTAGGGTTTAATTACTATTGCATGCACAACAGTGCTTGTAAGCAGTAAGCTTATTTACATGAAACTTTAGAGCTACAGAGTTTTCCATTATTTAATGACATAGTTGTCTAAACTTTTCATACCACATGAAGAGTTTTCCATTACAGTTTCTTTCCTTCCGTTTTGTAAACGACACTTCAGGTTTCAGTATAAAATGGATAGGGTGAATTTTAGTTGTAAATACGTACATAGCCATATTTTTAAAGTGAGTATAAGCTTTTTAATAAGGCTCTCTGGAAAATTAATTATTTAAAAAAATCAAATAGAGTCACTCTGAGGTTTCAAAGTAGCCTAGAAGAGAATTGAGATGGCTTGAAATACCTTTGACCCAAAGTGTCTTGCAAGGGCAGAGCTTCCCTGCTGCAGTTCCTGCTGCTCTGGCAGCTCATTAAAGTCAAAGAGCTTTTGAGTTTCTGAGAATAGTAGAAACTGAAGTGGGATCTGGGAGCATTCATAGTAGCAATTTCAGCATAAAAGGCTGTTTATCTTGCTTTTGGAGCAGTCTTTTTCCTCTGCAGCTGCTGAAATGGTCTTCTAGGTTTCTGGTGATCAAGGAAAGCAGTCTTGGAACTGACCTGGATCTGCTAGATGGGACCTATCAAAAGATGACTCCCCTTAACTACATAGTTCACCAGAATAGCCCTGAAGGTGGGGATGAAAAGGAAAGGTGGAATGGCCATATATAGCTCTTGTTTTTAAACTATCTTGTTTAGTTTAAGATAGATGAACCAGTGTACACCAAGTAGTAAAGTAACAGTTTGGGATAAAGGTTTTGGAACCCTCACTCACCTTACAAATGGATTGATACCTTCCAGGTCACAAAAGAATGCAAGTCTGTTCTGTACTTCTGAATTAACTGTGACTACTTTAATTAAATTTGTAGCTCTCACTTGAGGTAACACATCATGCTCATCAAACCAATGGAGCTCTGAAAGCTCTAGACACAATTAATGGGTTTTGTACCTTCAGTACTGCTCCTTCCTGGCATAGTCGAATACTGTTAAAGTGGAATTCTTTGTCCCTAGGAAGGGTGTTTTGTTTTCTAGGTTTGTAGTCCAAGTTTAATTTCACACCTCAGTGGAGGTGGCGAGGATATTCACAGCTTTGCAGCGATTCAGCTCTACATTGATGCACTCATTCCATTTACATAATTGTTTTTTTCAACTTTGCCTTAACCCTGGTATTACATTTGTTATTTTCTTTAAAAAAAAAAAGTGAATAATTTTGATTCATATTTTTCATTCATCGTTAGTTGATTTCAACAATTCCAACCAGCCGCCTGAAATTCCTTAAAGAAGCTGGTCATGGAACACAAAAGGAAGAGATTCCTGAAGAAGAACTAGCAGAAGATGTAGAGGAGATCGATCATGCTGAGAGAGAGTTACGTCGTGGTCAGATCTTGTGGTTTAGGGGCCTAAACAGGATACAAACTCAGGTATGGTCTTGAAAAAGGTAGGATTCAGTGGGTGGCGCAAGGGAAATCTCTCCATCTCCAGTCCTTTGACTAAATGGTGTGTCTGAGACTTTCAAAAGGGGGATATGGATGGATGTGTAATCCCTCAGGGTCCTCTGTTTTCTTCAACTCTAAATGCAACTCTTGCCTGTGTATCTACTCTATTTGAAGGAAAAAAAAAAAGTGCCTTTTTTCTTTACTTTTTGTGTGGTATAGATGGGATGGTCCTTTCTCTTGTTCTCTCTCTCTCTCTCTCTCTCTCTCTTGCTGAGCAAGCTGTCACAATCTCTGATTCCTTGCAGATGGATGTAGTGAATGCTTTCCAGAGTGGAAGTACCATTCAGGGGGCTCTAAGGCGGCAACCCTCCATCGCCAGCCAGCACCATGATGTAACAAATATTTCTACCCCTACACATGTAGTGTTTTCCTCTACTACTGCTTCTACTACTGTGGGGTGTGAGTGTGTGTTCCTAAAGTGCATGAAATTAACATTTCCTAATTCACGTACCTAACGTTTCTCATTTTCTCCTTAGTACTTAAAATCATCGTTCAGGCTTTTATAGAGCTCTTCCACAAAGTGGAGTCCTCAAGACTTTTTTCTCTTAGAGGGCTGAGAACAGGTGGAACAGTTTCAACAAAAGACTTTAATGTGAAAGCTGTGAGCCTGCACATCCTGTGCCTTCATCCATTCGTGTACAGGGGGATTTTTTTAAAGATAAAAATGGGAAAACTGTTGTAAATTTTCGAGTATATGCCTCTTAGGGTGACTTACATTTGAATAAGTAAATAAACTGTATAATCGTGGACCCAGGTCAACAAAAATAGTTGTCTTGCACTGCAACACAAATGATACTTCAGGTAAACAAACTGATGGGAAAGCAAATGGTATGTTAAAATATGTAGTTAGTACATGGAGAACTAAATACATTTTCTTCGTAGCCTGTAAGGAACTTCTGGGTCTCTGCTCTTGTTGGACTTTTTTTTTTAACTGAATAACACAACTTTCTCAACATCAGGATTCAGGTGGCGATACAAGGCTTCTGACTTGTACGTATTTTAGAAGAATCATTTAATTAGCTTATATAAAAAGGAAAAAAGCTTAAGCACTGACTGGTGAAACTTCCACTCAAATCCAAAGGGTTTTTTTCCTCTCTAGGTTCTTCTGGCAGCTGTTCGTAAGGCAGCAGTGAAAGTAAAGTTTGTCTCACCTTAATTGTGCCCTATTTATATTGTGCTCTAAGTGGCCTTTCAGTTTCAGCCTTCCTCTCTGTAGAGGCTAGAGATTTAATTACTCGTGTGTGTAGGCTTAAACTCTGGAGCCGGAAGATGCGTAGCAGTTGTAGTTGAACACTGATAGCTACTATCTATTGTTGAAAGAGTTTTCCATCTTAATTATATATTACATGTTTAACACTCTTCTCTAAGTTCCTAGAGACCGGTTAAATAATTGTTTTTTAAAATAACTCTGAGAGGGCTTCTTTCCCCCCCCTGCTTTTTAAACTTTCAGATTACCAGATGGATGAAGACCCTTAATTTCGGGAGCTGTCTTAAATGAAATGTTCTCTTCTGATTTATTTTCTTTCTTTGGCTTGGCCAGAATTCCTGTGTGAGCTTGCACAAGTATTTACCTCTGTACTTGTTCTCCATCAGCAAGACAGGTATTTCTCTACCTTGCAGTAGAACTGAGAAGCTCAGCTCACAAATTGGTGCGCCTCGAGAACGTAAAATGAAAGTAGATTTAACAGTAAGGATGCACAGGATTGCATCTCCTACTTAAAATGCTAATTAGTAACCTGTATCCCTAACTACTCTCAAGAACATTAATTAGACATTCAGAATTCTCTAGAGAGACACTTCATGCCATGCTGCCATTTGAGCAGAATCTAATGGGCGCTGCAGCATCTCATTGCATCAAATGACCAATGCAGGTACGGAGCTACGATAGCAGAGAACTAGTTTCTGATCCTCACTAAGCAGTAGAGCCTTCTGCTACACCCTCCAGGAGAACAACCTTAGATAACCAGTATGTATTACTGGGAAGCAGATGTGTTATTTCATTGTGTCTCTCTTTGGGAGCTGTTTGCTGGAAAATAGTTCAGCTGTTCCTATGAAGTGAGGTGTCAACTCTTAAGCAGCCATCTGGCTAGGAGGATTTGGAGTGCTTAGTGCATTCCTTACTATTCTGGTACTAATATGAGGAAGGCCTGATGACAGTATAAATTACACATAACAAATTGCCTTGTTTGCTGCTCAGTTATACAATTTATTTATAGTTGCATCTCTCATCTAATTATCTTGAGTAGTTGAAAATAAAGCTCCCAAACACTAGATTTTCCTTTTTGAAGGGTAACTTAAAATGCTGATAGTCTGGTTTCTGCCTTCATGGCTGGACACTTTGAGGGTCCTGGGTTGACAGGAGTGTGTAGACCACTTGCTCAGTATGCAGTCTGCATGGGAATCGAGCCTTTGTTGTTGGTATGCTTGTATTCCTATGATAATTACAGCTGTCCTGTTAAGCCAAAAATTGTTTTCCATTACTGCTTATGTTCTAACTTACCATCTGTAAGCAATGAAGAACCGTTCCCACGAGGCAGTCGTATTTCATTTTGCCACATAAATCAGTGGCCCAGTGGGATGCTACATGCCAAATAAAGGCATTGCACACTTTCAGTCTGGCGTTGTCACTGCTGATTTTTCTTGGGAAGTGCCAGGACAGTTTATGCAACTTGCTGGGCTTGTTTAAAGCTCACGTCACACGCCAGCTCCTTAACAGCGCGCTCAGTTTCTCCATGTGATGAGCAGGAAAGTACTAGCTGCTGTTGTAATCTTTTACTTCTCAAGCACATTCACACTGTTCCCTGCCTTCCCTCTATTGGTAGTGATGTCCTCCCCCTTGCGTTTATCGTGCACCTTCTCCCGAGTTTCCATGGGTAACGGGGCTCAGCTGTGTACTTGCAGTATAAAAATGGGGACACGATAGCTTTTGACTACAATTCTTAGTGCAAGCACTCTGGGGGGGTAGGGGTGGGGGAACAACACTGTTTCTAGAGGTCAAAGAACACAGTCAGAACCTAAGTTATTGCCACGTGTGATTCTGTGGTAAGAAAATGGGTAACACATTGCTTTTGGGGAGCCCCTCTCTGTGTTTACAGTGAGGTTGGTTGGTATTCCTTAGCTGTTTTGAAGTCTGTGCTCTTGATCTGCTTGACCTTCCAGCTTCATTCCTTCACTTGGAAGTCACTCTGTTTTTACTGTCAAGGGACTCTACAGAAGCCCTAGTCATGACATTTCTCAGCTTGAAAAGAGCCATCTTGGAAGTGTTAAAAAAATATCCTTAAATTTGACTTAGTGTTTGTAACAGTTAAGTTCTTTTTTTTTTTTTTTACTATTGCTGCTACTGTGCAACAGAGGAGCTTTGGGATTGAAACTGTGCTTTGCTGGCGACTTAATTTGCGTAGAGATGTTGAGAATTGAACAGGGAGCTAAGAGAAGGGGGAAATGATCTTGGCAAAAGCGTTGGAGATAAGGGTCACAGTCTTCTGCTTAGCCTTGTTTGTTTTACCATCTCAGGAATGAATCCTGAATTTCCTGCAGGTGGTCAGGGAAATGCGTGGGACGTGGGAGGAGAAAAGAGGGGGCGGGCAGGTGGTTTCATCATTCAACTTACAGTTGGGAAAGCTTAAATTCAAGTCAACCTGGGCATGCACATTTTGCAAAATGAGGCTGTATTTCATTCTGTCTAATTCCACTCTGAAATGTTTATTTATCAATTCTGTAAACTTAGCTTTCTGACTTGTAAAATGTTAGTTAAACAGTGAAAGGACTTGAACTAATACTCAGCCTGGGAATTTTATCCATGAAGTCAATGTAAACTGAAGAACCAAGCAAAGGCTGATCACCTACTTTTCTCATACTTCCCCTTACTTTGGATAGTCTCGTTAAAGTTACAACCTGTGGCGGTTACTTAATTGTACAACGGAGTATTCAATTTCCTAGTTCTGGTTTTAAGTTTCCAAAGCGCTATTCAGTAAGGAACTTTCTCTGGTGTGGTAAATGGGTATATACTCGAATATTTACAGCTGTTAACGGTGGTATCCTTTTTTGCATGACTCTTTGTAAATGTCCAGTCATCGTGACATTGGCTTACACTTGCTTGGCTTTTTCATAGTCAGTTGACATCCCAGTTCCTAGCATGAGAATTAGTAACCCTTTTATCCTCTTAACTTATTTTCAGCCTTCCCACCCCCCCACTCCCCTCACGCCTGCCCCAAGCGTTCAATAAAACACCCGTTGAGATTTATTTAATTTGTGAATCGGTAAAGAATTGTTGGCCTCACTCCTGAAAAACGCTCAGCCCACGTTAAAGAATCGAACAGTTCTAGTGCCATGTCTGAATTCCGTAGGCCCTTCAGCTTTTTGCAGTACTCTCACAATTTTTATTCCTACTGTGTAGACTGGCAGTGCTGTACCGAAATGCTCTTCATTTTTTACAGTTTATTGCAAGTTCCACTGCATCACATACAAATTCGATTCACTCATGTCTAGCTGTTTGTGGACTCAGTCTCATAAGAACCATGCCATTCCCAGGCAGGCGATCGGCAGCGCTCTAACAGCCTTTTTTTTTATTTTGCTTGCAGATCCGGGTGGTGAATGCGTTTCGTAGCTCCTTGTACGAGGGGCTGGAGAAACCCGAGACACGAAGCTCAATTCACAATTTTATGACGCATCCCGAGTTTAGAATAGAAGACTCCGAGCCTCATATTCCCCTTATCGATGATACCGACGCTGAAGACGACGCTCCAACAAAACGCAACTCTACTCCCCCACCCTCTCCCAATAAAAATAACAATGCGGTTGACAGTGGAATTCACCTTACAACAGACATGAACAAGTCTGCTACCTCTTCATCCCCAGGGAGCCCGCTACATAGTTTGGAAACATCACTCTGATTGTAAGCTGAATGTTAACACACTAGCTGCATTGTAAAGAAATTGAAACTGGGTCTCTTCACACATTATAATGGACAAGATGATATTCTTGTCTCGGACTTCAACAGAAGACACACTTGTACGAATGTAGATTTATTTTTTTAAAAAAAAAAAAAGCTTTCTGCCAGACTGGAGGGTGCTTTTCTGGGGGTGGGAGTAATAATGAACTCTGACAGATAAACCGTAACTCGGCATAAGTGACCTGTGGATCATCTGTTGTACTTAAGAATGGTCCTGAACAGTGTGTTAGCAGAGCTTTAGTTTATCATGATCCTTTTCTGAGGGGAAGGCTGGGAAGGGCAAGGAGGCCCTGGATCGTTGAATTGATACTTTAATTTCTGCTGTTGGCTGTTAATAATTTGGATTATTTATGTTTATAAATGATACAGATCTGTTTACAAGGTTTGTAGATACTTTTTTTTGTTCCTGTTCATAGATGGGAAGCTTCCTTATAAATGATGCAGAGAAAAAAATACAACAAAAAAAAACAAAAAAACTAGTCCTTCAAATACTGCTGTATTTTCAGGAAAAGGGTGTTTCTATTGAAACTGTACTAAATTTTGCCTGCAATTTACCTTGTTAAATATTGTAGATAAATTGCTAATACTAATAGCCAAATAGATAACACTAATGCTTTGTAAAAACATGAGCAGTGGTGTTCTAATGAAGTTATGGCCTCTGTCCTAATTAGTTTCTTAAATACATTTACTACTTAATGGTTTTGAAACAACTGTTTAATTTTTAAAAATTTTGAGAAACTTACTGAATAACTTTTGTTCAGAACTTAGTAGGATTGTTTAATGCAGGACATCAATATGTGATGGAACTTGCTTGAAATATTTCTGTTATCTCGGGCAAAATGGATTAAATCAAAATACATCAGAATCTTAGTCCTTTGTTTTTGTCTAAACATGTTAGTTTAGTGCTGTCTTGGTGAACTGTGAGTGGAACTGTGATTTTTTTCTAATCTATAGAATCCTTCATGCAGCATGAGGGCTGTTGGCATTTTGAAAGGTTGTTAGTGGGTAGCATACATGTTCTCCTTTTTGTTTTTGAAACTTGTTTGTAAACATGAATAAATCTGCCCTTTTGTTAAAATAAAATTGCAGCGATGGTTTCTTACAGATTTCTTTTTTCCTCAGCTCCTTCACTGGAAACACTGAAAAGTGCTGGTTTGTATTACTGGTTAACTTTAAACCACAATTTCAAGATGGTAACAGCCCCACTATAAATAGTACTTTGGGCAAGTGGAATCGTGGTGGCTTCCTCCAGAATGAATGTAAGCTCAGGGACTTGAAAGTCTTCACTGAGCCGAAAGGATACTCCTTGGGAATGAATAGGTCTGCCTGAAATCCCGAGACTTACTGTGAGTACAGCGTAATAAATGTATCCCTGACTGCTTAAGCGAGGGGAAACTGAGAACTGACATACAGCACGGATGAAAATACATATTTATTTATTTATTTTCAGTTGCTTAGTATGTTATGCACCACAACTGACCTGCTAGTGACTGACTGAAGAAGTTATGGTCTGCCTCAAATGTATTGTTCAAACAGCAAAGGATGATGGAGCAGGACTTGATCTGGTACTTCCTCATGTTTTCTAGGTCCAACGCTGCTTAGAAGAGCAACTGAAGAGATGAGTTGTAAACTCCTTCTTCCCCTTTGGCCAGCCCTGTGTTCTTTAAAATAGCAAGTGATTTTATTATTTTTTTTTTTCTTTGCCAAATAACCTAGAATTTTGGCCATTTTTAAAGGGGTCCCTTCAAAGGAGTGCGGGAATTCAGTTGATAATGAGGGCGGAGATAATATTAGAGCAAACTGCAGAAATGAGCAGGTCGGGAAGCTCAAGTGTATCTTTCCCTCGTGGTGGGATACTCACGTGCTTGGGTTTGTCCTTCAGTGGCTGATGTTCAACCTGTAGCACTGTATCCCGCTGTCAACTACTCCTGAATCCACTCTTTTCTATTGTAACGTAAGTAAATACACTGAATTCTAGGCAAAGGGAGGCTTGCACTTAACACTGTGTGTGTAGTAATTTCTCCAATATTTCTAGCACTTCCCATAAGTCATAGCTCTTACCTAGACTGCGTGGTAGGGAGTTCAGATTTTATGGAAGCTGTTTCTCCCTACTGCAAAAGTCAGACGAGCGTTGGCTTAATGAAGAGAGTTTCCTTACCTATAAAGTACACTGCTGTGTGAGACAATCTCTCCGTTTAATTTAGTCATAATTTGACTTTAATGTGAAAACATGCTTTAATTTTTTCATCTCTTTTCAGGCTGTGGTCATGATTTAGGGGTATCTTTTTTGGAATAAAGTCTGCACTTCTGAGCCTTTTGATGGGAGTGGGAGGGTGAGTGTAGGCTTTGTACATCAGTGATCCCTCTTGATTTGTTAACATGAGTGTGCTGTTCTCACAGGACGTTTCCTTCCAGAAATAAGGAGAAGTTGCTTAAGAGGGGGGGGGGTATGCTTCCTTTGTGATCTCAAGAAATCGTGACGTGTTGCCTAGATTATGGAATGGTTATCACTGAGCTCATGAGGCCTTCGTTGCCTTTCTGGTTGTAAGGTTTACTTGTCTTTCTTCTTGTAACTGAAATAAATAAAAGTGCTGTTCATCTCAGTCTGTATGGGGACCAAAATTCTTGAATGTCAGTACAGCAGTGATTTAAACCTGAAATGTGTGCCAATTCTGTAAAATAGCTCTTGCTATGACTTCTAAGCCCTTTCAAGAGGTGGTGGTGTACGTGGTGTTATGATCAGGCAACAGTAACTTTTAACACCAGTCAGCCCAGAACTGCATTTCTATGTGAAGTGGCTTAAAATTCAGTATCCTGGGTAGGATGTCTACTGTACTTTTGTATCAAACAAGTGTTAGGACACCTAATTTTTGGCTTTGAGGGGGGAGGTGAACATTGTTCTGTAAGAGGACTCAGTTTTTCTGTATTGGTCTTGACAGAAAGAGGAAGATGCTGTATCACGGAGTAGTCTGGAGAGAATAATGGAAATAAATGCCTTAATGC
Organism: Nycticryphes semicollaris; assembly: GCA_013400055.1. Classification (NCBI taxonomy): domain Eukaryota; kingdom Metazoa; phylum Chordata; class Aves; order Charadriiformes; family Rostratulidae; genus Nycticryphes; species Nycticryphes semicollaris. Next base: position 251,476 of record VXBJ01002995.1, read on the forward strand.
CAAACCAGTGGGTAGATGGCAGGGGTCTGTAATAAGTGTAAGCAACCAGAAAATATGAACTAACACTCCTGGAGATTTTCTTAGAATAACAGGAAGTTTTCCAATGTGTTTCAAAGTAGGAACGCAAATGTGATATTCATGGAAGGGTAACTTGCATGGGGCTGGCTGTGTTGGGAAGTTATTCCAAAGGTCTGGTAAGTTCAGTTTCTGTTGCCAGGAGTGCCAGCCTCTGCAGCCACCTCCTAGGAGAATCCAGATCTTGTTAGGCCTCGCATAAATTAAAGTAGAATGTCTTAATGTCATTGCTGTTCTGATGCAACCACTGGATTCTAAAGAGCTCCTGCTTTTTTCCACCTCCACCCTCTCCCCAAGCAGTGCATTATCTTCTGATCTTAAAGATTTCAAGCCCTCCCTGAAATACCTTAACTTTGGATGAGCCTGGCCAGCATAGAGGTTTCAGCTCTAGCGTATCTCCAGATACTGAACTGGTCTGCTTATTCAGGGCCATGCCATGAGAAATTCTGGGCCAGAATCAAGAGCCTTAGAGCTGTTCCTTCTCGTCTCCCCTGGACTCTATAGAGAACTACCTAATCACCACCTTCTAGAGACTGCAGCATCCATCAAGGAGCTACAGCTTACATGAGGTCTAAATCAAAAGCCTCCTACAGGTACTACTTGTCCTTTTGTTCAAAGTGAGGTCTAGAATGAGGATTTGCTTTGAGAACTATGGAGTGAGCTTAAACACCTTCTGAAAGAAGACAGGATGAAAAGGGCAGCTTCGCTCAACAGTGGCAGCAACTGTTCTAGTTGCAAAGCATGAAGCTGGAGTTGGTGCTTACACTGCAAATCTGACAAAGCAGGGAGTATTCTTCAGTAGGGGAGACAGATTAGACGTGTCTCTTAATCTTTCATAGGAAGGCAGCAGCATCAAGAGGAGATGATACATTAAAAGAGATTTATGTAGTTCATATCCAAAACGTGAACAGATGCAAGGAAGCAAGCAGGTGTCTCCTGCTCTATATGGAGCAGGCTGAGGATTTTGTTCTGCATCCATATACGACTGTATGACCACTTCAGGTCTTGTTAGTGTTCTGGGTCTATTCCTTTAAAAGGTAGATAAGGATATGTAGCATTGCAGAAGATGGGCAGTAGCTAGTTTCAGCCATATCTGGTCCTCTGCACCGAGTAAGTTAATCTGTAAATCTCTACTGCTGTTACATGCACCTGACATCTCCTAGTTTTCTAAAAATCTATAAATTTAGGCTGGAAAGGGTTCCTTGGCTTAGGTATGATCATACAGAAAACTTTCCTCCTTAGCAAAGGCACAGTCTTGGCGTTGCTCCGTGACAATTGCTGAAAGGCACAAAGTGAATTCTAGCTTTTCCTGTTGAAAAGCTTTCCGTCTCTCCTGTAGAGAATCAGAGCATACAGTTCAAACCTTTGTGTGTGAATAGCTTCCCCAAACTTCTGACTTAAGGCCCTACAATGAAAATACCAAAGCACTCTATAAATAAACGCTAGAAGATACGTTTGGCAATTTCAGTTTTACAAATACAGGATTTAGTCATTTTCCCTCTTCCACAAATTGGTTGCTCTGATGGCTGTAGGCACAAAGCATCTTCAGGTATGACCTAAGCTAGTCTTAATATTTCTTCAAGGTAAGCCAATATTTTGCTGATGTTTGTGGGAAAATACAGCTTATTTTGAATGCTGTGCTGGCAGCTACTGTGTAGTGTTTTGTTCTATACATTTTAGGGGAAAACCTGCAAAATTATCAATTTAGAAAATTCAGATCTTTGTTATAGGACCTGTCAAAGGATACATGGGTCAGACATAGATTACATGAAATAAGGAGCTCTTGGAAAAAGGGTATTTTGGTAGGAAGTGATAGGATTTGCTTTCTGACAACACTGCTTCCAAAGATGGGAAGGTGTATCTTTACTCACCTGTTGTGCATCGGTCATTAATATTCATTAATATGTAACAGTAATTCATTGAGGACCATAATCCAAACAGCACTCTATTAAGTGTTCTTAAATAGAAAAAAAAGTACTCTGGAAAATGTACTTTGTCACACTTTAATTTCAAAAAAATGAGTAATTTCTAGCTTTTTTTCCCCTTTTACCAATTCAACTAGGCTCTGTTCTGATAAACCTAGCAGTGGTTTGGACACGACCTAAAACTTGGTATCTTCTCCCTTTCTCCTCTTCCCCCTTCCAGTCTGTCAAGGACTATTGTAGGGAATCAGTGAAGGACAGATGGAGTAAGAGTTGCAACTGTGGATTTGTCTCCTTTATCATCTTTCTGCCTTGCCTTGTGGTCTTCTCTTCTGCCTTCTACTTCAAGATCTCACCCTCTATTCACTAACACACTGGAAAACTGTTGTGCAATGGGTCTCTTGATATTTCTGGGGAAGGGTGCTTAAATGTGCTTCTTCCACGTTTTAATTGGTGTGAAGGCTTGAAGAATTAGGTTTTAGACTAAGAGCAAACAGTGCATGAACAGAAGAATGAGCAGTAGAGAACAGACACCTAAGACCAAATGTTTCTCCCAGGCAGTTCATAAAATCCCCTTACCTCGCTGAGCCTTTGATTTTCATTAGTTACCTCAGTGTCTGGTTATATGAAAGCACTACGGTATATAGACAAGGCTCTACATATAGTGAGACTTTGGTCATGCTTGCAGATGTACAGGTGCTGAGAATTAGGAGAACACTTAAATTTAAGCCCTGGGCAGGAAACTTCAAAAGTGTTGTGCCTTACAGTATTCTTCTATTGGGCATATCTGAAAGACTCGCTTCTAGTAAAAATCCTAAGGGCAGGGCTTTGAAAATGTGCATAAAAGGCTGATGACAGCAATGAAAGGTAGCTATATTATCAAACATTTGCTGAAACAAGCACAGTGATTCTGACCTGCAGACCCCTGTACATGGGAGGAGTGATTTATCCACAAAGTAATTAACGTGAGCTGCACAGATCTCTTGGCCCCAGGTAGCAAACACCTGCTTAGCAGCCCCTCTTCCTCCCCACCACCCAACCCTGAAAACAATCATTAAGCTCTTCGGCTGTATAATGGTCTAATTTGCCACAATTATGTATGTGTGATGGGTGGAATCAAAGGAGGTGGTCAGACTCTTCTCAGTGGTGCCTACTGACAGGACAAGAGGCAACGGGCACAAATCGCAACGTGAAATTCTCCCTGAACATAGGAAAACACTTTCTTCTACTGTACTGGTGGTCCAAAGCTGGGTAAGTTTGCTCAGGGAGGTTATGGAGTCTCCATCCTTAGAGACACTCAAAACCTAGCGTGACACAGCCCTGAGCAACCTGTTGTAGCTGACCCTGCTCAGAGCAGGGGGTTGGACTAGATGATCCACAGAGGTTCCTGCTAACCTGGTCCTTTCTGTGATCCTCAAATTCTTGAGCAGGGGGTGTAATTCTACAGGGTTTCCCCATTAGCCTCACAGATACTATTTGTACATGTAGATGGAATTCAACAAATAAGTAAATCACTAGAGCCAAAGAAAGATCTTTCTCTTGTAAGAGATACTTCTTTTATATGAAACTGGTCTGACCAATGGGCTTGCTGGTATTTGCCTGCTGGAATGCTTACTGTGATAGCAGAGCTTGGCCACTTCTGCTGCAGTAAACCTTTCTGAATTATGACTGACTGGAAAAGTAAAAGATCAACCTCCTAAAGTGGCATCAACTTCAGCCATGTCCTGGAATCCTGATGCACTAAGTAACCAGCTAAGCAATTCTGGTGACAGCCCTTTTAGGCGTCGAAACTTTGAAATGAAATTCATACTGTTGTTTTTCTAATGGAGGGGGAGGGAAAACTGTTCTTCCATCTTAAAACCGCATATTTTTTTCAAAGCTAGTTCATTACATGCATCTTGTCAAACGAACTCTTCTATGAGTTGCTGTAGAAGGTAACACTGAAAGATGCTACTGCTTGTAAAGTACTCCCAAAATTGTACGATTTAAGTATAAGCAACTCTACCTTGCTTGGTTTTTAGCTAAAATACTATGACTTTCAGACTTTAAGTTACTGCATACGAGATGATATCCTATGCTTGTTGGCCTGCTGGGTAACCCAGAGGACTTCTTACAAGAGAGGAACTCAGGTTGTCTGAAATACTGCTAGAGGCTCTCATCTCCTGGAAAGGGGATAGCATGTGCACATTGAAGAAAACTTACAGTACCCTTTCACCTGTAGAAATATCTTCTAGTAAATAGAAGCATGCATTTTTTCTCTTTTTTATTCTTCTAGCAGCTCTTTCTCATATCGTCTTCTTACAAGTTGAAAATGGAATAAAATTAAAACTTTGTCCTATGGCTAACATAAGTAACACGAACCTTAGTGCAAATAAAGTTAGTTAAGTGTTTTTGCAGTTCTTAGAGTTGCTCTCTAGCGAGCTGAACTTAAGCTAACAGTTAATCTTAAAGCCTTCGGTGTTGATATTTTTTAATTTCAGAGATGGTCAGGAATTAAGTTACTTGTCGTGACTGAAACGTTCCTTCTAGAAAGCTTCAACTTAGTAAAAGGTCGGTGAAGCTTAAACCTGACTTGAGCTTTTCTCATCTCCCGTTAGGAGAGAAACCTGCAGGAGAAATAACGCAGAGCTTAGCTGTTACTGCTCGGTGCTGCTCTGCATAGGTTTTGTGTGGCCTCTACTCCTTGCCCCTTCCCCTCCTTCCTGAGCTTATCCCGCCACAGCGCAGTGCGGTCCTGCAGACAGATGCCTGGAAGGATACGCTCAGCTGCGAAGAGGGATACTGGGGCAAATCAGTATTCGAATGCTCAAAGTAACAGCTTATTCAAGTTTATTCTTTTTGTGGAGGTGGGAGATTATTCGGCAGAAAGTAACTCTTTGGTGAGGAAAATTCACAGCCTTTTTGTCTCCGCGGGCATTAAAGGACTGATGCTTCATGAAATAATCGGAATGAAACTTCATGAAGTTCTGCTGCTTTGAGCAGGAGTCTGCATTAGATGACTTCCCAAGGCCCCTTCCAACCTGAATTAGCCTGTGATCCTATTTTTAAATTGTCTTCGGTGGGTATCTGTCAAACTTTGCTTATGGCTTCTCATATTCGTGTTTTATACTACAAGGCAGACATGCTTAGCCACCGCAGAGTAGCAGTCTGTAATTCACAGGAAAGGCCACAGATTTTCTGCAGACCTGTGGAAAGCAGCTACTCCTCAAGGAAAAAGAGGATTTCTCACACTGTTATTTGGCTCTGTCAAATCTTTCAGGTGTATAAAGACAAAAAATTGTAGTTATTTCTAAAGAAAATGAAGAGCCGACTTATTTGTGGATTTGTGTCTTTTCACTGCCCTGCTCTCTTTTTACTTTTGCATTTTTAATGGGGGGGGGTCTGAAAGATAAAGTTCTCTTGCAGTCATATAAAGCTAATGATATCTGCATTATTGTTCTAACTGATCAAGAATAAAAAGCACTGAACAATATCTTTTCAATCATAGCCTATAATTTAAATGGAATCGAGAAACCGGCTTTTCTCCGTGCCTTAGTTGATGAAGCAGTAGTGTTACAGGCTTTTATCTAATTGAGCAAAATACCTGTGAAATTAAATTAAATGCAGCATTGGTTCTGCTGTTACATTCAAATGCTCCCCCTTTGCCTTGAGATACAGAAATACCTTGTTATGCTTGGAGAAGTTAGTGTCATATCAGATTTGGAGTCTCTTTTTACTGGTTCTCAGATAATTGCATGTAAAAGTTTAAATGCAAATGTAGGAAGCCTGACATCCTAAAACTGCCATTCCAGTCTTAAAAGGGATGTAATAGGAAAAAGCTTCTGTCAAATATTCCACGTGTAAGCTGTATAGTGAAACTAGCTAGCTGGTTGACCAAATGTTAAAGTAATGCGAGATGATTCAAATCAAATTTTGACATTATAACTATTGGAAAAAATAGCTGTGTTTCTGTGAAAGGGTTGTCATAGCCTTTTATTATCTTGTTGTCATAAATAACGTATTTCTTCTGAAACTAAAACATATTTAAAATAAGTATGTTTAGAAAATGTGGGAGAGTGCCTCCACCAGTAAAGCTTGATACGCTGAGTTTTGACTCTCTGCCTTAAAGGTGCAGGCGTAATTTGAATTTTCTTCTGTAGGGCCACTATATTGCAGTGTGTTTCTTTTCAAAGGTATTAATGTTTCAAGAAAAGATGAACGAAATTCTGCAGCAGGTGGTTAAAAGTATTCTGAACTGCCATTTTAAAAGAGTTTGGGATAGCAGGGGTCCCCAGCTGTTCTGCAAGCGTGTTAATACTTGACTAGAATTATTATAGCATTAAATATCACAGACTTGGCTCTTTTTCTGAAAGGGCTACAGACAGTGCAAAACTGAGTATCATCTAAATGATCGTGTGTCAGCTTGATCCCAATCAACACGATCAGCATTTTTGCATGTTTGAATGACGAAGTGCTACAGGCTTTTTGATGGCTGGATGAGGAGTGGGAGCTGATAAAATACCACTAGAGAATACTACTTGACATCAGCTTTCTTCATTGCCCATCTCCGGAGGCAATCAGCACAACCAATGGACCCCTCAGGGTTCGTTTTCCGAAGTCATGCTTGATCTCTGACAATCTTGTGTCTAAAAGACTGAAGTGCTGAAACACATTCCTGCTTGCTATCAAAAACCCAGTATGAAACGTTGCACTTCAGAATCAATCCAAGTTCAACAGTTAAGCTGTAGATAGTTATTTCCAAACTGATGATGTTTGGGACATTGCCAAACATGAGACAAGGGCTCCTGTGGCTTTCCTGCCTTGTTTCAGTCTTGCAAGGCTTGATGGTTGTACTCTATTTAACTGCTAACAACCCTGATAAAGTTATCAGGGTTACTTTTGGGGGGGAAGAGCAATGTTATGAAATAAAAGGGCTTAGCCATTTCAAAGAATGGAATTTGAGGCGGGGGGGGAGTGTTAGTTTGCTGTTAGTGCTTGTTGGCTGCTGATACTCTACCATCTACAAGCTTTTGAACAAGATTTGACGCTTGTCAAGGAGGATCTCCTGGCGCTGGGGATCTATTTTGCTATCCCAGTGGAAAGCACGGACAAGTTGCAACCTGTTAAATATCTATATAGGCAGATAGAATCATAGAATCATTGAATGGTTAGAGTTAGAAGGGACCCTAAAGATCATCAAGCTCCAACCCCCCTGCCTTGGGCAGGGACGCCTCCCACTAGAGCAGGTTGTTCAAAGCTCCATCCAGCCTGGCCTTGAACACTTCCAGGGATGGGGCAGCCACAACTTCCCTGGGCAACCTGTTCCAGTGTCTCACCACCCTCACAGTAAAGAATTTCTTTCTGGTGTCTAATCTACATCTTCCCTCTTCTGATTTAGAGCCATTACCCCTTGTCCTGTCACTACACTTCCTGACAAAGAGTCCCTCCATCTCTCCTGTAGGCTCCCTTCGGATACTGGAAGGCCTACTATAAGGTCTCCCTGGAGCCTTCTCTTCTGCAGGCTGAACAAGCCCAGCTCCCTCAGCTGGTCTTCACAGGAGAGGTGATCCATCCCTCTGATCATCTTTCATGGCCCTAGGCAGGACCCATTCCTAAAGGTCCATGTCCCATCTATGTTGAGGGCTTCAGGTGAGGTCTCATGAGGACAGAGCAGGGGGTAGAATCACCTCCCGCAACCTGCTGGCCACACTTCTATATCTTTGCTGTCCATCATTCATCAAAACTCTCTGAAAAGTGTTCCTGTTCTGAGCAAACTGCTCTGCCTGGTTGCAGGGGGATTTGATGGGGTTGTGACTGAGCCTTTCACACAGGAGCAGGATGGGAGTCCCTGATGCTGGCTCAGGTTATGCCTTCTGCTCCAGTCCTCTCTCCCTCCAGTGTCCCCCATTTCAACATCTTCTGCAACAGCGCAGTGAACCACACTGGAACAGCTTCTGGATAAACTGCTGCTCTCTGGACAGCAAAGCTCAAGCAGAAAGGTGCTCCCCTCTGCGGCTCCTTGTGCCCCAGTCATGAGAGGTGGAGGAAGCAACAGCTGAAATACTGTGGATGGAGGAAGTTAAGGGGGAGCCGAAAAGGGAGAGTGGAAGTTGCTGAAAGCTTCAAGGGAAGCAAAGCAGGATAAACAGGATAGGAGCAAGAGGTGCAAAAAGAACAAATGTACAAGTTGAAAAGCTTCTGTCTTAAAAGTAAGCTCCTCCAGCTCGAGGCACTGATGTCAGCAGTACTAGCTGTACCGTCTATCAGTTCATGCTTTTGCTTGAGCATTTCAGTCATCTTTATTTCTTGTTTTCCTTTGGAGGAAAACCTGCTATGATCTGAATACTGAAAATTGACAGTCACTACTATGATTTGATGTATGTGATGATAGATCGGAAGGAGTGTAAAAAGATTAGAAAACCAAATGTTTTAAGTAAACTTATGTGAGAAGCTTAATCTAGTGCTTTTTATTTAAAATACCAAAATTAAATGTAGCTAACATAATTAAGTGATGTGTCACACTAAAATGTGCTGATCTGCAAGGGTTCCTGTGCTTTGGTGAAGACATAAATTTCACAATCATATTCAACACTATGGCAGGAAAACTTTTTTGCAGCAGGAGTGACCTTAAAGGCAGCTCTTACAGCAAGCATCTAGGACTCTTTTCTGACAGCTACTTGGAAATTCAAAGCACATTCTGTCTGTTCTATGGGTGCAAGAACAAGCTGTTTATACTAACAGCAGGCTGTGTTCTTCAAAACAAAAGTCTAGTTAAGGATGAATACTCTTAAACTAGAGTCAAAGTAGTTGGCAAACAATTTCTAAGTAAGAATTGGTGCAAAAAAAATGCAAGCAGTGCACAGAGTAAGTTAGGTGCTATCTCTAACAGGCTCCCTCATCACAATTTTAGCATGAATTTAACATTTTGTCTCCATCAGAGGGATGGTGGGGTGTGAAAAGATTCATTAGGTTGCAGCCTCACAGCATACAGAAGGAAAACTGCCTGGGTTAGTTCTGAATCAGTCATAGAATCATTCAGGTTGGAAGAGACCCTTGGGCTCATTGAGTCCAACCACCAGCCCTACTCTACAAATTCCTCCCCTACCCCAAATCTCCCAACACCACATCTAAATGACTCTTAAACACATTCAGGGATGGGGACTCAACCACCTTCCTGGGCAGCCTATTCCAGTGTCTGACCACCCTGTCTGTGAAAAATTCTTTCCTAATGTTCAGCCTAAACCTACCCTGTTGTAGCTTGAGGCCATTCCCTCTTGTTCTATCGCTAATCACCTGTGAGAAGAGACCAGCACCAACCTCTCTACAATGCCTTTTCAAGTAGTTGTAGAGAGCAATGATGTCTCCCCTCAGCCTCCTCTTCCTCAAACTAAACAGTCCCAGCTCCTTCAATCGCTCTTCATAAGATTTGTTCTCCAGGCCCCTCACCAGCTTCATTGCCCTCCTCTGCACTCGCTCCAGCACCTCGACATCTCTCTTGTGTTGAGGTGCCCAGAACTGGACACAAGACTTAAGGTGTGGCCTCACCAGTGCTGAGTACAGGGGGACAATCATCTCCCTACTTCTGCTGGTCACACTATTTCTTATACAAGCCAGGATGCCATTGGCCTTCTTGGCCACCTGGGCACACTACTGGCTCACGTTCAGCTGCTTGTCAATTAGAACCCCCAGGTCCTTTTCTGCCAGGGAAGGGGCAGAAGCCATCGGAACTTGCTTCCTGTATGGCGACTCCTCCTGCAGCTGCAAAAGCTGCTGCCCCCAGATATCCCTTCGGACTTTGAAAGGATTGGCGCTTTGACTTCTGTTTTCTGTAGCGCTCGGGGGTCACAGCGATACTGATTTGCTGCGTATCGTGTCCGCTATGAGGCCCTGTTTGACCCTCCCCACAGCTGGGACCAGTTGCTCTGTAGAACCTGCATGCAAACTGGCACTGTAAAACAAACACCTGGCGGAATCCCAACCGGATTGCGGTGGAGACTCTGGGTATTGTGTGTGCACATGCAGTGGCCTTGCAATTAAAACTGTGCAAAATGATAAAAACAAGTAGTATTTTGTGGTACAATAGATTGCTACAGGGAGCCTGAGCAGTGTTCTCCCAAACTTGCTTTAAAAAGAAAATTAGGGGTATTCCTCCCTCCTCCCTTTTGTGCTGTCAAGCAGACACCACCTTCTTCTTCTCTCCTTTGTACAGTATATGGGTTGTTCAGCCATTCAGAAGTTGTCCCTCTCTGAAACAAAGCCAGTCATTATGCTGAAATCAGCATAAAATTCACTAATATTAGAGGCCCTGCAAGAAGTCTTAAATCATTCTGACACACACACATCCAGCTAGGTGTGTACACAGCCTTCCTGCAGGAGATGAAAAGGAGTTTAAAAAAAGAAGGTGTGGAGTGGGGACCTTCTACCCCCAAAATGCCCCACTATACTTGCATGTCTCATCACTGGAATAGGGCCCATTGCTTAGATTTTTATCATTTCATAAGTAGCATGGGGCAAGATGTAACTTCACCACTTACTCTTTGAATCAGACCAGTGTCTATCTGTCTCATTAATGGTAGCAGGTCTTATACTCGATGCAGGGACGCAAACAGAACAGTGTATTTAATAATATAACTAATGAGAGGCTGAAACTTCTAGTACCCCCTTCACTTTTCTGTTTGCATCAGCCACACAAGTAATAATCAAGAGAAAACCTAAATAGTAGCAGCAGGAAGCATCTGTGGTACTCTGTCCTGTTTTGGGTTTGCTAACTGTCACGCTGGAAAGCTCTTCCTGCCCAAGCAGCCAGGGCTGCAACAGCAAAAAACCAAACCAAACAAGAAACCCAAACCCTACAGCCCACAAGCTTTCCTTCTCCATGCAAAGAGGTCTCTATCCTGCTTTGGTATAGCAATGATGAACGCAGATCAGTTGCACTTAGGGTTGCCTATGAAGTGGCAAAAATGGAATCTGTAAAGAATTCTCTCTCTCACATGACCTGGCCTTCTCTGTACCAATCCTGAATTTGAAGCAGCTGCCACTGCCAGTCAGAAACACCTTGCCTTACTCCATTCCCTCTTGAAACTAACCCAAAGGAAAGGGGGGATCAAGTTCTCCTAATTCTAATTTAATTCAAGAATTTGGTTTCACAGAGCTTGGACTTCAACAAAGCTGGTTTTTGTTTTTTAAATGAAGTGAGCTGCAATATCAAGATCTCATTTTTCGAGTTAAATTTCTTATTCTAGCTTCTCTTGCTCCTGTTTATTCCATTCTCTAGTTTGTCCTCCCTATCAGATTGTCTGGGTGAAATGTTGCCCTGTGATACACACTTAAACAGATACTTCACCAAGCTGGGTAGCTCCATACAACAGTTCACTGTTGATAATTTTCATCGACTCACTCTTGCAGTTAATATCCACATTACACTAGATGATGCTCTTATTAAGCAGCACTAAATGGAAGATACTGTATAAACACCACTCTGCACGGCATATGCTGAAGCATTAACAAATTTGTTCTTTGCTACATTGTACTAAATTTTTCCAAACTTGTTCTGACCTTCATGAACCCTGTAAGATGCATGAATAGTTCCGGATTCTAAACACACATTACCAAACAGCTTGCTTAAGTACCTTGATTCCAACACATTGAATTTTGCAACACAACAGTTTCTCAGGTATTGTATATAATGGCAAAGAGCCATCATACCACGTATCTATTTAGAAAACATCTGCTTTGGTTATTTTTAGAAAAGCTAGATGCCGCTGCATTGAAAAAATGTATATTTACCAACATACCTACATTACTGGCAACACATCAAACATTACTCGTATTGATCATTCATTAAAACATTATAAAAATAAAAAGAAAAAAAAGAAAGAGAAAGATGTTCTTTAAATTTGGAACTCACGTGGGCATCCAGCCAGGTAGAGATGCCACTGCTATAAAACACCATAGTAGGATTATCCCAGATAATTCCATAATCAAAGCAGTTCTGTTATCATAAAACAATCAGTGGCTGCAAACATTCTCAGATTGCACATACATTCTAGAGAGTATGATCTGACACTGGAGGTAACACTAAGAGAAGTTTACACATAGTTCAGTGTGTGATTCAGCTGCATATGACTATCTCAGTATTTTAACTGTGCTGTACTTAGGGAGAAACATTAAGGAATTTAGTCCCTGTAGTCATTAGAGAGATATGTATCTTTTATACAAAAGCATCTAATTAAAAGGAACAAACAGAAAAAACGCCTTTGGATAACACACCCACTTTTATACAAAGCCTAATTACTTTAAGACAAGTTCTTTGGTGGAGTCATTGTTGCTTTCAGTTTCTAATCCAGATGGTTATTTGGTTTAAAGTGCTGGTTTTAAATTATGCAGTTTTCCTTTACATGTTTCCCCCCAGGCACTTCAAGTTCTTGTATTTATCCTTCAGTACAAATACTATCTATACACTGAATAAGCAAAAATCTCTCAAATTTCTATCAGCTACAGCAGCTCTCTGAACATTTTCATGGCCTTCCTCTGGACCTGCTCCAACAGGTCCCTGCCTTTGCTGTGGTGAGGAAAGAGCTGGATGCAATACCCCAGTTGGGGTCTCAGCAGAGCAGAGTATAGGGGGAGAATTAGCTCCCTTGACCTGCTGGCCACACTTCTTTTGACACAGCCCAGGATGCAGTTGGCTTTCTGGGCTTCAGGAGCACATTGCAGGCTCATGACCAGCTTTTCATCCACCATTATCCCCAAGTCCTTCTCAGAATTCATCAATTTATTCGTCCCCTGGTCTGTATTGATGCTGAGGATTGCCCCAAGCCAGTTGCAGGACCTTGTACGTAGCCTTGTTGAACTTCGTGAGGTTTGCACAGGCCCACTCCTTAAGCCTATCAAGGTGTCCTGGATGGCATCCTGTCCCTCTACTCTAATCACTCCATCACAGGCCACTAGATTAGTGAGGTATCATTTGCCCTTGGTGAAGCCATGCTGGCTGTCTCTAATGACCTCCTCATTTTCCATATGTTTTAACATAACTTCCAGGAGGATCTGCTCCATGATCTTACAGGGCACAGAAGTGAAGCTGACTAGCCAGTAGCTCCTAGTGTCTGGGTATGATATTCCCTTTATTCCAGCCACTGGGATATTTGAGTGCCATGATTCTTCAAATATGATGGAGAATGGCTTAGCAACTGCACCTGGCAATTTCCTCAGGATCCCAGGATATTTCTTAGACTAAAAGTAACATCATTTATATTCCAAATCATCCTTGCATTTCAAATCTCTATGTCCTTACTTGATATCCTTTTCTTTTCTGTTGCCTCGCTGCTCTTGGCAAACAGATTTTAGTGGGATTTTAATAAGAAAATCTCAACAAAACCAAAAAACCAACAATATTCCACAAGTTACTTTACTGTCTTAATATTTATTTTTCATAACCATTTTGATGTAGAAGAAAAAAAAAGGAAGGATCAGAGGTTAGAAAGATGCTGGGGGCAAAAGGTATAATGGTTCTACAACTGCAAGACAGACTGTAATTACATCTTTGTGCCCTAAAACCACGTTCCTCTCCTGCACGTAGGCAGATTAATATCTGACACCACACTGCCAAAGCGTATGTCACACTCCCCTCTAGCGCCCAGGGTGCACTGCTGCCTGCTTGTGTCCCCTCTCTGCCAACAGCCAGAGGGCCCAAGGCCTTTCTGAGGGTCGGGACAGCTCTGCTGCTAACACAGCTGCTCCCACTATCACTCCACGTAATTAAAGTTGGGGTTCTCAGTTTTATTTTAAAGTCGGCTATGACTTGGAAGCTCTGTAGTAACATTAAGGCACAAACTCCTCATTTTAGATCTGATGGGACTTTAAGGGGGCTGGTGTATTGCACTTGCCCCTTAAGTGCACGCGTTGCATTGCCTCTATTATTGTGAAATCTATGTGATCAGCGTAACTTATGTGTGCATTGCAACATACATGCACAAAGGGTATCAAGTGTGTCTGCGTGTCCTTGATTTCCCCATGTCCTTTCCTACAGTGACCATGCAGCCTGCAAGAACCTTGAGTGACAATCTTAAAAATGTATGTTCCTCCATACATACGATTTCCCGTTGGGGGCTGACCTGCTGGAGAGCAGCTCTGAGGAAAAAGACCTGAGTCCTGGTGGACAACAGGATGACCATGAGCCAGCCATGTGCCCTTGTGGACAAGGATGCCAATGGCATCCTGGGGTACATCAAGAAGAGTGTGGCTAGCAGGTCAAGGGAGGTCCTCCTGCTCCTCTAATCAGCCCTGGTGAACTGTGTCCAGTTCTGGGCTCCCCAGTTCAGGAAGGACAGGGAACTGCTGGAGAGGGTACAGCAGCGGACCACAAAGATGATTAGGGGCCTGGAGCATCTCTCTTACAAGGAAAGGCTGAGGGACTTGAGTCTTTTTAATCTGGGGAAGAGAATAGTGAGGGGGGATCTGATCAACACCTATAAATACTTAAAGAATGGGTGTCAAGAGGATGGGGCCAGTCTTTTCTCAGTGGTGCCCAGTGAGAGGACAAGAGGAAATGGACACAAACTTGAACATAAGAAGTTCCACCTAAACATGAGGAGGAACTTCCTTACTCTGAGGGTGGCAGAGCTCTGGAACAGGCAGAGCTCAAGAATGTCTCCCTGGAGACATTCAAAACCCTCCTGGACAAGTTCCTGTGCAGCCTGGTCTCGGAGGACCTGCTTTGGCAGGGGGGGTTGGACTGGATGATCTCCAGAGGTCCCTTCCAACCCCGTATCATTCTGTGATTCTGGGACATATACTTCCTTAACTCAGCGACTGAGAAAAAGAACTTCACAGCTGCTGAAACAGCAGCCTACTGAGACGTGACGCTTGGAAGATGTTTTCTGATGCACCATTTATCATTGTCATCACAGCGCACGACTTAATACAGTAGATTGCGCTCGTGTACCACAGAACACAGTTATTCTCAACCATAAGAAGACAATGCCAACTCATAATTGTATGAAATTATTACAAGTTACAATAAACTTAATTCTAAAAATAAAGTCTACGCATGCTCATAAGAAAAAATGATCAACATAAAAACTAATCCCTGCCAGCTTTATAACTACAGTCATTATAGCTAATTATATGTCTGTGGCAAGGGAATACTTTGCTTCCTACAAGCATTCGGGAGTCTTGAAAACACTCTCAGGTGAGGAAAAGCAGCAAGGAACAGACTAACTTTGTAAGCCCTACAATTTGATAAATACTCTTCCAGCTCCTTGTAGAAAGAACAGCGCCGCCCTCTTTCTCCCAGTAATCACAGTCCTTCCTTTGCTTTATGCCTATCACCTGCCAGTTTATAATTCAGGAATTTTGTGGGCAGGTACAGACTCCAGTTTATTGCCAGCACCCCAAAACGAGCTGCTGGAAGTGTATGTAGCAGCTGTGAAGAAGGCAAAAGGAAAAAGATTTGCCATGACTGGGGACTGTCATTTAGCTCAGCTAAAGGTAAATAACATAACATTTGTAAATAAAATAACATGTATTTCTCTCCACTTTTGGAACACATCTGAACCTGAGAACACAAGGTACCAGAAATACTGAGATACCACCACGATACACAATTACAGCGGCATCTCTCTCACTCTCATTTCTCTCAATTAGAGCGTCGTTTCTCTCACTCAAGAAAAAAGGAAAAGAGACCACAGAATAACTTAGCATCACTGGAAGTTTGGTACTAAACCTGCTTCCCAGAGGGATAGGATCTGAACTTAGCTTGGCTGTCTCCCTTCTGAGAGGCTCCATTCACAGCTGATAAACCCCAGGAGAAAGAGGATAGTTCAAAAAACAGTTGGACAGGGTGACTGGGCCAAGTGAATTTAAGTTTAACTGGTTAAATCATTGTTCCTGCAATGTGGTAGAAAATGTGGGACATTTAAGTTTTATCACTACCAACTCTTTTTAATGCTATGTTTTAGTTTATGATAACTAAATCATGGGCGCTAGCACACAGGGATGGGTGACTGAGCTGCATAGAAAACCAACATAAAACCCCAAACCAAATCAAGAACAAATAATGACATAAAACTGTAGCTTTAGTTAGGTCCAAGTTAAAGTCAGTGTCCTGTCCCATCCGTTTTTTTTTTAAAAAAAAATAACACACGCATGTTCTGAAGCTGTAGAGGCAAATTATCAGCTTGCATAACATCAACGTAAGGAGTGGCAAGCAGATTTGTGTGGAAACCTTCTTATATACTTGCTGCAATAATCCTGCTTTTTTCAGCACATGAAAAATTGTTATTTTAAATGTGCATTTCACAGTTGAACACAAGTGATTTGGAACTGTCCTATAACCGTCAAATCTTACACATTGGCCTAATTTCTGACCTGATTCTGGAGATCTAAGTCAGATGAAACTCTGTGAAATGCAGACTGGATTCCAAAAAGGAAAACAAAAAAAAAAAATTAATAGCAGTATAAGTTACTTCATGACTACTTGTATATGGAATGCCAGTTTTGCTATCACAACCCTCCCTTTGGCTAATCGATACCAACCCTTTTGATGAGCATCGCCACTGGAGCAGTATTTTTTCAGTGAGATTGGTTCCATTATCTAAGCGATCATGAAGCCGCATAAATATTCACAGTGCTACTCACACCACTATTTCGGTGTTGGGGTTGCCTGCCTTTCAAACAAACAAACAAAGGTAGTTATACTTTTTGAGCATTAAAAAAAGCCCGGACAAAGCACCGGAGGTGCTATTTGGGCCACCGCGTTGCCACCCGCCTTGAGAGCCAGCCCAGCACTGGTGGGTTTCCCTCACAGGTTGGTAGGAAAAACTGTAGTTTGGGTTGGTTTTTTTATTTAAATAATAACCGACAGGCCGGGTTTCCCGCCTCCTGCCGCAGCACCCCTTCACACACACCATGGCGGCACCTCAGCGTCTCCACACACTCGGAGACAAGAGACTGCAATTTGCCCCGGCCCAGCCAGGGATGCCGCTGCTCTCCGCCCCGTGGCCGCCGGACCCGAGCCCGGGCGAGGAAACCCCTCCCGGACACAGCTAAGGCCGCGCCGCCCGGTCGCCAAGCAACGCGGGAAGGCGGGGGAGAGCGGGAAAGGGGGCGATGTGGCCCTACGCCTTTAAGAGGGAATCGAGCACCTACACAACTGAGCAGCGGCCACGCCTCCTCCCCCGCGGGGCGGCCGGCGAATGGGCGTCCGGCAAGACGCGCCGTGGATGAATTCGGGGCTCGGCCGGCTGTGCCTGGAGCGCGGGGGGTTTGAGGGGCCGCCGCACCGCTCCGGCAGCGGCCGTTGCCGCGGCGCTTCCCGCTCCGCCCATGGCCTCCCCGCTGGTAAGGGACCGGCACTAGGGCACCGCAGCCGGCGGGTGTCGCCCGGCGCTCAGGGCTGCCCGGCTACAGCTGGTGCGGCCGCCTCGCCCGCCCGGCGGGAGCGCTCGCTGCCGTGTGCGGGACGTTAAGGGCTCCTGAAAGAGTGGGGAGGGAGGGGAACGACACAAGGGGGAAGCGGGTGGGGGAGCCGCCCGCACCCGGGGGCTGATGGCGCGCACCCTCTCCCTCAGCAGGATCCCATCTTGATCCAAACTCTCCGAGGCCACAGAGCGGCGGTGACTGGCGTCGCCTTCAACGCGGACGGCGCGGGGCTGGGTGAGTGCAGGGAGCCGGCGGCGTGGCTGGGCGCCGTTTGCTTTCCGGGCGGGGCGGCTCGCACCCTCCTTTCCCCTCTCCCTCCTTTCCGGGAGCGGGTCCGGGAGCGGAGGAGGGGCGGGCTCCCGCGCCGGCCGGGCGGGCCGAGGAGTCTCTGCCCATTCCTTAAGCGACAACTTTTTGAGCAAACCACGAGGCGGGAGGAGGGGTTTGTCCCGCGGCGAGAGGGGAGGAGGAGGAGGAGAAGGAAGTAAGTGAGGGGAGCGCTGAGGCCGGAGGGGCGGGGGGGAGGCTGCTCCCGTGCCTCCGCTGCTGTCCCGCGGCCCCCCGAGAAGTCTCTGGGCCCGCTACCGAGGGGCTGGCTGCGAACTCGGCCGCGGCCCGAGCCCGAAGCTGGGAGTGCTCGCAGCCCCGCTCCGTCCTGGGGGCGCGGGGGGCAGCCGGCGGTGGGTCGCGGAGCTCCTCGCTGCTCGGGGCTGCTCTTAATCGCCTGCGATGAGGATCCGGCTGGCGAGAAGATGGACATGGGTCCGCAAAAGCTGCGTGTTTCTCGGCTTCTTGACGATCGCTTACTTCGTCGTCGAGCTGTCGGTTTCTGCCTTCGGGGCCTCCCTCGCCGGGGAGAGCATCACCAAAGGGAAATGGGAGAGGCGCTTTTCTGACCGAGCAGAAGAGGCTGTGGATTTGGCTCGTCCAGTTTATGACAAATCCCCGCCTGATCCTTATGCCCCAGGAGAATGGGGTAAGTCCTCTCGCCTGCAGCTGAGTCCTGAGGAGAAGAAACAGGAAGAAGAGCTGATTGAGAAGTATGCAATTAATATCTACTTGAGTGATAAAATCTCCCTCCACCGGCACATTGAAGATAACCGACTGAGTGGCTGTAAAACTAAATCTTACGACTACAGAAGACTGCCCACAACATCTGTTATAATCGCTTTTTACAATGAAGCCTGGTCAACGTTACTACGGACGATACATAGTGTTCTTGAAACATCACCTTCGGTGCTTCTGAAAGAAATAATACTGGTGGATGACTTGAGTGACAAAGTGTATTTGAAGACTGAACTTGAAAGATACATAAGCAGTCTGAAAAGAGTTCGTTTGATAAGAACCAACAAACGGGAAGGATTGGTTCGTGCACGTTTAATTGGTGCTACCTTTGCTACTGGTGATGTCCTCACCTTTCTAGACTGTCACTGTGAATGTGTTTCTGGCTGGCTGGAACCGCTGCTCCAGAGGATTGCTGAGAATGAGAGTGTTATTGTTTGTCCTGTCATTGACACGATTGACTGGAAAACATTTGAATACTACATGCAAACAGCAGAGCCCATGATTGGGGGGTTTGACTGGCGGCTGACATTCCAGTGGCACTCGGTGCCTAAACATGAACGTCTCAGGCGCAAATCTGAAACCGACCCGATCAGATCCCCGACTATGGCTGGTGGCTTGTTTGCTGTAAGCAAGAAGTATTTTGAGTACCTGGGCACCTATGACACAGGAATGGATGTCTGGGGAGGGGAGAACTTAGAATTATCGTTTAGGGTTTGGCAGTGTGGAGGCATGTTGGAAATTCATCCGTGCTCCCATGTAGGCCATGTGTTTCCAAAGCGTGCACCATATGCTAGACCAAATTTCCTGCAGAACACAGCACGTGCTGCTGAGGTGTGGATGGATGGGTACAAAGAACACTTTTACAACAGAAATCCTTCAGCAAGAAAAGAAAACTATGGAGATATTTCCGAAAGAAAAATACTAAGAGAGCGTTTGAAATGCAACAGTTTTAACTGGTATTTAAAAAACATATTTCCTGAGTTGCACGTACCAGAAGATCGTCCTGGCTGGCATGGTGCTATCCGCAGTGCAGGAATAGCTTCGGAATGCCTAGACTATGTGTTACCAGAACATCACCCTACTGGGGCTCATCTTTCTCTATTCGGATGTCATGGTCAGGGAGGCAATCAATTTTTTGAATACACATCAAATAAAGAGATTAGATTTAACTCTGTAACTGAACTATGTGCTGAAGTCCCTGAGCATGAAGATTTCATAGGTATGAGGAACTGCCCAAAAGACGGATCTCCTATCCCAGAAATCATTATATGGCATTTCAAAGAAGACGGAACTATCTATCATCCTCATTCAGGAAAGTGCCTTACTGCTTATCGTACAACTGAGGGGCGTGCTGATGTGCAAATGAGAACTTGCAATGCTGCAGATAGAAATCAGATTTGGAAATTTGAGAAATAATAACTGCTGGTAGTAGGAATCAAATAGACTCTGATCTCCAAGGTTTTCTATATGCTTGAGCAGATAGCAGTGCTTGATTTGTATATCTTGGATTGTCTTCAGATGCATCTATAGTGGTGTAGAAGCTCTGTCTGTGAACTGTACAGAAAACAAAAGAAAATACTGAGATTTAGTTTCTAAAACATTGAATACAGATCTAATGCCTTTTATTTTTGTAAGATCACTATTTTCTTACTTTGGTCTGCCTTGATCGTGGTAGAACTTCTGAGTGGACTGAGGAGGGATTTTTATTTTTTTTTCTTAAACTTATATGCATTAAACTTGCAAGATAATGTTACATCAAAGTAAATATTGTTTACTTACAGAAGTAAAAGTGAAAGTTCTCGCAGTGAAGTTAACTGACTGATGTTGCAGGTACACCATAACACATGTATCTAACACCCTAAGTAATGCTGCTGTAGCATGTGCTTGAATTGACATTGGTGGGGAAAGTTAAATCTTAAGCCCTGTAATATTCTGCAGTTTTACAGGAATCTGCATGCTCTTAAGGGTTTCAGGGTGACAACTAGCTATATTACATTGAAGAAAAGGAAGCTTTTTTGTCTGTTTTTTAGAGTAGATGGTCTTCAGCACTGTTGTGCAGTCTTGTGCCTATTCTGGAAAACTTACCTCGTGAGAGTGACTCAGGAGCTCTCATGCATTTAGAGTATAGTAGCAGTGGAACTGAGAATATGCTGGGGGTACCACAAATGGGAAGGAAATAGGGATGGGTGCAAGTAAGAATTCTGTTTAAAGGTAATGGAGAAGGAGAGAGAGCACAGATTTGCATTAGTGTTAGCTACTGCTGTTTCGTAGCTATATATTTAATATTTACATTACCTCCGTGTGAACTTTTACATGGTTACATGGTAAACCTGGCATCCTAGGTTCACATAGCTTATGTGGCTGTAGTGTGCAGCCTTTCTTTTTTTCTTCTTTTTTTTTCTTTTTTCCTCTGTCAGCAGGAAAGAAGGAGGTACAGAGGAAAGCTTGGGCTCTTTATTTTGCATCGTGTATTTTGTCAACAGCTGGCATACAACAGCCCTAGACAGAGTTCTGAATAAATGCAGCATATGCTGCCTCTTTCTAATCACAGTAGTACCATGGGGGACCTCAGGTAAGGTTGAGAAGCTGGGGTTCCTGAAGTAAAGGGAGTTGAAAAAGCAAAGGGCAGCTTGGAAACCACGACTTGTTGGTTTGACAACTTATTTAGAATGACTTCTGTATGCTGTGTTGCTGAGTTCTGAAGACTATTGATTCTTGAATCATGTCACTAATCTGTTTTGAGTGTGATTATAGACAGTAGATGCAATAGGTATCTTGCATACTTGAAAAAAAATAATTGTGTGGTTTAGTTTCACATGATTTTAAGTTGATCACTTCTCTTAATGTTTCAAGCATTCCAGATTTTTTTTTTATTACTTTCACTGAAATAATGTTCTTCAGTAGCCACAGCGTAGTAATTCTTGATATAGAGCTGGTAGGTAGGGACTTGAGCTAGTGAGCAATAAAAATCTGGATACTTGAGGAATGTAATAGTTGTGCATTTGCTGCAGGTGTGACTAGGCAGAAGGGTTAAAAGGGAGCAAGTTAGACCTGAAATAAGTGAAGACTTGCCAAAAACAAAGCAAGAATAAATTAAGGCATATTCTTGAATCTTAGTGGTTTTAAAAAGTTGAGAGGTTTGGGTGGAAGCAGGCTGAGACAGAGTGCGAACAGAAAAAGAAAATTTGGAGCTGGAGATCTAGTGTTGAATCATGCTAAATCATGCTAAAAACCCCTAAGCCTGTGTGGCATGGGTTCTTTTAAGTCTTTAACTTATTTTTAGGAGGTTACTTGCAGTTTGATCTATTTTTTTTTTTCCCCTAAGCTGACTTTTTTTTTGTTTGTTTTTAAGGGCACTTCTTTACTATATAAGGGAGACATTCCTGAAAAATTTGATTCTGCTCTGCAGCAAGGAATTCTTTTGTGGACCTAAAAGTTGTGAACCATTTATCAAATTTTCAAAGGCAGCCAGTCCTTATGTACTGGGGCAATAAATTATATACAACTATGTGCTTTTGTGGAAAGCTTGCTGTAGGTGGTTCCATCCAATAGAAATGACAGGAAAAAGGTCTGGGCTCTCCTGCATGGCAGAGCATAAGTTGTATGTGCAATGTGTGTTTCCTCAGATGAAAGTAATTAAATGTGTGAATATAGACTATGCAACTTTTATACAATTAACTTTTTTAGGATTTGGCAAAGACTAGATTTCATATAAAGAACTACCTTTGTGCTCAAACTGACATTTGAAGTGTTCCTTACCTATTTAAGCAATAAGTGTAAGTGAATCTGCCTCTTAAAGTTAGAGAAGTTATTCTCTCTGTGTGTGTATCTGAACCCTTCTTTCTATCCTAGCCCTAAAAAAAGATACTAAAAAAGTTAAATTAAAAGTTAAATGGCAATAAAAAGGTTGGGGGAGGGAAGAGGGACTAGAGAAGGGGAGAGAAAGAGGAGGGAAAAAAACCCTTGCCATTTCAAGTTCCACTAGTTTTGAACTGGGTTGCAGCAATTCTACAGAAATACTCTAATCCAGTTTTTCTTCAGTGTGTACAGATTTCTGGAAAATCTGAAACTGTGAAAGATTTTTCTATTCTGTTAGACTTTGAAAATGTTGGGAATACTTGTATATATTCTAAAATACTGATTTTAGATAACTTAAAAGAAATTGAATGTAAGCTTAACACTGAATAAATATGGGAGGGCTTTGGGGTTTCTTTTGAATAAAATCCAGAATGACAACTAAATATTTGGCTAGTGTGCTGACTCTTCAGTTCTCTTCCACTTGTGTACGTACATGTGGTATACAATAAAAACTGCCATGAACTTGAACTTACAGGAGTTATAAAAATTTCCTCAGTTTATCCGCTGCGCTTAGAATTCTGGATTGGTCCCCTCGACAGAGATTCCACTAATAATTGCTTTCCTCCAAGTAGGAAATCTTGTGAATCACTGTTAAATGTGTTTGTATAGTGGCACTGCACCTTATCCCACTGAGATTTGCAAGGTTCTCGTAAAGCGTGTGAGTTTTCTGATGGCGATAGTGTTTGACAATTCACACACGCATCGTGTGCGCAGCCCTGTGCTCCATCTGACCAGTAATTCTTGCACTGAGTGAGTTAATTGTACTGGAGATTGGGAGGGTGGAGAAGTGGTGACCAAGGGGTACACCGAGCTGTTAAAGCCCGGCTGAGATTGTCTCTTCTGACCTTTGCAAAACTTTCTTATAGCCGCTACTGTGGTATTGTGGGAAATAGAGTGTAATGGTAATTCCATGTTGCAGCAACTTGTGTCTTTATGTACACATATGTACATATGAAAATGTATACCATCACTATTCACAGCTTATAAACTGAACGTGGTTTCATTGCAAATACCAAGGGGGTTTTTTTGTGGCATATGTGGAGCCGAGGCATCTGTATAGAGAACCACAGCAAAGCCGTGTGTACACTTGGCCGTTGCAGAAGGATAAGACTTTATTCTTTGGTGTTCAATTCTGTTATGATTCATCACCAGAAAAGCAAATTACCTAGAGATGCATCAGCTGTACTTGGGTGTGTACAGAAAGCACTGGGGGGGAAAAAAAAAAAAAAGTACTGAGCTTATAAATTGGATTGACTTGCATGTTGGAGTCAGCTCAGTGAAAACTTTCAGCTTTCTTCTTTCTAGTTATATTTTGCAGTTGGTCAAAACTTTTGTTACTACAGCAAGGACAAATTCTGCCGTTCACCTCTCAACGAGGTTCTGGTTATGTCGTGTTTTCTCTGAGGAGTGCGTGCATGCTTGTGGTACAGCCCATCTTAAAAATTGTTTTGGACCTTCTGTGTTTCTTTTGTTTCAGTTCCAATACATTAAATTAGCCTTGGAGATCTGCTGTGGACCATTTACTGGTGGTCTGGTAGTTGAAAGGCAGACTGTAGGGTGCTGGTGTCCTTGGCAAGTGCTGAGATTGCGTAACAACTGGGTCTGGTCTGCATCAGACCTCCTGCATAATCTTGTCCTGGAAGGTCCTTGCTCCCCTCCTTTCAAACACCTAAATGCATAGGCAACGTGAACTTGAGGGGAGAAAAATTAATAAAAGGATAAAAAAGCAATTCTTAAGATACAATGCCTGAGTAAGTTGGAGAACCATTGTTAGGAAGTAGGCAAAATCCCTTAATATGAAAAGAAAAACAGATGTTTATTTGATGATGATAAAACATACAGTAGAATTTTCATGTATAAAACTGTTTTTAAGATTAATACTGGTAATAGAGATTACTGCTGGCAACACTGTTATCTTGTAGACTGTTGTATTTTAGTACCTATGATTAGCTAAGACAGAATGTTTAACATAGAGTGAAATACCTAGGCATTGGCCGTACGCACCAAAGCTGATTTCAGCCTGCTTGAACAGGGAATAGCCTGGCTTGGCTGAGCCTTGTCAAAGGTGAAGGAACCTGGTTTCCCTGGCAGGACAGGGGCCAAAGCTGAATGTAGATACAGAGTTTTTTCAGAGTTCCCTTTTCTGAGTTTATGCCTCTCGGATATAGATTCACATCAGCCTTAGGAAAATAATTTGGCAATGGATCTCTTGGTGATTCCCCTTTTCCTGTGCAGGTCCTGGGCCTCTGCCCTTTACCACCCCTGGAGGGGTGTCAGCTGGGCTGGAACTGTAGCATCAGAGATGATAATGGGCTTTGAGTGTCGTGGTAATGAATGGGTAGCTTCAAGACAGAAACCTATTTCAGGATGCTGTGTGAGCATAGACAGTAGGGAGTCCAGAGGGAGAACAACGAAGACACTTGTGGATGTCCCAGGGAAAGGAGAACTTCAGGTCACTGCTTGTCTCATTAACCTTGGGATAATCTATCTGCGAGAGAGATACCACAAGAAACCAGGCTTTGAATGTGTTGTGTTGCCATTTTTTAAAATATTTCCCTTGGTTTTAAGAACTGAAAGCAAAGAGGGCTGGTATTACATGGCCTCCTGCTGCTCATAAGGCACCTCTTAGTGTTCCACAGGTAATTGGCAGTTAATGCATTACTTTTTTTTAGAAACCATTAATCTTGTCTGTTCCGTGTTTCCAATGTGATTGCCTTCACGTTCTGTTTTGGCTTGCACTTTGTTTTTCCTTTCTGTTTTATGCCACTTTAAGTCACATTTTTTTTTTTCTNTAGAAAGATCCTGCTGTAAAAAAGCTGGAGGCAGTGGGGAGCAATATGCTGTACTTCTATGTCAAATATAGGCTTATTGATAGGGACATAGGGATAGTCTGGTCCCACAGTTTTTATCAGAAGCTGGAAAAAAGTAATCTCTGCCAAATTCCTAAGGAAAGTTCAATATCTGATGTTTTGTTTGAGACTTGCCTTGATACACGTGCTAATAAACAGACTCCATCCCTTTGTGCTATTCTAGTGCCTGAAAGAGGTTGGGAAGGGAAGACCCATCCTTTTCATATCCTCTTCAACTTCCAGGAGATCCCCGTTCTTCCTCTTCCTCCCTTTCTGTACTGGGGCTAGGAATTTTTTAATTGAGGGGTGGAAGTATGAATCCCTTGTTTTTATCTGTGACCTGCATGCTAGCACTTAGCATGCAGGTGAAGATAATAGGGGAGTAGGACTATCCCACTCATCAGTTTAATTCAACTGCTCATTGCTTTTGCTTCTTATAGTTTCCTGAAAATGATCAAGCTCTGGTAAAAACTGTCTGCCTTCTCAAATGTAGACAATATGGGCCACCTTTGAAATGACTGGAAAAAAAGTCCCCCCAAACCAAATTACTCTTTCTATTACCAGACCAACAGCTTCACACTGTATTTTGAACTAGGCAAATGTTAGTACATAAATTGGTACTTAATTAGGACTACAGAGTTATCGTATTCACTTCAGTGTAGGTATCTGAAGTGTTTTAGAAATCATATATTGACTTTTAAGTTGGGCTGTCTTTTCAGAGTCAAACACTTGATTCTTGAAACAAATTCCACCTCAGATCAAAGTGAGATCACTAAAGAATCTGTCTCATGTTCCTCTTATTTGGTAACACCAAATCTGGATTCGTACTTCGTGATGTCTGCATGGTGTTCAGCTTTAGATTTTTTTTTTGTACCATATCTTTAAAGTACTTTTAAGTCAGTTTGCTTAATATGTGGGAGAGTTACCGGTTACAAATTATCTTTTGCTCTTACCAGTCTTCTGGTGTCCTTCCAAAAGCTTGGTGTTGGCACTGCTGCCTGCCAAGCTTCTGCTCAGGCCAAGTATCCATTAAAGCCCAGTGACTGCTTCCTCCCTCTAATACCCAGTAAGTTCACTGGTGAATCCAAATCCATAGTCATTGTCTCTGATTTTTTTCCTAATAAGATATTATTAGTTCACTCACTGTTTTATTTCTTGCCAGCTACCTCCTCTTTGGATAGGTTTCTTATGGTGTGGAAGCTGAAGACACAATGCAGAGCTTACAAATTCACAGGCCATGCAGAAGCAGTGACCAGTGTACAGTTCTCACCAGATGGGCAGCTCCTCGCTTCTGCTTCTCAAGATCGTACTGTCAGGCTGTGGATTCCTTGCATGTGAGTAGCCTTATGATATTTGAAGGGAGCCTACAGGAGAGCTGGAGAGGGACTCTTTGTCAGGAAGTGTAGTGACAGGACAAGAGGTAACGGCTTTAAATTGGAAGAGGGGAGATTTAGATTAGATAACAGAAAGAAATTCTTTCCTGTGAGGGTGGTGAGGCACTGGAACAGGTTGCCCAGGGGAAGTTGTGGATACCCCATCCCTGGAAGTGTTCAAGGCCAGGCTAGATGGGGCTTTGAGTAACCTTGCTAGTGGGAGGTGTCCCTGCCCAAGGCAGGGAGGTTGGAGCTTGATGATCTTTAATGGAACACAGAGGCAGCATTGCCCAGTTCACAGAGTCATAGAATGCTTAGAGTTGGAAAGGACCTTAATGTGCAGTGTGAAGACTGGAGTCTTTACCCAAGAAAAGTTTGTTTTCCTACGTCTCTGACTGGTCTTTGACAGAAGCAGGTATTGGGGAGCACAAGCAACACAGTTCTTTACTGTGTTACTTTGTTCTTTACTGAATATTCTGTAGTTTCTGAAGAAAAATATAGCAAATCAGAGGTCATGTGTGTAGGACTATGTTTGGTAGTATCCCTCTGGCTTAAAGGATGTATTTCTTTTAATAAGGATTGCATGGCTATGCTTAGTTTTGGGGAGACAAGTGATGAAGGAAAGGAAGAATAGCGTTTTTGAGAGTGGCTATGAGCTGCGTAGCATGATCTCAGAAAGACTGATGCTACTTTAACTGTTAAGCATTTGGTAGATTACTATATCAAAAATAGAGTATTTCAAAGGGAAATTATGTAGGCTAATGCTGCTAGCTAATTGTACTGTTTTCTAAAATTGGTCATATTAAATACAATTGCTTTAAAGTCTTTTATTCTAATATTTCATATAAAAATAAGGCAAAAAATATGGGCAGCACTAAGATTTGGCTGTATACATTGCTTTTTCATTTGGATAAAATTCCAAATGTTAACTTCAAGTTTTATGGGGCTTTAAACCCTTTTGATTTAATATAATTGTATTTTGGTTTGGTTTGTTTTTTTTTTTTTTTCCCCCTAGTCATGGAGAATCATCAGTAGTGAAAGGTCATACAGCATCTGTTCGTAGCGTGAACTTCTCGCCTGATGGCCACTTTCTAGTTTCAGCATCCAATGATAAATCAATAAAAATATGGAGTGTTCGCCGTCAGAGTCTTTTGTTTTCCCTGTTCCAACACACTCACTGGGTTCGCTGTGCCAAGTAAGCGTTATTTTTATTCTCTTTGTAAAGAAGCAGAACTCCTAAGAAAATGTTTTTATTTCTTAGGGCGGAACTAAGAAGAAAAACATGTGGATGATAAATGATAATCTATCACTAATAATAACGTTTTAATAAATCTGTCTTACACGTCATAAATATCCTAGTTGAAGTCTGAAAGCTTGTGCTGTGTTAATATCTGTACATGTTAAATCTGTTGCTGGGTGTTATTTCTTTTACTTTTAAAGGACAAATAATGTTTTCTGTATTTATTTTTAGTCAGTGTCCTGTATTAACTTATTTCACAGCATTCACTTGTTTCTAGAGTTATTATACATGGTGGGGGTTTCTCAACTATTCTTGGAACAGTAGTGGCATGAAATAATGGTCAGGAGTCAAAATGAGTTAAGCTTATGTAATTGGAAAAGGTAAAAGAAACGGTCTTTGTACTGCAAGTTAAAATTCTCATTCTATTTAAAGGCAGGACAGCTCTTCAAAGACAAGAAAAGATTGTTCTTTGCTGCTTTTTTTTTTTCCATATTAATGGAAAATCTGCAGCTGAGAGGCCTGATTTAAACCTCTTGAGAAAGAAATTTAACACTGAAGTAGAGAGCTGTACAAAGTTCTGAAGTATGTGATCATTGAGAAGAAAAATAAAGGCTCTAGGAAATTGTCTGTTGAAATTCTTGAACAGTGTTCTAATGTCCTTGTGCAGTTTCTCAATATGAAAAATCATAACGATTGGTGAAATTACAGCCAAATCATTTTTCCTGTTCAAAAACCTAGTTTGCCAGTCCAGGAATAATCATGAATGTTTTGCTGATAGTTTGTAAGTCTAGAGAGAACTCACAGGAGAATATATATGTAGGTTAGAATTGAATGCAAAGTTCTACTGTGTCCTCTTTATCGTTTTGCCTATAGTTTTCTATAATAATCTCTTTGACATCTGAAGTGATAACCTTAGGCTACTGTTACCTCCTTCCACCCCCTTCTCTTGTTTATGCCTGTTTTTAGTTGTAGTTGATTGTGAAATGGGAGCAGGGAGGAGTAGGGGAAGCAGCTTTTCAGTTTTATTAATCCATGAGAAAGTCACAAGTTCTTTTAATGTTACACATTTTAATCCCAAACAGACTTTCTTGGTTGTGGTGTTTTGCAACTTAAGTGTCTAATGCTAATGTAGCTAGTATTAGTTGTTTAGTAATGTGTACACTTGCCTGTTTCAGATTTTCACCTGATGGAAGACTAATAGCATCTTGCAGTGAGGATAAATCCGTTAAGATCTGGGATACAAGAAATAAAACTTGCATCGATAGCTTCTTAGATTATGGAGGGTAAGTGTTACTACAAAAATGGAGACTTGTAAATGTATAGATTTAATGAGAGTAAATTGCAGTAATGTAGTAAATGAGAGTAAATGTTTTGTGATGTTAACATATGTATTTTTTGATAAAAATTGTTTTGCCACCCATGTGAACTCAAATAATTAAGTTCACATTTTTCTGATGAGGAAAGCTGGCTGCACTTTTCTGCACATTGCTGTTTTCCCATAGTCAAGAACTAAACCAGAGAGAAGTCAGATTGTTCTTGGATTTTTGAACATTTCATGTTTTTCCTCTGTTTCAATAATGCTATTTGATACTGGATGCTTCAATGAGAAGCTTAAGCATACTCCACTTGTTAACAGAATGTTTTCATCAACTTCAATGACCTGCTGTATTTGGCTTTAGAAAATACTTGCTTTTACTCATTTGCACTTTTACTAAACATATTAGAACCAGATATTAAATGCAAGCGAATACTAATCTTGTATATTAGCTTTGCAAATTTCATTACTGCTATCTTTCTCCTTTTTCCAAGCTAAAAGGTTACACAGATATTTTGCTCTTACACAAAATTATTTTATTTGCAGCACTTTCTTCTAGGGACTTTGTACTCCCAAAAAAACCTAAAGGTTTGAGTCAGGACAATTTTACTATCTTTATAACAAAAGCCAAATTATACAGTCTGATCTACGCACATTTTGTTTTCTCCTGCCTATTTCAAATGCTTGAAATAACCTTATTTGAGTTTCCATACATGTGGATTCCACAGAAGTTTATATCAATTCAGTGTTAATACTGTTTCATGTATAAATATATATCTCCAAATATTTCTGTGGAAGCATATAATCAATCTGTATTCATTAATTATATTTAGATTTGCAAATTTTGTGGATTTCAACCCCAGTGGTACATGTATAGCTTCTGCAGGTTCTAATCATACAGTGAAACTGTGGGATATTCGAATGAACAAGCTACTGCAGCATTACAAAGGTAAAAACAATGAAGTTTGTTTTTTCTTTAGGATGGAGCTCATGGCAATTAAATGTGATTTACTTAGATTGTACGGTTTTCCCCTTATTGGGGAAAGTGGACAAACAGGTCATACTGGCATTTTGTAAGTAATCTTTGTGGTGTAGTAACTCTAAAAACCCAAACTGAATCTTGATGATTCCTTTTTGATTTTTCTCTTTAATTTTTAAAGCAGAAGTAAGCAAATACTTTAAAGAAACTGCTGTTCCCTGGCACTTTGGTTATTTTTCCCTTAAGTGAAATAAGGTTGTTAGTTAGGAAGTAGAAAAGAGTGAAGAAATACAGTGTACATTTCCTGTTAGTAGACATCTATAGTCTTTGAATTTTGTCTTCTGTAAATTAGTTCACAGAGCAGAGGTTAATTGTGTATCGTTCCATCCTTCTGGTAACTATCTCATCACTGCTTCTACTGATGGCACCCTTAAGATTTTGGATCTCTTAGAAGGAAGACTTATTTACACTCTTCATGGACACAAGGTATACAAAGTATACACAATCCTATCTAAATGAAGATTTTCATTGATTATATTGCCTTTTCAAAGGGAAAGTAACACTTAAGGTCTCTGACTTGTGTCTTGCAACTTGCAAATAAACTTAAGTGGACAGCAAAGTGTTGAATTTATACACCTTGTTGCAAGTGCATAAGTAAATACATCACTTTTACCAATGACTATGGAGTTAATCTGATAATATTGTATGCTTGTTTTATGTTAAGTAATAGATCATGCTCTGAACAAATGAATAATATACGTTCTTGGTTGTCAAAAATCTGTTATTTGGTACATAAGTTGTTTTGTCTTTTGAAAAACAGAGCTTTCTAAGGAGGGGACAGCTTATGGAAGATAACTTCTGTGAGGAATGGCAGACACATGATGCCTTTCCTTTTGATGCAGAACGAACCCTACCTTTGATAATGAATCACTCAAGCACATTGTCTTGAGTTAAAGCACAAAAATCTAAGGAATATGCCACTTTTTTCCTAGTATTGAGTGTAGTAATTGTAATGCAGCATCTTGATTGAGTAGTTAATATTGCACATCCTTGGAAATTGTTTTGCAAAAATTTCATTACTGTTAGATTGTTCCCTATTAAAATGGAAAAATCTGTTTATATTAGATAATGGCATAAGTGTTTTTCTGTTTGCATTACAACACCATGATTACAGTAATAGCATAATTTTACTGTGTGCTAATTTTTTTTCTTTCAGGGACCTGTGCTTTCTGTGGCTTTTTCCAAAGGTGGTGAAAAATTTGCTTCAGGTGGAGCAGATTCTCAGGTTTGTGATATTAGCTCTTTAAATTTAACGTCTTAATGTTTGTTACAGTGGATGGGAGTTAAATATAGTGTATCACAGTAACATGCTAATTACAGAATGCTGGCATGCATTCTGTTTAGCAGTGTGTTATATAGACACATATATGAGGAGAAGAATGATAAATATGTCACTTAAACTTGATCTTAACTACTTTCCTCACCATAACATCCAATTGAAAGACCACAACACTAGCAATTTCTGTTTTAAAATCCTTCTATTTAAAAATCATTCTGTTATTTTAATATTAAGTGTTGCAATTCAGTGTCAACAAATTAATTGTTGCAACTAGTATTAATGCTTACTAGCTCTATTAGTCTTTCACTTCTTTCAAAATCACTACTGTGTAATTGTAAGTATTAAGTTGTACTACTGGGAAAACTTTGGCTAAAGTTGGGAAAAACAACATTGTATTAACTTTGCCAATTCACACTGAAACAGTGAAGTACTAGATTTTGTACAGGAAAAAGCTCTTTGACCATTTAAAACAAACAAACAAAAAATTTTAAAATAAAAAGCAAATCACACAATCTTTATCCACTGTGATAAATCTCAGAATTGCAAAAATACCGTCAGCCTTGGAATCATCTCTATCAAGTCTTTACATTCTCTAAAAAGGAAGTGCTGTGGTAGCTGAAGGCTTAGAGTTTCACCGCTTGAAATATTCCTTAATATTAGTTATCGTTTTCATTTTTTTCCTGTTATAAAAAGCTAAAAGCTCAATAGAGATACAAGAAAGCCATGTGATGGAAATAGTGATCTTCTGAATATACTGTAAATCATGTTTATATTCTGTTTTGAGTAGTTTGAAATGTTTCAGCTAGTAACAGAGAAGGTCTTGGAAAATAATAAATATTTTTCAATTAAATCAATACAATCTGTTTCTGGTGTTTACTTGATGCTTCAGGTAGCAGACTTTGTAGAATGACTTAAAAGCAGTCAAAGAAAAAAATTAAAGTTGCTTTCTATCAGCAGGTATTAGTAAGAAGCAGTGCAAGACTTGCAGTTATTAGAAAAGGGGGAAAAAATTAGCAAACTTCCAATATTAATTTTACAAGTAGAAAAAGCAAACACTAAGAATGGGGAAGAGATATTTATTCCTTGAGACACTGATCTAATCTCTTGTTTGCCATGCTAAAAAGTTGAGGGGTTTTATGAGATTTTTTGCAGTTGCAAAATGAAACTTCCTAGGTAATCCTGACTTGTTGACCTTACTTTCATGAACGCTTTCTTTTTGGTTTGATGGTATATTATACTTAAGTTCAGAGGAAGTGAAGTGCATGTAATAATCTAGATCACGTGACAGAAGATTAATCTGAGAAGCTATGATGCTAGAAGGGACCTACAGTATGAAGCCCAACTCAGCCTCCCAAATTAATGCCAGCATAACCTGGGAACACCTGCCTTATTACAAGATTCCTTTGAATTTGGGGTCCCCTGAGTCACAGGCACGTTCAATGCAGTCATGTCATTGCCTTTGTGCTGCTCTGACTCCATGCTGTGGAGCTGGTGACACGTGGGATTGTGGAGCGAGTACGTGTTATAGTGCAAAATCTGTAAGGTGACTTGTGTTTCTCAGCAGCTTGGCACAGTGGTTCCATCCTGAATGCAGGAGAGAGGGAGGAGTTGGTTTCATCAGGAAGTGCTTTCTTAAGTAAACACTGAATTAGAAAAAGAAAAAAGTAATCATGGTGGGTTTAGTAATGAATTCTGGTTTTATTTACCTTTGAGAAAGGTGTGGTTTTCTGTTGAAGTTTTACCCTTCCTGTGAGCATTCTGTTGGGAGGGAGCTACTTATTTTGCAAAACTTTACTTTTGTATTGCATGTTTTCAAATGTGCAGTGCTAACTGTTAAGTATTACCTGTCGATGTAGATATCTTTATCTATAATAACATAACTTCATTCCTTAACCTTCACTTTCTGTTAGCATATATACACATGTACTCCACAAACACCCTTTTTTACTGACCTGTCCACAGCCCTTTTCTGTCAGGACAATAATTGTGGGACCTCTTCTCAACTTGCTGTGCTAGAATTAATTTGATTTGCTGTAAATATAGGTTTTATTCATTTGAAAAGCTCTGCTGGCAGATTGGCAGTGTCAAGCTGATGAGCAGAGGCTGGTCATAAAAGTATCATCTTCTATTCTTCATGCAGTATCCAAAAAATAATGTTGATCCACAGCACGAGTTGAGGTCAGCTGGATTCATTGTAAGTTTACCACAGATTACTTGTTCTGTACACACATTATTTCAAGCCTATTACATCCTCAAACGAGATAAAATCTGTTTTTACTCCATCAAAGAAGGAAAACCAGTATCTCTGCTTCTGGTTTCAAGTTTCTTTCTGGTTGGTGCAGAGCCAGCTGAGAGCTTTGTTCAGAAGCAAGTATTTGAAATGAGCTCTGGATACTACTTTTATTTCTTTTTGTTTGCTTCTTTCCTCAGTCAAAAAACCAAACCCAAACATGTAGAGCATGGAGGTTTATCTTCTTCATGCTTCTTGGCTATATGTGCACATGACAAATTATTTCACTTGCCTGCTTCCATGAAAGGCATGAGACTTTTTACTCTCAAGTGAAAGAGCAAAATTATACCTATTCTTTTGGAAGGTAGTAGCCTGTGCTGTTAATTCAGTTCTTACCATCTAGAAGAGACAACTTCATTGTGTCTGGTTGACTGCCTTGATGTAAAAGGAAAAACTTCCTTATGAAATAACAGTTTCTCTAGGGCTATATGCAGTTGCTTTCACTCTGTTTGCATTGCAGTTGAGACACTCAAGGCATATATGGATGTTTCCATGTTGCTTTTACTCTTACTAATTTGGTTATCTGTAACAAAGCTGCAGTGACGTGGCCTTCCACTTTAGAGAAGATTGAAACGCATTTAGAGCTCATGCAGCCCAAATGCTCATCACTGATGAAAAGTCCTACTTCTGCTGCCTCTTGCCTATATACACTTGTTTCTGCTCAAGTGCTGAGACAGTTTGAATTTCTAAAGCAGTAGAAAATTACCCTGGAAAAACAGGAAAAAATCACATTAAAAATGTGAAAAGCTTTATGGTGCGTTGGGTGATGGTGGTAATGGAACTACACAGCTGAGAAGAGTCAGGAGAGAAAGCAGGACCTCCTACAGCACAGTGAGCTGCCGTGCATCAACTAATGTAACACCTAACTATCTTGCAAGTGCCAGGTTTTAAGGCAGGTTTATATAGTTTGTATGAGATCCATGTATCTCACTTTCACTGTTACTAATGTCTGAGTTTGGATCCATCTTCCTTGGTGCACTGTCTTCCAGTGCATATTTAGGGTCTTATGCTCAACAGTCATGAAAGACATTGAATCTGAAATTAACTTCTACCAGTGCAGCTGCTTAGGAATATATTAAATAGATAAGAATGTATAAAATATGTTAAGTAAGTGCTTGGAATTTCTGTGATCAAATCAGTGACTTGAGCTGCTTGTGCACAGGTTAATTTCTGAAAAATACTTTTAATGGTTGTCAAATATATTTTTGGCTGGCCAAGTGAGTAATTTTAAGTCAGATCATGAACCCTTGTTTGTTTCCTCCTATTTAGGGAGCAACTATAAAAATCAGCATTGGACTTTTGGAAACTGCCGTCTTCTAAGTGTTATATACTTCATCTTTCATTTTCTTTTCCCATTTAGCAGCTAAAGTAATAAAAATGACACAAATCACGTACACATACTATTTTTTCTATGACAGGAGAGAGAAACGTTGTGTGTTATGATTTGGTTTCCTGGTTTAGCCACAAGGCTGAATAGACCACCTTCTGCTGTCTTGCCTCTGCATTCTATTACTCTTCTTCTGCATTTGGCCGTGGTGTGACTATTGTGTATTTTTTTTGTACCTTGAATGTAATTGGAGAATTCTCAGAAAACAGATTCCTGTTGCTAGAACACTGGAACCAGGTACTTTAAAATTCTGTGGAACTCTGTAATTTCTCTTATCCCCTCAAACATCCTCATTTTATCTGCAAGCCTTTGTAGGGGACAGAAATTTGAGAGTATACGGCCCCTTCATTTGACAGAAAAATAGCTTAATACAGGCTAGTGGGACAGAAGTTTTCTTCGTTTTATGATTATTGGGACATCTTTTCAGAGATTTTTTTTTTTTTAATTATTGTTTAAAAAAGATTGAACCACTTCTGTTAGACTTGAAACACAAGATACTCTGTGGAAGTGCCTGTGTTGTAGTAGAGATCAGACTGTGATGACAGAAGGCTCATTCTGATGTGGTCTGTTAATAATGACAGACTTCACTAAATAATTATGTTTCAGGTACTGAATAGGCTTCAAGTAGTTACTGATATCATGGCTTCTTACAGGTATTACTATGGAAAACCAACTTTGATTCATTTGATTATAAAGAAGTTCTTAAACACCATATCAGAAGAACACATATCGATGATCCTCCTCATCTTCTTGATATTTACCCGAGGTCACCTCATCTCCACGATGAAAAACTTCAGTCAGTTGAGGTGAGTGCAAGTAAGTACTCTAATATAGCACTAAACCTTTTGTAAGCACTACCTGTCAAACATTTATAGGTAAATGTATTCTGTCTGTACCAGAGAGCTTTTTTGTTGGTTATATAGAGTCGCTTCCAAAGCATTCTAGCTTATGAATCCACATTAAGATTACTAGGCTAGTTGATGCTGTCAGATTTACCCCAATAAATTCCATTCATGCTACTTGTGTAAGTCTGTACTCAACACCTGATTTAACCAAAACATAGGTAATATTCTGACTTATGCTGAAGTAACGTCCTGAACTGTTGCTGAAGATATCTGAACCTTTAGTGAGGTTTAGAATGCTACTCAAATACATCATTACAAGCAGGACAAGTTGGTGTTATTACTGCAAGTCAAACACTTGATTGTGACAAGTTGTCATTCCTAAGACCTTTGCATATTGTGAGACAGTCTTGATGTCTATTGAAGTTCAGAAAAACTTTTGGGCTAGAAATAGTATGTTTTTTGTCACTATAGACTAGTAGGTCTGTGTAGTCTGATTTTTCTGATAATTTAGTTCTGCAGCTGCTCAAACCTTCTACCAGCAGCTCTTGGAAGTATTGGTAATTAGGAAATCAAAGTAAAATGTCAAATATGCTATATTCTCTATCAGTATTTGGAAAATCCTGAGTTTGTCAGGTTATATGAAGGCATGCTAAGTAGGTAAACAGTACTACGTCTTAAACAAGACTATTGTTTCTTCCAACCAGAACGATTCTATTATTCTACGCTAAAACTCCAGGGATACATGTATGAGTCTCCATAGTAGAGCTTAATAGCTTCTGCATGGTTATCTACTTTTATCTCTGCTTTGATACTCTCTAGATAATTCCAATGTCCAAGAGCTGTATCTGATATAAATCTAGGAAACTTTTGGTTGCTGTTATATGCTAATAGAGTCCTACAAAAATTCACCATTACCCTTTTTCTCTTCATATAAAATGCAAATATTGCTGCCATGACATTTGTTTCCTCTCAGACTTAAAACATTTTGATTTGAGGATATTGAGGGAGGTATGTGTGTATGCAATATGTAAATGATTGAAAGTATTTTGGGGGATGAGGGGAACCCTGACAGAATCCATCAAGTATTTTCACAGGTCTGGTTCTCTTGCCAAGTTGGATGTGAGAGTCAGAACAAGAGCAGGGCAACTGCATGTATGACAAGCTTCACAAACTTCTCTGCCAGACAGATCAATTAATGAGATTAAGTTTCCTGGTAGCAGCCTTCAGTATAGGTGGTCAGTGCTGGAACAAATGCAGTCAACAGCATTTGCCAGCAGATTTAAACCACTCTTGCTACATCAATGGCTTGCTTCAAGACCCAGTCAAATTGCATCCATTTATAACACATGATAAACACACAGAGTAGCTTATAGCTGCAGTATAAATAGTCTCTAAAGCAATTTTCCATATATATATATTATATTTTTTTTTTGTCCCTGATAATTGAAAAGCTCTGGAAAAGTGTTAATGAGTTCAGGCCGAAGCTAGGAAGCACCTCATTACCAGTACTGAAAGGGCATATAAAGGAAATCTGATAATTGAACATCAAGATATTACCTATCAGTTAGCTTTGACAGATTCCACCCAACCTAATGCCTGCATTTATTTACGACTGTAACATTTGTAGCAGATTATAGGCTTCTGGCTTAGCTGTTTGGTGGCTTTGTCACTTGTCATACCAATGTTTTAGACTGAATATCTTCCTCTCAAATAAACATGAAGTATATTACATTATTTAAGATAGAAGAGTCTCTAATTGTTTCAACAAAACTCAGGTTACTGTAATGTATGATATTTTTATATTTGTAAATTAAATAATGTAAAAATTATTAGGATCTCTTTTGCAGCTTTATTATCAGAATTAATGTAATAGTTTAGACAGTGTTAAAGTGAAGTTATCAATTTCTGTTGCTCCATATGTTTTTTCATTTTTTTACTATTCCTTCTGTCTGTCTCAACAACAATTATGCTTTTTGGGTGTTTCTTTTTTTGTTGTGGTGAGGAAGAATGAACATCACCATCTGGACAGAGTTATATTTATCCACAAAACCAGTATCAGGGTATGCTACCAGCAGTAGCATACTTCAGTGGCACTAACTGTGCTTGAAAATTTTCAGTGTTCCATCTTCTTAAATATTCCTTCCTATAATTGGAAAAAACCCAGCACTTCTAGTTCCACTGTGCTTACTCTGGAGACAAGAAGAAGAAAATTATTTTTGTTCCTCTTCTCACAAACATACTTTTTTATTTTTCCCAACCTATTCCTAAGCAACAGGCAATAGAGTTTTAGCCCTCGGCAGTTCCACTGCGACACCACCCTCATCTTTGTATGGCTTATCATGTTTTTAATGTACTGGGAAAAGGAGGAACTAAATCATAGACGTGTCAGAGGGAA
This sequence comes from Nycticryphes semicollaris, assembly GCA_013400055.1. Classification (NCBI taxonomy): domain Eukaryota; kingdom Metazoa; phylum Chordata; class Aves; order Charadriiformes; family Rostratulidae; genus Nycticryphes; species Nycticryphes semicollaris. Next base: position 289,807 of record VXBJ01002995.1, read on the forward strand.
ATTTTGGAGATCACCTAGTCTTTTTGCCAGTGGTACATCAAGTCAGCCATGGCTGTGTCTAGTTAAGAGGCTTTGAAGATGGATGGAGATTCCCCAGTCTCTCTGGGTGATCTGTTACAGCACAGCGATTGTAATGACAGTTTTTCCTAGTACCTCATCTGTACCTCAGATAAAATGCAGAACTGTTTGAATTCTATTTATTTTCTTTTTCATGAGGAACAGGGGAAGATGATTGATCTCAACTAAACTGAAGTAAGAGTATTTCAAGAGACTTAACATATGCAAGAGGTACAGGCAGGTAGAGGAGGCAATTCAAATGCAAGATATTTAGAAGTATAAATGACCTTTTACGGTTTGCTACAAGCCACTACAATGTCACCTGGACTCTTGAGATGTGTTACACTGCATTGCCCTGAGTTATGCTGAGCGGGTCAAGTTTAGGCCCCTCTGTAGTAAGAATAAAGATGGATTCCCTTAGGATAAAATTTGAAGTGGTAGAGGACAAAAAGTTCTAGAAACGTACAAGTAGAACTCAAGAGGGAAGTAATTCTGTTCGTGCTTTATTAACTCCTAATGTTTCATGCCTCTCCAGATTTCCTCATGCTTTTGCAGATTTTGTTGCTTCTCTGTCCCTGCTTGCCCCATTGTGGCAAGGTCCCTGCTATTCCGGAACTTGATTCTGGGAAAACAATACTCAGAAAATGGAGGTAGCTTTGCTCAGAACTTATCCAGCTGGCTTCAGAGACAGCTGTAGTGCTTTCACACATCACCAGTTGGCAATGCTGCTTTGAATAAAAGAGCTTGCACAAGGATGTTGGGATTACAGGTATCACGTGATATTTTGCCTCCAGGCTAGTTCCTGAAGCATGGAGCTTAAGTATATTTTTGCCTTTTCTCAGAACTTTTACTCATTCACTCCTCAAAACTTTATACAGAGACAGTCATATTTAAGGTACCTTCTCTAGTTTTTCTCTCTCCCTGCCTAATTTTTGAAGGGTAATTTTTACAATAAATTACTTATTTGTATCTCCTCCTCTTCCGATGAGCAGTAGCCTGAATTCTAGTGCAGTGTTAAATGTCATGTTCTCACTTGTAAATCTTTACAGCTGTTCTTGATCTGCACTGATCAATGTGATTCTTGAATATTCAAGTAAACAGAGGCTTAAGGTTTATAAGGGGCTTTTGGAGATATTTGAAAATAGTATGTTTAATCATTAGTACAGTTCTAGTACAATATGCTAAAAGAATTGCATTTCACTTGATAGTTGTATATCTGAATTTCTTACATTTGTACATAATCTTTCATATACTAGAGACCTCTATGAAGTGGATAGAAGACAGAAATAATAGTTTCCTTTAAAATAATAGAGCTGAGGTTTGGATTTAATAAGGTGACTGGAGTTTATACCTTGAGCACGAAAAGCTCCTGTTGATGTTTAATCTTAAAATTTTTCAGTGTAATTTCAGATGTAAATATTTTCTTAGATGAAGGAAGTCCAAATATACGCTAGGTGGCAGTAGAAATAAGAATATATGCCTTATTTGATTTAAGGTCTCCAGACTAGCTCAAAAAACAGCGTTTAATCCAACTGAAAGCTAAATTTCTCTTGATTTGTTGGGAGAGACTATTTCACAGCTGGCTACATCACTTTCTTAGGGAATACTTTGTGTGAGTCATTTAAAACTTTTAATTGTATTGATTTTTAGGTTTTTGAGATAACACAAATATCTTATGAAATGCATTACAAAAAGTGAAGGGTGGCTTTTATTTCTGAGATACGATATCATTTATTAAAATCAATGGAGGCATAGCTGTAGGGGCATAATCATTTACTTACAGCATATGGCTGTCAATCACACACTTAATTGGGCCTGTTTCTTTTGTTCCTCCCCTAGTTCTGTCAGATGTGATAATTGTATCATCATATCGGAAAAAGATAATGAAAATACTTATATATTAATTTACCATGTAATTAAAGGAAAATTTTGGATAAGTGTTTTTTGAAAACCTTTAATACATGATGGCTCTCACTACCCTGATTTTTAGTGTTCTGGCTTTCCTTTCTTGTATTTTAAATTTAAGTTTTTCCAAATTCAAAGGTTGAAAAGAGGAAAGTTCATTTCTCTCTACTACACCAGATGTCTTTGATTTGGAAGTTATCTAATATTTCTGTGAATTTTGTCAGTTCATAAAATAATAAGAATAGTACTTCCATACATCATGCGGAGAGGGACAATGTATTAGGCTGTGACGCACCTAGATAATACAATGGCAGGGAAAATACACAGATTTTTATAGGGAGGCTCTTTGATCCTTAGGTGAAACCATAAGATAAATAAAACCAGCAGCTTTCTCAAATCATATATTATATGGTTTTGTTAACACTTCACTTTCCTGAGAGGACATAAGCAAAATACTGCTGAAGTTAGAGATTAACTCCTATAACAAACAATAAGTATGTGGTCAAACTGTGATATCAAAATGTGAAAACTGCAGATGTTGTGTTGACACACTTGTTCAGTCAGCCTCTGACTTCAGCCCAGTATAAAGCAGTTTTTCCTGTGGTTTTGGGAACAGCGTGGTTTGGGTTTGGCCAGTTAATTTATCACGTATTAGTCATTCAGTGTTACCTCCTACCTGCTTTCCACAGCAGTGTTTTGACAATAAGTTGGTGTGTAAGAAGCAAGTGTGTCGACAGCATGTCTGTTTGGTTGCAATAGCTGACTTGAGGAACTTGAGTGTGAGTTGGGAACTGAACAATCTGGGCTGCTGAGTGTGTGTTCACTTTCAGCTTTGGTGCTAGTGATGTACATGTGTCAGTAGGGCAGCTTGGTCTTAGGGACTGGCATGGTGCATACCTTCCTATGCTTTGCTGAGGCAGGAATGGCTGCATCCACATTGATGCTACCTCAGGCTGAATGGTGGTGGGACTTACAGGCCGCAGTATGAGCCTGCGAGTGAAGGATGTGCCCAAAGTAAACTGCAACAGGCAGGGGACCCGTGTAATGGGAAAAATGGAGTGCTGCATAGTTGTATATGGAAACCTCGGCAAGTGGAAGGCTCCTGCTGTCCTTGGACTGTAACAAGCTAATTGAGCATCATTACTAGAAGGCAGTTCTCAAGTCCAGAGTTAGCTAGGGCAGCATGTTGCTTCTGCTGGCAACGGTGGTCCTCTTGGAAGGAGGAATAGGAAAGCTGGCCTACAACTGCACCCACAAGTGGTTGATACTGGAAAGTAAAACTCAAGAGTGACTTCCAGGAGACCTTATAGTTATTGTGCACATGCAAAAAAAACCTCAACAGCGCCTATGAGGGACAGTTACAGAGTGGGGAAGCTGTTTGAATGCTTTCTAGGGTTCAGTATTTCAGCAGCATCATTGGCCACTCTGTTAATTGCATGTCTTCAGCCTTGGGCACGTTTTGAGTTAGCTGTCTTAATAAACCAAGTTCAAATTAGTATTGGTAACTTCACTTTTACTGTTTTGTCATACAACTTGAACTTCTTCATACTTGCACCTCTTGTGGCAGGACTTCTTGGAGTGAGTTCTGGGTGATGGATGTTTGAGGTATAAATTATATTTCTGTAATAATACAGAAGAGTCAAGATATGCATTTCTATGATTGCATTTTACACAGTTGGAAGGTAACATCTTACCTATATTTGTACGTGTGGTTAGGCCTGTTTCCAGTCCTTAGTGAGTAATGGTGCCTTAATGCAGCAAGTGGTCTGTTTTATTTCAGTCTGGTTTCACTTTCTTTGCTGGTGCTAAAATAATAATATTGTAATTAATTTTCAACAGGTCAACCCTAGCTTTGGTGTGACTAATACACAAACACTCGACCCACCTGTCATAGAAATTAGTTCCTCTTCAACTTTCAGTACTCCGGTAAGTTGCTTTTGGGCAGGGGGAAGATAAGGCCTAGCTTAAATTAACATATTGTCAGAAATGCGCTCTTTCTGTCCGTATGAATGAAATATGTTTTTAAACAACTGTCAACTGCCCAGAGCTCAGTATCCAAACTTCCCAACTTCAGCTTTCTTTCACAGTTCCCAAGGCTAACCAGAAGATGGTGTAATAGCAAAGCTTTCATGTTATACTAGTAACTGTACCCATATACAAATAATAAGCCTGTGCTAATGATATCAAAATATTACTGTTAAAATGTGTGCTTATTCTCAAATACTTCTTGTAACTGTCTTTATCTGCCAATAATGGGAAACCTAAAGAATAGTTGCCTCATTGATAAAATTCCAGAAGTGGTGCTTTAATTTTTCTCCTTTCAAGGCATCTAGTTGTTCTCTAGAAGGGAAAAGAAAAAAAAAAAAAAAGGTAACACATTTTAAGACAGAATCATAGGATTAGATACATCTAGTTAGCTTTTCATTTGACATTGCTATGGCATGTGGGAGGAAAGGAAGGCAATGTTTTAGCGATAGTTTCGTAGGAGGAGAAATATGCTCTCCTGGTATGAAATCTAAAAGACATGCTGTTCTAGATTTAGGTTAAAATGAGAATTTCTCCTTTAGCTCTGAATCTGTTCCTGTGAAGGCATAAGTTGTATCTTGAGTCATTTTAGATTCCATAGCAAGAGTTTGTGTGGCTGAAGGGTTAAGGCATGTGAATAAGCAGCAGGTGCTGTTTCTGCTGTTGTATTTTGTCACGAGTGCTTTATGAAAATGTTGGAAGGTACTTCATAAAATTCTTTGAGTATTCATTGAAGATCATGATACAGAGGTTAATGTCTAAGAGAAACCTTTTCTTCAAAGCAAATAATCATATAATAACTTGAGAGATATAATTTCATATATTTTAAAGTTTAGCAATCATGTTGTGTTTTTTACAATGGAAGTATGGTTCTTCAAGATCACTTATGTCAAAAGTAATTTGCAGACTTATAGAAATCTTTTTAGTAGGCTTGACAGATAGTGGATTGTGGTGAATATAATTTATTGTTTACCTATCACTTTAAAATACTCCGTGTTCGTTACTTCCTGATCTTAATACCCATCACAGAATTCAAAAGTATAGTTACACTGTAATTCTTTGTTATATACCTATAAATCTGCCAATCACTTCATCTTCTTTGTTGTTAATTGTTTTGATATGAGAACAGTTTATAAAACTCTGTGCCTAGAACTCGTAGAAGGAATAAGTTGATCCACTAGAAGTATAATCCTTTTGACTGCTGGCTTGGCTGGCTTTAGTGTCTTCATTAGAAAAATGTTGCTTCAAAATTCATGCTCTCTGACCGTGTCAGTAATCACTACTGGGTTGTTTATTTTTTTTTTTTTCCCACTGTGTCTTGTCCTACTAGTCATAGGAAATGTGCTATTACTGCCCCTAAGATGACTTATAGCAGAGTAAAAGATATTAATTTTCTTCCCTTCTGTAAAGATTTGTTAATAAAAATGATAGACGAGCACAGGTTGAGAGGGATGTCTGGAGTCATTTCGTCTAACCTCCCTCTTAAAGTTAGGAACTTGATGTAAGTTGGCCCAAAGACTTTGTTCAGTTCATATTTTACTATGTGTAAAGATGGAGATTCCACCACCTCTTTGGGCAACTTGCTCTAGTGTTTGACTGGTGAACATGTTGTGTTTTCTCGTAATATGTAGCTAGAATTTCTGATGTTCGAGTAAGTCTGTTGCCTCCAGTTCTATCACAGTGGTTCTCCAATAAGTGGCTCTGTCTTCTCTCTATCCACCCATTAGATATTTGAGATGGCAGTAATATCTCCCTGTATCTTTCCTTCTTAAGGCTTAACAAACCTGGTTCTGTGCCTTTTCTTGTATATTATGTGTTCCAGGCCCCTCACCATCTTGCTCGCCCTCCGCTGGACTTGCTCCAGAATGTCAGTGTCTGTCTTGTATTGAGAACCCCAAAAAAGGACACACAACTCCAGATAATTAAGGTGCAGCTAAATATCGCTGTCACCTATTCTTGGCAACAGTCTGCCTGGAAAAGATTTAAAAAACGAATATGGAAAAATTTAACACTCTTTGTGAATTTAAAATATATGTTTAGCTATTTTCTTAGCAATTCATGTATATTTTGAGCTTTATCTGTATGAGGAAATACTGATATTATCTCTTCCACCCACTCCTCTACCTTTCAAGGAATTTTAATTTGTTGCTCCATTAGAGCCAACAATCCATGACAACTTCCACACTTAAATGCCTGCTTATGTGGGGGTTTAAAATTTACTTGTATTTTCTTACTTCAAAAATTAAGCCAAGACATGCAGTATGAATGTTCTCATAGGGATTTTTCTACAAAATACTTAAATTACTAAACTCTCTGAGTTCTAAACAGCTTAAAGCTGTAAGGCCAGCTCTTTTTCAACATGGTAAAAAAAATGTTTTCAGTTCAGATTCACACTGATGCAAATTCCCTGTAAACTTATTGAAGGGAACATGGTGGTTGTGTTGGTGGAAAAAATTCAGTGGAGTCTTCAGTATGGAGCTGCTTTCTTTTGGGCTATAATTATGAAAACTTTAAGAATTCCTGTCTGTGTATTATTACTGTCAGAAAAGTATCTTTGAATTTGATTAATTTATTCATTTCCCCTCTGTGTTAGTGAAAGTGGTATAAGAACAAGGTGTATGTGCTTGACTAAGTGGTATTTGTGCAGCACCCTGACTTTTCCAATAGTAAGAGGCTTCATATTTTGCAGTTATTAAAAATGAAATGTGTTCTTGCCTTTTACACTCTGAAAATGTTAACTGAATTGGGGTCAAGGTTTGGGGGCTAGGGGCAGTGTTTCTTTCTACTTTCTATGAAGACTCTGAAAGCATTATTGCCTCTTTTCTACCCTTTCTTCTCCGTGTGTCAAGCAGCTTAATATTGCCTTTGTTTACTGAATCATCGAAATGGGAAAGTTAGAAGTCTTGTTTCACTTTGGAACTACTTCTTTCCTGTTCCCTCCTCTGATTTTTACTTCTGGTTTTGAGAGAGGTTGGATTATTTTTTTCTTTTCCCCTCAAGTCTGTAAGGCAATACATTGGTAACCTCTGGTCCCTGATAAGCTATTGGGAACAAGGGAAAGTTGATGATATCTTGGTAGTTTTTACTGACGGCAGCAGGAAATCACTGTGGAGGTGCTCTCTAATGTTCCATCCCCTGACCTTGCTCATGTAAACAGGATTTGGAGGAAGCAAAGCAATGTACTGTAATCTGGAAGTCAGAATGTCTGTACTGCCTGGGAGATGTTTGCTCTTCTTTCTCTTCCAGTGCTGGTTAACACTGAAAATAAGATGTGTAGGCATGTTTATTTTTCATTTACAGTACAATTTCACAAAGACTGGATTAATGATTGGAAGGGGAAAGATAAGGGTTGCTCCTATTTGGAGCAAAAGGAACATACTATGTATTAAAATAGAAAGTGGCCAAATATATCCTCCCTCCCTGCCCCCATAATTTATAAAATATGTGAAAGCAAATAACAGCAAATGCTACCCTTATTCCTCAAGGTAAGATATTGTTTGTTTATCTGTGCTGTGTTTGTAGTAGGTGTCTTGATGCAAAAATAAGTATCTGTACTCACAATTTATCCTATATGTGTTGCTTCCCCAGTGTGTATTTCAGTGTTTAGGTATTTTTGATGCTCTTTTGTGTTTTTTTTTTTCCTGCCTTTGAGTACAAAAAAATCCCCAACCCCCCAAAAAACCCCAAAACCCCAAACTAAAACCCACCTCATATATTTTGCAAAGACAGCAATTATGAAAGCAAGATTTGCATCTATTCTTCTATCTCTGTGTACATGAAAGCTTACACCTTACACAACTATTGTTCTTCATGGGAACTTATTTTTAAAGGATCTTGGAGTAATGTCTCTCCCTTGGATGGCTCAAGACAACTCTAGAATCCTGTAGAAGGGGATGATAAAAGTATTTTTATCGTAAAAGCTAAAAACACTGCATGTTTTCTTTACCATGCAACTTCAAATTTGCTTATGTCCTTTATTTGCTCCAGCCTTAACATGAAACTGAATGCCAACTGTCTTCGGTGAGGTTAAAGGGAGGGGGAAAAGGAAGAAAGGAAAGAATAGTAATTTTATACATGGATCATCTCTGGGGCCCAAGTCCAATTCCGAAGGGAACAGCCAGTAGAGTGAAACTCACATGGCACTTCACTGTGCACAGTGGTTGCTCTTATTGCTTGTTACAGTTCATCTGAAAGCACAACAGCTTTTGGTAGTTCATGAATATGAAGTTTTCTTGGGACAACGGACATTTAGCCTTTCACCTAAACTCTGATCATTGCATGATATTCATACTTTTCTCTACCAAAGGAAAGTTCTGGCACTATCTCTTTGAAATGAAGACTGGAATCATTGTAATCCTTTAAAAAAAGAAAAAAAAAAAAGGGAGGGAGAAAAATGTCCTGTTTGTGTTCCTTGTCCAGCACTCAGTTGCCAGTTAGGCTGAGCTCTGCATTGGGGAGTGATCCCACCAGTACAAGGGCTTTCATAAAAAATTGACAGTTCCCAGCTTCTCCTCTCACCTTGCCTGCCTTGCTCCCAGGCAGAGAAATAAGAAAGGCCACCACCTGAATAGCTATGGCTTTTTTTTATATGTTGCCATTCTTCTGTTTGCCAGTAAATGCATATTTGAACAAACTGACTCCGTGATCTGAACTCCAAATTGTGAAGAGATCCTGATTCTCCAAAGTGATGAGGTAAAGCTGTCTGCACCTCTTCCACAGAGGAGCATACCAAAACCTCTCAAACAGGCTCTGAATCTCTGATGCTAGGTCTTATAAACGCATAGAATAAATTATATAACTAGAGGAACTCAGAAGTGCTCAGTGGAAGGGGGAGGACATAAAGTTGTAAACTCTTGTGTCTTTGCAAATGAATCCTTCTCTCTGTCCAATCTTGTTCTTAGACAAGCAATTTTCAGTGTCACTTTGGCCTGCAGCACACTCCAGACCTGTCTACTCTTTGCACGCTAGGCAGGTACAGCATGGGGCTGAGGGAAGAGGATAGGCTGCCTTCTCCCCACAGCTCTGACAGTTAAAACATGTTCAGCTGCTCTCAGGGAAGGAAAATCTCCCATCCCACCTGAAGACTACACCAAATCCATTTAGAACAACCATGAAGCAGTAGAGACAGCTTTTTCTCTTGCCCAGCTCGAGGCCTTCCAAAGAACATATGGTGTATATGAACAAAATGGCTCATCGTCTGTCACAAGTGCCAAAAGGTTGAAACGTTTGGCATATCGAACAGTGAATTTCTAAACTTGCATTTTTGAGCCTCTGTAGAGGCATTTAAAAAAGATTTGTGTACTTAATCTTAAAAGCAATATACTTTGATACCACTAGCACCAAATAACACTTAAAGATCAGATACATGAAGGTGAACTCAATATTTGTAATAAAAGAGGAATATGATCCAAATGGCCCTTGCATTTTGCAGTGCTGCTATTCTAACACAGCATGTAACTGCTGGTTTACAAGGGGAGAACAGGAAATGTGTTGTGCCGCTACATAATTAGATAATAATACATGTCTTGATGTTCCTTAATAGGCTTCATTACATTCTTTGAGTGAACTGGAGCTTGAGAGAAAGTCAAGTTTTCATTAGAGACAGAATTCTGAATTTGAGCACTAGAGAGTGCAAGAATATAATCTTTCCTATGCTATTTTTAGCCTGCTTTCCTGAGGAAATGTACCTTATGAGATTGTACTGTTTATTTGTCTGTCTCTGTCCGATCTCCTAAATAATTTTTGAATCACATAGTTGGTGTGATTTATTTTTTTTTAACCAAGTCTGGAAATAAACAGTTAGTAGAATAAGGAAATGTTAGTGATGCAACTAAATAAAAAGCCAGTGGGATGTGACACTGAAATCACTGGTACAGGATGAGGCACAAGGTATTAATTGGCGCCCTGCTCTGTAAGAATGTCATGGCCCATAAGGAGGGAGCTCAGGAAAGATTCTAAGTGGAAAAAAATCTACACTCTCGCTCCACTCCCTCCAGCCATATAAAAAAACTAAGCTTCAATATTTAGTTTCCTCACAAGGCAGAGTGTTTAATTATGTTGCCTTTGCCCATAAAGACATTATGAACAGATGCAATTGCTGGACTGTTGGTATTGTTTTGTAAGATAACTGGCTTGCTGAAGATGACTTTTAGAACTGGCAATATTTTACTTTGTATAGGGCCTTACTCATGGCAACAGTGCGATGTGTCAGGAATGCTTTTCAAGTTGATCCACGTCTGTATATTGCTCCTTTAGCAAATCAGCACGTTTCTGGGAACTAGAGGGATGAAAGTTCCAGGTATTAGTTCTGTTTCAACTTCCTGAGATACTGTAGGTGTACACTCTGACCTTGTCTGCCCAAGCAGTGTTTTCCCCTGCTTTGGCTGGGAATCTAAGCTGTATTCACAGTTCTCACAGCTGATTCTGCGGCATGCAGAAAATGCCCGACAGCTATCAGCCCACACATCCAATAACAACTGGTTCCTTCCTCTTCCTGGGGAAGAGTAACATCCTCTGAGAAGAAGCATCCCCTGAGGAATGCAGGAACAGCAGCAAGTCTTTCACACAGGAAATTACTACTATAGCACTTGTAGAAAAGTGTTTCTGTCACTTGGATTGTCAGTCTGTAATGAGCTTCCTGCTGACCTAGATGATGATTTACTACTGATCTAAATGCCATTTGTGAGTCATTTGGCTTAATGGAAGCTAATGAAGTTAGTGTTCAGTAGCTCTGTTACTCTGTAAACACCTGTTTTAATTTTCTTGCATGCAGTGGCACAAGTTAAGTTTTGAACTTCTTGAATGGGACTAATAATCCTGAGAGCACGTGCTTTGTGGACTGAGAAACAAGGGAATGTTTAGATTAGTTCACAGCACGTGACTCTCTAGAGGAGGTTGCATGGTTTTATTTTTGTTTATTTTAAGTTGGATAATAAAGCAGAGCTACAGTTCAAGCGTGTCAGAAAACAAGATGCTAAAGCTAAAATACTGCCCTTGAACTACCCTTTGTTTTTCAATACTATTGAAGTCTAAGTTTAGCAGAGCATGCTTGCAACTGTGTGGTAGAACCTTGAATATAAAATGAAAAGTGTATGTATAAAACCCACCATTCTGTTATTTGAAATAGTTAATGCAAGTCTGTTACAAAAGCAAACGCTTTAATACTGTTTAAATCTTTTCTTATTTTTCCTAAGTGACAGTGCTTGAACAAGTGCTAGAAAATCCTGTTTATCACTTAGATTACAGTGATACCGAAACCCAGAGGGTGCTTCCTGCCTAAAAGCATGTTTGTGTGTTTTCCAAATATATCAATTGTTCTAATACAACACACCTCTCCTTGCAAACCTGGCTGCATTACTGTCTAGTTTGCAGTACAAGGTGTAGTTACTTGCTTCATGTGAGGTAACGGGAACAGCGAATCAGATCCAAAAATTACATAGACTGCTTAAAATGAGACTGAGAGTGCTTTTCAAATAAAATTCAGCATGAAGGGCAAGAACGTTCCTTTCTCAGATAAATGTTTGATATAGAAAAATTTGGAAAGCATCTTGGCTTTGTATCTTCTCCCAAAGTAGTTTTAGAGTAAAAAATTAAGTAGGACAACGCTTAAGAACGATTTCACAGTGGTTTTAACTTAATGACTGTTTTTGTCTGGTTAATTCTATCCAAGTCAATTCCCTGATCTACTCGGCTATACAAACACTAATACCAGCACAAGGGAAATAATTAGAAAAAATTATTTGGAGCTTAAGTAGGAGACTCATGCTGGCCGTAACCTATCTGATGTCTGTGAAGCCATGTATCCAACGTGATTGTGCTGTAACATACAGGTGTGTTACGTGGATGACACATTTGAACATCATCTTTCTTAAGGTGCAGTGGGAAATTATGAGCAAAGGAGGTGGCAGTAATGGCTTCCTTTTTGTTCAGGCAGTAGGTGCTTTGGATTCAGGTATTTCTTCAGCCGAAGAGGATTCAGCTTGCTTGCTTCTGTCTGCATGGCTGTAACCTAAACAGCAGGTAACAGAGACAGGGGCTGAATGGAAGCAGCTCCATCCTTTGTGCTTGAATCAGAAGCACAGTGAATTCAAAGCTGAAAGTATATGACGTTAGAGGAAAGCAAGTGAGCAGCAGTCCATGGTTAGTGATTAGCATTCTTCTGTAAGAGAAATGCTGCTTTCTATTGCCTTTTATGATAAATAGTAAGGAAAAAGTAGTAGCTGTGTGACTGCCGCCAAAAGTGGAGATACATGATGTCACCGTTCTGAAAAGCTGTACTTCTGTACTTGTTTGGTTTTGTATCCCCTCATACTATGACCAGCTTGGGTTGGTGCGAGTAGTAGATGCTGTCCTTGGGGGTTTTCTAACAGCATGGAGGTTACACTTTTTGAATACCAAGATATCAGTTCCATGCTTCTTGTTAGATACCAGAAGCACAGGCATTACAACACAACTCTGAGCTGAACGTTGCAGTATTTTTATTGTAGAGGAAGACCCCTTTCCTGACATAGAGAATTAGTTACTTTAACCTATCCTTAGATAAACCAGTATCAAAAGTTCCTCACTGAAAATACTACTTTTCCAAGCTATGATTCATTCTTATAGGTGCTTCCTCATTTCTTACCTATCTCTTAGGACAAGAATTCTGTGTACATCTAATTTTTGTCAGCATAGTGTATCAGTGCAATGCTACCTCTTGCTCAGTAATTCTAGCTAGTTATAACTACATGTAAAAAGTCTGTAATTCTTCACTCGGTAACCGTATCACCTCAAAACTCTATCCTTTCACTCAGTTATGTGTTATGTCACTGTAACTCTTCAACACCTCTGCTTTCTGTAGTGTATTGCTCTAGGGTGTCTTCATGTCTGAGATCTTACGTGTGTACCTTAGGTTGCGTTTGGCCCGCTAAATGAAGTCAAATTGCCAGGAAACCATGGCTATTTTAGTAGTTTCCAGTGTGTCTGTTTGTGTCTGTAAACTTGATCTAGATCATTGGTACATTTTGGTTGCAACTGAAACGAGAACAGATTTTAATGGAATCACTAAAACCAGCATAATTTTGTAGTAACCTTCTGATTTAACTGTTTTTTGAACAAACACTAACTAGATAATTGGCTTCATACAGCATCACACCCTAAAATGCATTAATTAAAATTGTAGTGTGCATATAATGGATTTTTTTTAAAAGTCCTTTTATCAGGAAGAGTTTGACTAAATATTTCACTAGAGAGGTCTTCAGTTTGACAGACAGTTTATTTTCTTTCTCAAACTGCATTGATTTGCTTGACATTATGCCTTAAATCTTTGCTATATACATCCTAAATCAACTATTCAGTGTTTTTTCCCTGACACAATTCTCAAGCACACTGTGACTTGTGACCACACAGTTATCCTGTTTATCCTTTCTAACTACTGGTGGAATGTCAGCTTCCCCTGGTATTTCTCCATTATGCCAGGATATATTAAAAAGTCAACATCATCACCTAACTTGTTACTTCAAAAACATTGAGCTCAAACTATGTAACTCGGGATTTAAAAATATTTACATACAGTGTAAGTTGTTTAATGGTCTATTCTTGCTACAGTTGAAAAAGGAAGTGTTTTGCCAGAAATCCAACTACAGCATTTCATATCTTCTGAAATGGAAGGTAAAAATACAGCATTAACCACTTCACAAATTAAAAAAAAAAGAAATAATCTGCATCCCTCTTTAACACCTATAGCTAATAAGTGTGCCATTGCTAGGACTTCTTTTGTTCCTGGTATTTGTAAAGTACAGTAATCCTTGACTGTCAGAATTAATGCAGCCTAGCTACCTACAAATCTTCTTCACAGCTGACTGTAATGTTTTATTTGAAGTTTTTCCCTTGCTTTGAGGTAATTACAAGTTCTGTTCCTCTTGTATGCATTCTCTAGCCTCTAACAATAAGTAAACTTATGCCAGAGCCTTTCTCTCAGTGGGAGTACTTGTTTCTCTCCTTTAGCTGGCAACCTAGTCTCAGGAAAGATACACGAAATCAGCTTTCTGTAGGATATCTGTTCCTCCATCAGACCCTCTTGAATCTGCAACAAGTTCAAAACTTGAGTGAGGTGTGGAGACAAGCAGGTGGAAATGATAGTATGCCTCAGTGTTGTTTCCTTAGGAAAATGTGCTAAATGTCTTCTCTTTTTTTTTTTGTTGCTTTTTGTTTTGTTTTGTTCCTAATTCTAATAGCTATAGAAGTTTTGCTGAGGCCTTCAATTATCCTGATCAGCTGTGTTTCATCACGTCTAGTATATGGCTTAGATGTGGTGTTGGGAGATATGGTGTAGGGGAGGACTTTGTAGAGTAGGACTCAGTGATCCCAAGGGTCTCTTCCAACCTCAATGATTCTACGATTCTGTGGTCACTTGTATTATTCTGCCTTTTACAGTTCTAAAAAGCAACAGTGTATTTTATCTGTGAAGGCTCTAAATCCTCAACAGGAATTGGCATTTAGGACTGGAATGCCAGCTGTTGATCTGGGAGTATAGTGCCAACTGCTTTTGGTTTTACTGTTATTTTAACACCAAGTATGGATTGTGGCACACAGCAGGGATGGGCCTTCTTCCATACCCTGCTGAGTGTGGCATCTCCACATTTTGACTACACCACTACCTGGCATAATTGTTACTGTACAATTAATCACACATTATTTAGCTCTTCTGTGCAGTTGAAAGCACACAGTCAGCTTTAATAAAATTATATTAACAACAGTATGATATTCTGTTTTACATGCTTTTTAGCATAGTTGTGTTTATATTTCTTATCTGTACCCCAACAATTCATATTTAATGCAGTTTTTCATTAATACTACTTTAGTGAAGTATTGGAATATTATCTGTCTTCATATGTTTCTCTTCCAATTCAGGTATATCCCTAATCTAACTCTAGTCCATACAACCAAACTATTCAGAGAAATGTGCTTTTACTTTCTTGGAAAGTGCCACGTCACCGTGAGCAAAAGGGAATGCAAACACATTTCAGAATGTGGGCTGCTCTTCTTAGCAGGGAGTATTTTATATGTTAGTGTTAACGCGCTTATACTTGATTGACCTCTAGAAAATATTTGTGTTAATGTTGTCCATTATTATTATTAGAAAGTATTTTCCTTAGGATGCAGTGACTTAGATGACAGGGAGTGCTAGTGATGTTGTGTTCTCACTAGAGTGGGAAATGATGCATGCTCTTGTACCTTGTATGGACACACAGTTTCATAAATTCTTGCTATCACCAGGCTGCTAATAAAATACTGAAGTAATCTTCCTTTTAGAAGTTTTAAAAGATCATAGTGTTAGTACAAGCAAGTGATTAGAAAGTGCAATTTAGTCGTCATTACAAAGCAAGAGGACTTTCATTTGAATCTGTGGTGATTCTTAATAAAACTTGTGTTCTGTTACTCAATAAAGCATCTCAGAACTTGATGCTAAAAAAATGGCAAACAAATAGAACAAAATTTTCCAGTTTCTCTTTGTTGTGGTCTAACCAAAGGACCAGAATTCTGGAACAGACATGCAGTAGTTCAAGATACAGTGATATGAGCAAGTTGTACTCTTGAGCTCAGAGTTGTACACGTAGTGTCTGAGATGTTGGGTTTATGATTTGGTTTTGTGGGGTTTTTTTTTCAGTAGGTTTTTTTTTGTGTGTGTGTGTATGGTTGGACCCGATGATCTCAAAGGTCCCTTCCAACCATGAAGATTCTGTGAAGATGGTGTGGCTTTCAATCCTACTTCTGGAACATATTAAAAGGATACTTTTTTACACAAAAAAAAAAAAAAAAA